>BGPR01000015.1:136181-203986 GCA_013235015.1 Araneus ventricosus
TTTTTTATTCATTTGCTTTTCTTCAGATCTCGGTTGAAATGATAAAATAACTTCTGGTACTTTGAAAATAACAATTTAAACAAATAAATTTTATACACCAACAATAAAGTAACATAAAGTTTTGAAAATGTAATCAAAACAAAAACATTTATATTAAAGATTTTGCAAGCTTGTTTTTCTTTGCGACAATGACTTTATCTGTTTTGTTAAGATAAGTTTAAAAAAGCGACAATGAAATTATAAAGTTTCATGCAAACGACGCTATTAGAATTTAAATTAAAGGAAAAATATTTTCATGATTCTCGGAACAACCAGATGGTTTTCCCGCTAAAATGGAATAATAATTTAGTTAGGTTTACTCAATGAAATCTTTGAAATTCCCCTCTGGAATGTAAACCGACAGTACCTCCCTTCAGCAGTCCCCCGAATTGCTATCCTGAAAACGTGACCTTGGACGAAAAGCTTTCTTCCATTTTTTATTACTCAAATTTCTCAACAGAATAATTGTACTTTTACAGTTTTTCTATAACTGAAAGTATCTAAAACTTTTTTACAATTTTGTGCTCCACACTTCTATAGACCAAAACAAAAACTCAACATTTTTATTATTATATAATTTACTTTTGTCATAGCTTAAGAATAAAGAATGGTAACAATAAGATAAATTATCTACTTTAAATTTCTATACAACTGAAAACACGAAACAAACAAACTTTTGTTACACAACGGAATTTCTAAAGAATAGCATCTAATGTTATTCTTTGAAAGTTTCTTCTTCTGAAAGAGAATATGCAAATGAAAACATGTGGTTTCATATTAGTTTATGGTTATAAATTTATATAATATTTTGAAGATATGTATACAAAATAACTGTAATTATATAAAAGATTCTTTTTATACTGAACAATTAAAATTATTTTTCTTTATAATTGAAAAAAGTGTATTTATTCCCGGAATTTTACTTTTCATCTTTCTTTTGCAGGAAGAGGCGGTAATTGAATTTTTTTTATTTATACAAATTGATAATTATAAATGCCATATATACACAGGGGAATATCGCCGAATTTGTACATGCGCCTAGATTGGAGCGGTGTCATAAATTCAATTCTATTAAATATTTAGGTCGTTAAATAATAGGCAAATTATATTGTAACAATGGGGCATATGAAAATTTTTTAAGAGAAAGAGCTAAGAGATTACAATTAAATAACAAGTGTTTAGAATAAGGCATCGTCAATTAATTATTGTAACAAAATATGAAAAGCTCTTCCGCTGTCTTAAAGTAAGTAGGAAAATATATTATATCCTCAAATAGGAAATTTGTTAATATATTATTAATAATTATTGTATCATAATTTTATTAAAATAGTTTAAAGATTAGGTGATGATTTTTTAGTATCCAAATGTTGCCTAGATTTGACCTCAAACAGTTGCCTAAATTGGACTGTTTAAAGCATGGTATTATTATACTGAACTGCAAGAACAGTTCAAAAAGCAGTTATTACCACTGCTAGCCTTCATGAATAAGAAAAATGAGCAAGCGAAAAGGGAAAAAACGAAAAAAGTACACTAAAGAAATCAAATGCTCTATAAAAAAACTTGGGATAAATATGATATGAAAGGAAACAAATTAGGAAGAAAAAGCGATCGAAAGCATAAAATGTCATACATGGACTCATGTATTGTTTGCTGGTGTGAATTTCAGAATCCGAAAATATTCTTGATTGTACTTAAAGAAATTGGTGGCCTAATATGGGGCAACCAGTAGTCCAACATACGGAACGACTTTCCTTTATTGGACCGATGACACAATTTGTTAAGCTATTTTTTCCCTTTTTTAAAGTGTATTTCATAACTTGTTGATTACATTGTTTTGAAGTTAAATAAACAGCAAAAAATACCACTGTGCATTTCAAAATTGCCCAATTAGTCAAATTCGGCGGCTCTCTTCTTTAAATAACTTCCTCAAAATATACTTATAATTTAACAAACGTAAAGGATAGATGAGGTATACACATTCTAGTAGTTTTTAGATCGGAACACAAGGTAGTAAATAGTAATAATCGAATACAAAAAAAGAAAAATTATAGAAAAAAATAGAAGACGTAAAAAATAGCGATAACAATACACCTTTTCCACGCAAAACGCAGCAGCATCCAGTGATTGCATCAACATGATTGTCCGTAATTAACCAACGAATCACTATAGAATTGAAAAACAAAAAAATCATGCTCTAATAAGTAAAATAATTACAACGCATAAAAGAAAAACAATTATAATGGAAGAAATGGAAGCGAACTCGAATGGCAAACGTTTTCATATACCACTCGCCATCGGTGTTCTAATATCGATAAATGTTCTGTCAAAGGAATGATACCGTCAAAATTATACCCTCTGTATCTTGAATTTATCCATTAACTGAAATAAAGGAAAGAATCTCTTTAGAAGAAGAAAAAACTTAATAAATTCTTTTATAACAAATCCAATAGAGAGACTAGAGAAAGTAAACATTTACCATCTGCCGATATAGAAATAAGAATGACACTATCGAGAAACATACAAAAACAAAGGAAATGTAGGTCTAGAAGCTAGCATACCTAGCTCAATTTGTGGAGAAAAATTCGAAACAAATTAACAGAAGAATAAGAGCTCTTCAACCTTTTTAATTAAGTTATTGACGTTACAGAAATTATTTGGGTAACCATTATCTTTTAAATTATTCTTTAAATTATCTAAAGCTTTAACAAAAGTTGAATGTTTATTACAAATATTTTTTATTCTATTAATTTGAGAATAAATGGAATTTCTTATAATTTTAAAGTGAAGATTAGTTTGAAAGTCCCAAAGTGTAATAGCCTTAAAATTAAATTCTTTTCTTTTATCGTAAATGCCAATAGAGACACCTGAAGTCAAAATTTCAATTTCAAGATCCAAAAAATTGCATTTGTTTAATTCATTATTAGTTTTGTTTAATTTAAGCTCTTCTGAATAGCAATTATATATGGAGTTAAAATTATTATAATTAAACACTAAAAGGTCATTAATGTAACGAAGACCAAAAATAAATTCATTTTTAATAAGTTCTCTCTCAAATGAGTGAAGAAAGATATTAGCCAATGCACTAGAAAAACAACAACCCATAGGAATTCCCAAAAACTGTTTATAATAGTTAATTCTATTAAAGAGATAATTTTCACAAATATTAACTTTGTAAATTTCTAACCATTTATTTTTAACAATTAAATCAGTATTAAGGTATAAATCATATACATTTCAACAGGCTTCTATTAATTTATTAAGTGGGAGGTTAGTAAAAAGATTTTCAAAATCAAATGTACTAATGTTATATATTTTATTTTATTTTAAAAAATTCAAAATTTTAGCGTTACAATCAATAATGAAGTTCTCTTCTTTGATTTCATTAAGAATAATTTTTAGAATTTTAAAGAAAAATTTACCAAAATGATAATTGTAACTGCCAGTGCTGCAAGTAAAAAATCTGAATTTTAATGGATTTTTATGAAATGTAATAGAAGGGAAAAGATAGGGATAATTTAAACTACTGGTTTTAATTTTAGTTTTTTTTATAAAGTGCCTTCATTCTCTTATCCAGTTCTTTTTTGCCAAATTTAATTAGTTGATATGTTTTGTTTGAATTATATTTATTAAGAATAATTTCCTTAACGTGTAATTTACACATTATGCAAAAATTATTCCCTGCTTTGTCAACTGTGGTAACAATAAATTTACTTTTTATATAATCAATTTCTTTTTCAAGATGCTTGTTGAAGAAAATACCTCTGTTAATAATTTTACTTTTATTTTTGTATATCCTATTTTTTGCCTCCATTAAAATGTGCCGTTTCCATTCTCCAAATCCTTCAATGGGTCAATGATATTTTCTGGGAATATTTGCAATGAATATATCCAAGTCTCGATTAATGGAATTTACCACCCTTATTTGATTAACTTTATTTCTTAACCTAAATTTAGTTCAATTGATCATAATATCTCTAAAAGATTAGATTTAACTATATTCAAATTACCGGCAATAATATGCCCCCTATCTTCATCAATTAATTCCTTAAATCTTCTTCATTACAAAAACAGTGTGTACTATTTATCTCATTTAAATTTTTACAAAAGAAATTTGAGTTACAAATTTGCTTTTTAAGAGTCTTTGAAAATTTAAATGCAGCTGAGATTACAGAAATATCTTTAACAGGAAAGTATTTTTTGTTATCATGAATAATTTCAGGCAACTTTATTTCTTCCAAGAAGACATCAAGAAAATTAACAACACAATATTCTTTTTATCTCAATTTTGTTAACTTTAAAGAGAAGTTTATTGTTAGTTATTCCTTTTTTAAATTTTACCAGATCTAAGTAAAAATTTTTTATATTAAAGTTCTTAAATTTTAATTCTTCAAATTTGTTATTAGAAAACCATTTAAGTCTATTATATCTGAGTTTAAAAATATAATGTTTAATTCTATCAATATTATTCTAGTTACGGTCAAGATTACATAATTTCTGAATATCTTCCATTACAATAACAAAATTTCCACCTTTACCCTTACCTCTTTTGGATCTAAATTTCTTATTATTCATTGTGTGAAAAAAACTTTTAAAGATGAATTTTTTATAAATACAAATTTTGTTAAATGCACTGTAACCCTCACCATTTAATTTGCTTTTAAGTCCAAATGGGAAAAGAGTTTTAAGGCTGCAAATGAACAAATCTTCTAGATCAAGTCTTTTATGATGATATACAATATTATCCTCAAGGATGCAAATAACAATGTTCTCGAAACTGTTTTCCTGGAAATGGAGAAGCTCGTAATCATGAAAATTGTTTTTTCCAACATTATTAATTCCTGAACTATTGCCCATTAATTCTTAAATTTAATTCTCTGGTAGTTTGACCAATATAGTTGAGATAACACTCTTTACATTGAATTAAATATATAGCATTTTTAATTTTACAGAATGCCTCTAGATCCTCATTATCTAATTGTGATTGTTAGTAAATAGGAAATAATGTTTGTTAGAGGCAACACTGTGCCAGTGCAACTTACAAAAAGAATAGGGCACCAGATATTGCAGGACATCATGCTACAGCAAAATAGCGGCAATATGAAGGAGATAACTATTATCCAAAGACTATTTCATGAGGGCAATAGAAAAAATACTTTCCATTTTTCTTATTTATTATGTTACTTCACCAAATTTTGAAATGAAATACTTAAGAACAGTGGTTTACTTACTGCTTTTTAATACAACATTATTAAACATTGACTCATATTGAAATATTATATTGTTAGGTTTCTTCTTTTTGTTACATCATTAATTTAAATTCTTCATTTTCATTTTTATTAATTATTTTTATTTCTTTGCTTTTCTCCAGGTCCCGGTCCAAATGGTAAGATCATATTTGATACTTTAAAAATTACATTTTTAACAAATAAATTTTATATTAATACGAATTTTGAAGACTGTAAATATTTTTTATTTCAAAATATAAGAAAGTATTAAAGTAGATGATCCAAAGGTGGCCAGTGTTCCCAAGATAGCTCTCCCCTCAAAAGTAGATTTAATTTCATTTTTCATTACAAAATGGTGCTACTGCATTGAAAATCATGTATCAGCAGTGCAAGTGGCTGAATTTGAAGAGATCACCTTGATCGGCAAATACAACACGAGTCAACAGCACTGCAACGTACAAATGGAAGCAACTAATTAAAGTCCTTATATGAATAAGGAACTTCAATGATGGAAGCAATTGCCAGTTAAATTAGCATTCTGAAAAAGGCCTACGCATGGCCACAGATACCACTTCAAATTAAATTACTACTGAATTTCAGTTTTTTTTATGCATAATAATAGTGAATTGACTTTAATTAACTAACGCTGGAATTACATCTAAATGTAAACCATTAATTCAGACAAAAAATTTATTTTGAAATATATACCATATTTCCTTACGCAGAGAGTATCCAACTGATAATCAGCGTATCCATTCTAAACGAAGCCCAATATCTCATTTGTGAACCTTTAGAGGCATGCATATATTTGTAATTGTAAAATGTTTTAATTAGCGTAAATTATATTATATGATTTTTGAGTGCATAAATGTGCATTGAAGCAGTTATGAATATGTCATACTTTTTTTTAAAGCTTAAAAAAAATTCTTGTTAACCATATATAGTTATAAAACTCTAGTATGTTCTTCCCATATTATTTGATGGTCCAGTGAATTACACGTTATAAAGTTTTATTAATTATACGTATACATTTGTTTGGCAGGTGGAGGTCCAGGTAAAGAATTTATTTCTTTTCTTGAATAGCGTCATTAATTTTGAGTAGATTTCAATTTTGTTATTTTACAGTAAATGCGATAGATATTTTCAAATGTTATCAGTGAAATTAGCAGTCTGAAGAAGGCGTAGAAAAGGCCAGAGATACCACATCAAATTCAATTTCTACGTAATTTCAATTTCTTTAATGTATATATCAGTAAATTTACTTTACTTAACTAATGTTGGAATTGCTTCTAAATGTAAACATTAATTCAGACAAAGAATTATTTCGAAATGAATACCATATTTTCTGACGTATGGAGTATGCAACTGATATTCGGCGTATAAATTCAAATAACTCAATAGATAATTTGTAAACATTTAGAGGAGTGTACATGCTTCCAATTGGAAAATGCTTTTTTATATTGCCTGATTTTTGAGAGCATAAATGTGTTGCTGAAGAAGTTATGAAGTCTAAATTTGATATACAGTTTCCCGGTTCTATTGCATTATTAAGTAAAATATTTTTGACACATTAACATTTTAAACAAAAACTTCCAGCTTCTGCAACTGAAACTAACCATGTAATGGAGCTATGAATTTCATAATTTTAATCCAATCGCCCACCGTATGGATCAAAAGCTGTGCTTTGGGGGCAGAATCTGCTTCTAGGCGACCATTGAAATAAATGGTCTAAATCGTCTAAAACTGCGATATTGAAAGCTTCATGGTCATTTTTAATAGTAGCAAATTTGAACTTCTTTTGTTTAAAATGTTAGTTTGCCAAGGATATATTACTAAATACGACTAATACGACCGACGGACTGTATAAAAATTTAGATTTCGTCATTTATATTCGGAATTACGTATATGCACTCAAAACCATAAAATATAACTTTTTACGTCATCATTTAAACTATTGCCTATATCTAACGGTTTAGAATTTAGTTGTTAGCTAAGTGTAGATTGGACCGCTTGTATAATGCGATTATCTAACTAGCTTTGTCTGAAAAGAATACTAGTGTTTTTTAACACATAAATACTTGCTATTAATGTAACGGAGCATAAAGCATGTTTTGATCTAACTTGTGTTTGAAGGTAATAGAATACAAAAAAGGAAAAAAATTAAAAATACAGAAGAAATAGAAGTATTAAACAATATCGATAACAATGCACCCTTTTGCGCGCCCAATGCAGCAGCATCCAGTTATTGCATGAACAATACTGTTCAACAATTAATCAACAAATCACTATTGAATTAAACAACATTAAAACCGTGCTCTAATAATTAAAATACATAAAAGAAAACTATCAGAATATTAAAGAATATACAATTAAAATTGAAAAAAATGGATGAAAACTCGAATGGCGAACATTTTCGAAAACCACTCGCCACCGGAGTTCTCATATGGATAATTCTTCTGTCAAGGGTACGACTACAAAGTCAAAAATTATACCCCCCCGTCGCCTGAATTTATCCATTAACTGAAATATTGGAAATAATCCCTTTGGAAAAGAAAAACTTAACAAAGTCCTTTATCACAAATCCAATAGAGAGACTATAGAACGTAAATATTAACCCTCTGCCGAAATATAAGAGAGAATGAATGACGCTATCGATAACATATTTCTTATATAATTTAAAAGATCTATTGTCTCAATAAATCTAATTAGATTTATGTGAAAATATTTATAATGATATTGCACTTAACTCCTCCAGGCATGAGAAATAGCGAATATATCAAATTTTTAATTGCTGCAACTATTTCTTACTTTAAAATAAAGAATACAAAAGGAGAAAATAAAAACTATAAGTATAATTAAAATATAAATTTGTTGCATATACTTCTATAAAACATATAAAGTTTTATGCACAGGGGTTATTTTTATAATATTGTATTGCTATGCTTATTTTTCTTGTCACTTTATCATTTCCAGATTTTTAATTTTCATTTTTATTAATTTATTTATTAAATTTATATTTTTTCAGGCCCCGCTAAAAATGGTAAGACAGTTTTTTCAATACCTTTAAAATGGCAATTTTAAGATATAAAATTTATATCAATAAGATGTTTAGAGTTTACAATTATTTTTAATATCAAAATGAAAAGAACAGGAGGAGCATGTAAAAAACATATTCATAATTTAAATATAACAAATTTAAAGATTCTTCTATAAAGCACTTAAATTATTGACCTTTGGTCGGGCGCAACTGATTTGTGAGATGAAGCAACATTTTTTGTGCCAAATTGCTTGTTTTTCCTAGAAAGGGATGAGACCAGTAGTAGCTTTCTGGCTCCCTACTACTGACTCAAGGGTATGGTGATTTTTTTCTCCAGTGCTGCGTTGGTGTATGTACTCAAGGGTATGGTGATTTTTTTTCTCCAGTGCTGCGTTGGTGTATGTGAGGGGCACGTTAATCTGGTAGATAAGCTTTGACCGATTGTGTAAGCATTTCCGATTTTTCAAACTTTTCTCAATACTTCTTGTTATATACCTAAAAATTTCGTATAGCAATGTCCCAGCCCCCAATTAAATGATATTGATCGTTGTTTCCAATATATTGTGCCATAAATGTCGAATTATTGCTGACTCTCAAAGAAAACATTTGTTATTTCTGAAGAACCGTACGGGAAAACAAACAAGAACTCCTTTATGAATTCGTGTATACAAATGTAGAGCTGTAAGCAGTAAATTTTTCGATCTGGTGTCTTGTGTCATGTGTGCCCATAGAGTGGGAAAATATGCTTATAATTCCAAGAACGCAGGATGATGAGACAGAGGAAAATACAAAATGAATTTTGATTACAATGCTACCAAATGAGAGGTTTATGTAGTTGATAAGTTGTACGTCACCTAAAGTGTTTCAAGAAATATACAAATGTGGTCAGAGCTGGTTTCGATCATACTACTGAATAAGTCTGGTGCGAGTTCAGAAGTGATATATGTTTTAAACGAAGTTTCTTATCTCAGATCAGTTTAGTTCAAATTTTATTAGTTTTATATTATTAGAAATACTATAATAATTAGAATTACTTTTATATTTATTTTATTAGAAATTACAAAGAAATTCAAAAAAAATTATTTTAAAAACCCAAATATAGCTTTGTATGAGTGACGAATTCAGTTTGCTAAGCTTCTCCTGAAACCTAAGAAAAATTTAACTTTTAATCTTATCGATGAATTGCGCCCGAACGTGTTAGGATTTGTATTGCGCCCCACAAAAGTTTAAGCGTTGACTCTTTCTGAATATTTTAGAATTAAGTTTATTTGTGTGCTACTTCCTTCCCTTCGCATACTTAATTTCTATTTTTATTTATTTTTTTATTCATTTGCTTTTCTTCAGATCTCGATTGAAATGATAAAATAACTTCTGATACATTTAAAATAACATTTTATAGAAATAAATTTTATAAACCAACAATAAAATAAATTAAAGTTTCGAAAATTTAATGGAACAAAAACATTTATATTATTGATTTTGCGAGCTTATTTTTATTCTCGACAATGACTTTATCTGTTTCGTTAAGATAAGTTTAAAAAAAGCGACAATGAAATCATGAAGTTTGATGCAAACGACGCTATTAGAATTTAAATTAAGTGAAAACTATTTTCATGATTCTCGGAACAACCAGCTGGTTTTCCCGCTAAAATGGAGTAATAATTCTGTTAGGTTGACTTATTAAAATCTTTGGATTTCCCCTCTGGAATGCAAACCCACAGTGCTCCCTTCAGCAGCCCCCGAAATGCATCCTGAACACGTGACCTTGGACGAATATCTTTCTCCCATTTTTTATTACTCACATTTCAACACAATAATTGTACTTTTACCTTCTCTCTATAACTAAAAGTATCTAAAATGGTTTTACAATTTTGTCCTTCTTCACACTTCTATAGACGAAACGAAAACGGAATATTTTTTTTATTATGTAATTTACGTTTCTCACAGCATAGGATTAAAGAATGGTAACAATAAGAAAAATTATCTACTTTAAATTTCTCTATATCTGAAAACACGAAAGAAACAAACTTTCGAAAAACAACGAAACTTTCAAAGGATAGCATCTAATGTTATTCTTTGAAAATTTCTTCTTCTGGAAAGCGAAAATGTAGATGAAAACATGTGATTTCATATTATTTTATGGTTATAAATTTATATAATATTTTGCAGATACGTATATAAAATAACTGTAATTATATATAAAATTCTTTTTATACTGAACAATCAAAATTATTTTTCTCTATAATTGAAAAAAGTGCATTTATTTCCGGAATTTCACTTTTCATGTTTCTTTTGTAGGAAGAGGCGGTAATCCAATTTTTTTTATTTATGCAAATTGATAATTGTAAATGTCATATATGCACAGGGGAGAGTGATCGAATTTGAACATGCGCCTAGATTGGCCCTAAGTCATAACTTCAATTCTATTAAATATTTGGGCCGTTTAATAAAAGGCAACTTATGTTGTAACAATGGGGTACATGGAATCATTTTTAAGAGAAAGAGCTACGAGATAGCGATTATATAACAAGTGTTTAGAATAAGGCATTGTCGATTAATTAATTTAATAAAGTATGAAAAGCTCTTGCGCTGTTTTAAAGTAAGTAGGAAGAGATATTATGTCTCAAATAAGAAATCTGTTGATATACTATTAAGAATTATTCTATAATAATTTTATTAAAATAGTTTAAAAATAAGGTGAGGATTTTTTATTATCGAAATATTTCCTAGATTGAACCACAAACAGTTGTCTAAATTGGACTGTTTAAAGCAATGGTATTATTATACTGAACTTCAAGAACAGTTCAAAAAGCAGTTATTACCACTGGTAGCCTTCATAAATAAGAAAAATGAACAAGCCAAAAGGGAAAAAATGAAAAAAGTACACTAAAGAAATCAAATGCTCTATAAAAAAACTTGGGATAATATGATCTGAAAGGAAACAAAGGAGGAAGAAAAAGCGATAGAGAGCATAAAATGTCATACATGGACTCATGTATTGTTTCCTGGTGTAAATTTCAGAATCCAAAAATATTTTTAATTGTACTTGAAGAAATAGTTTTTGCAATTTGGGGGAACCAGTAGTCCAACATAGGAAACAAGTTTCATTTTTTGGACCTATCACACAATTTGTTAAGTTATTTTTCCCTACTTTAAATTTTATTTCACAACAAGTTGATTACATTATTCTGAAGATAAATAAACAGCAAAAAATAGCACTGTGCATTTAAAAAAATGTCCAAGTAGTCAAATTTGGCGACTCTCCCCTTTATATAAAATCTTTAAAATCTACTTTTAATTTAACAAATTTAAAGGATAGATGAGGTATACACATTCTAGTAGTTTTTAGATCGGAACACAAGGTAGTAAATATTAAATAATGTTTGTTAGAGGCATCACTATACCAGTGCAACTTACAGAAAGAATAGGGCACCAGATATTGCAGTACATCATGCTACAGCAAAATATCGGCAGTATGAATGATAGAAATATTATCCAAAGATTTTCTTGAGGGCAATATAAAAAATACTTCCTATTTTTCTTGTTTATTATGTTACTTCACCAAACTTTGAAATGAAATACTTAAGATCAATGGTTTACTCACTCTTTTTAAACACACCATTATCAAATATTGACTCATATTGAAATATTTTATCGTTATGTTTCTTTTTTCTTGTTACTTTATTAATTTAAATTCTTCATTTTCATTTTTAATAATTATTTTCATTTCTTTGCTTTACTCCAGGTCCCGGTCCAAATGGTAAGATCATATTTGATACTTTAAAAATTACATTTTTAATAAATAAATTTTATATTAATACGAATTTTGATGACTGTAAATATTTTTTATTTCAAAATAAAAAAAACATTAAGGAAGATGGGTCAAATTTGGCCTGTGTTCCTAAGATAGCCCACCCCTAAAAAGTAGATTTAATTTCATTTTTAATTACAACATTGTGCTACTGCATTGTAATTCATGTATCAGCAGTGCAAGTGGCAGAATTTAAAGAGATCACCTTGATAGGCAAATAGAACACGAGTCAACAGCACTACAAAGTACAAATGGAAGCAACTAATTAAAGTCCTCATATGAATTAGGAACTCCAATGATAGGAGCAATTGACAGTGAAATTATTATTCTGAAAAAGGCCTACGCATGGCCACAGATACCACTTCAAATTAAATTACTTCGTAATTTGAAATTTTTTATGTATAATATCATTAAATTGACTTTAATTAACTAACGCTGGAATTACTTCGAAAGATAAACCATTAATTCAGACAAAAATTTATTTTAAAGTATATACCATATTTCCTTACGCGGGGAGTATACAACTGATAATCAGCGTATTCATTCTAAACGAAGCCCAATAGCTCATTTCCGAACCTTTAGAGGGATGTATATACTCCTAATTGTAAAATGTTTTAATTAGCGTAAATTATATTATATGATTTTTGAGTGCATAAATGTGCATTGAAGAAGTTGTGAATATGTCATACTTTTTTTAAAGCTTAAAAAAATTCTTGTTAACCATATATAGTTATAAAACTCTAGTATGTTCTTCCCATATTGTTTGATGCTCCAGTGAATTACTCGTTATAAAGTTTTATTAATAATATGTATAAATTTTTTGGCAGGTGGAGGTCCAGGTAAAGAATTTATTTCTTTTCTTGAATAGCGTCATTAATTTTGAGTAGATTTCAATTTTGTTATTTTACAGTAAATGCGATAGATATTTTCAAATGTTATCAGTGAAATTAGCAGTCTGAAGAAGGCGTAGCAAAGGCCAGAGATACCACATCAAATTCAATTTCTACGTAATTTCAATTTCTTTAATGTATATATCAGTAAATTTACTTTAGTTAACTAGTGTTGGAATTGCTTCTAAATGTCAACATTAATTCAGACAAAGAATTATTTCGAAATGAATACCATATTTTCTGCCGTATGGGGTATGCAACTGATATTCGGCGTATCCATTCAAACAATAACTCAATAGATAATTTGTAAACATTTAGAGGAGTGTACATGCTTCCAATTGGAAAATGCTTTGTTATATTGCCTGATTTTTGAGAGCATAAATGTGTTGCTGAAGAAGTTATGAAGTCTAAATTTGATATACAGTTTCCCGGTTCTATTGCATTATTAAGTAAAATATTTTTGACACATTAACATTTTAAACAAAAACTTCCAGCTTCTGCAACTGAAACTAACCATGTAATAGATCTCTCAATTTCATAATTTTAAACAAATCGCCGACCGCATCGATCAAACGCTGTGCGTACGGAGTAGAATCTGCTTCTAGGCGATCATTGAAATGGTCTAAAGTCGTCTAAATCTGTGATATTCAAATCTTCATAGTCAGTTTTAATAGCATAAAATTTGAACTTCTTTTGTTTAAAATGTTAGTTTGACAAGAATATATTAGTAAATATGGCTAATAGGACTGTATAAAAATTTAGATTTCGTAATTTTTATTCGGAATTACATATATGCACTCAAAACCATAAAATATAAATTTTTACGTCATCGTTTAAACTTCTTTTCTAATCGGAAGTTCATTCCTTTCTCTAACGGTTTAGAAATTAGTTGTTAGCTAAGTTTAGAATGGACCGCCTGTATAATGATATTATCAAACTATCTATGTCTGAAAAGCATATTAGTTTTTTTTAACACATAAATACTTGTAATTAATGTAAAGGAGCATAAAGCATATTTTGATCTAACTTGTATTTGAAGGTAATAGAATACAGAAATTGAAAAAAATAAAAAAAATACTGAAGAAAGAGAAGAATTAAACAATAGCGATAGCAATACAACTTTTTGCGCGGCCAGCTCAGCAGCATCCAGTTATTGCATGAACAATACTGTCAACAATTAATCAACAAATCACTATTGAATTAAACAACATTAAAACCGTGCTCTAATAATTAAAATACATAAAAGAAAACTATCAGAATATTAAAGAATATACAATTAAAATTGAAAAAAATGGATGAAAACTCGAATGGCGAACATTTTCGAAAACCACTCGCCACCGGAGTTCTCATATGGATAATTCTTCTGTCAAGGGTACGACTACAAAGTCAAAAATTATACCCCTCCCTGTCGCCTGAATTTATCCATTAACTGAAATATTGGAAATAATCCCTTTGGAAAAAGAAAAACTTAATAAAGTCCTTTATCACAGATCCAGTAGAGAGACTTTAGAAGGTAAATATTTACCTCTGCCGAAATATAAGAAATATGTTATCGATATCGTCATTCATTCTTGCGGCCAGCGGTGGTTTTCATCATATAACTGAATATCTGTGGTGAGAGTTCAGAAGTAATATGTGTTTCAAACGGAGTTTCGTATCCCAGATAAGTTTTGCTCAATTTTTATTGGTAGAAATTTCAAAGAAATTAAAAAAAAATTGTTTTAAAACCCAAATATAGCATTGTATGACTGAAGATTTCAGTTTGCTAAGCTTTTCCTTAAACCTATGCAAAAACTTAGCTTTTAATCTTATGGATGAGTTGCGCTCGAACGTGTTAGAATTTGTATTGCGACCCACCAAAGGTTAAATGTTGACTCTTTCTACATATTTTACAATTAAGTTTATTTGTGTGTTTCTTAATTACTTTCACATACTTAATTATCATTTTTATTACTTTTTTTATTCAATTGCTTTTCTTCAGATCTCGGTTGAAGTCATAAAAGCACTTCAGATACTTTTAAAAAAACATTTTAAGCAAATAAATTTTATAAACCAACAATAAAATAAAATAAAGTTTTTAAAATTTAATCAGAACAAAAACATTTATATTATTGATTTTGTGAGCTTATTTTTATTCTCGACAATGCCTTTATCTGTTTAGTTAAGATAAGTTTTAAAAAAGCGAAAATGAAATTCGAAAGTTTGATGCAAATGACGCTATTAGAATTTAAATTAATTGAAAACAATTTTCATGATTCTCGGAACAACCAGCTGGTTTTAACGCTAATATGCATAATAATTGTGTTAGGTTGACTTCATAAAATCTTTGGAAATCCTCTGGAATGTAAACCCACACTACCTCCCTTCAACAGATCCCCGAAAGGCTATCCTGAAAACGCGACCTTGGACGGAAAGCATTCTTCCATTTTTTATTACTCACATTTCAACATAATAATTGTTATATTACCTTTTCTCTATTTCTATAATTGAAAGTATTCTAAATTGAAAGTATGAATTTCTATAATTGAAAGTATCTAAAATTTTTCTGCAATTTTCTCCTTCTTCACACATCTGTAGACCAGAAAGAAAACTGAATATTTTTTTTATTATGTAATTTACGTTTCTCACAGCGTAAGATTAAAGAATGGTAACAATAAGAAAAATTATCTACTTTAAATTTCTCTATATCTGAAAACACGAAACAAACAAGCTTTCGAAAAACAACGAAACTTTCTAAGAATAGCATCTAATGTTATTCTTTAAAAGTTCCTTCTTCCGGAAAGCGAAAATGCGAATGAAAACATGTGATTTCATATTATATTATGGTTATAAATTTATATAATATTTTGCATATATGTATACAAAATAACTGTATTTGTATAAAAGATTCCCTTTATACTGAAGAATTAAAATTATTTTTCTCTATAATTGAAGAAAGTATATTTATTTCCGGAATTTCACTTTTCATCTTTCTTTTGCAGGAAGAGGCGGTAATCGATTTTTTTTTTATTTATGCAAATTGATAATTGTAAATGTCATATATGCACAGGGGAGAGTCACCGAATTTGGATATGCGCCTAGATTGTTCCGGTGTCATAACTTCAATTCTATTAAATATTTGGGCCGTTTAATAAAAGGCAATTTATGTTGTAACAATGGGATATATGGAATCATTTTTAAGAGAAAGCGCTACGTGATTGCAATTAGATAACAAGTGTTTAGTATAAGGCATTGTCAATTAATTATTTTAACAAAATATGAAAAGTTCTTTCGCTGTCTTAAAATAAGAAGGAAAATATATTATATCCTCCGATAGGAAATTAGTTAATATATTATTAATAATTACTCTATATTAAATTTATTAAAATAGTTTAATAAATTTAATGTGAGGATTTTTTATTATCCAAATGTTGCCTAGATTGGACCTCAAACAGTTGCCTAAATTGAACGGTAGAAAACAATGGTATTATTATACCGAAATGCACGGACAGTTCAGAGAGCAATTATTACTACTTGTAGCCCATAAATAGGAAAAATAAACAAGCCAAAAGAAAAAAAAGCGGTAAAAGTAAACTAAAGGCAATCAAATGCTGGATTTAAAAAAATAAGGATACATATGATATGTAAGGAAACAAAGCAGGAAGAAAAAGCGATAGAGAGCATAAAATGTTATAAGTGGATTCATGTATTGTTTGCTGGTGTGAATTTCAAAACCCCAAAAAATTTTTTAATTGTACCTAAAGAAATAGTTTTTGCAATTTGGTGGAACCAGTAGTCCAACATAGGAAACGAGTTTCCTTTTTTGGACCTATCACACAATTTGTTGAGCTATTTTTCCCTCCTTTAAATTTTATTTCACAACAAGTTCATTACATTATCCTGAAGATAAATAAACAGCAAAAAATAGCACTGTGTATTTAAAAAAATGTCCAAGTAGTCAAATTTAGCGACTCTCCTCTTTATATAGCACTGTCAAAATATACTTTTAATTTAACAAATTTAAAGGATAGTTGAGGCATATGCATTCTAGTAGTTTTTAGATCGGAACACAAGGTACTAAATAGGAAATAATGTTTGTTAGATGCATCACTGTGCAAGTGCAATTTAAAAAAGTATAGGGCACCAGATATTAGAGGACATCATGCTACAGCAAAATATCGGCAGTATGAAGGAGAGAACTATTATCCAAAGACTGTCTTTGAGAGCAATAAAAAAAATACTTCCTATTTTTCTTGTTTATTATGTTACTTCTCCAAACTCTGAAATGAAATACTTGAGATCAATGGTTTATTTACTGCTTTTTTACACACCATTATTAAACAGTGACTTATATTGAAATATTCTACCGTCATGTTTCTTTTTTTTCTTGTTACTTTCTTAATTTAAATTCTTCATTTTCATTTTCATTAATTATTTTCATTTATTTGGTATTCTCCAGGTACCGGTCGAAATGGTAAGATCATATTTGATACTTTAAAAATCACACTTTTAATAAATAAATTTTATATTAATACGAATTTTGATGACTTTAAATATTTTTTATTTCAAAATAAGAAAAAAACATTATATGAGCCAAAGGTGGCCAGTGTTCCTAAGATAGCCCACCCCTCAAAAGTAGATTTAATTTCATTTTTAATGACAACATAGTACTACTGCATTGTAAATCATGTATCAGCAGTGCATGTGGCTGAATTTGAAGAGATCCCCTTGATCGGCAAGTACAGCATAAGTCAACAACACTGCAACGTACTAAATGTAAACGGAAGCAACTACTTAAAGTCCTCACATGAATAAGGAATTTCTATGATGGGAGCAAATGTCAGTGAAATTAGTATTCTGAAAAAGGCTTACGCATGGTCACATATACCACTTCAAATTAAATTTCTTCTTAATTTTAAATTTTTTATGCATAATATCATTGAATTGACTTTAATTAACTAACGCTGGAATTACTTCGAAAGGTAAACCATTAATTCAGACAAAAATTTATTTTGAAATATATACTATATTTCCTGACACCGGGATTATACAACTGAAATTCAGCATAGCCATTCCAAGCGAAGCCGAATACCTCATTTCCGAATCATTAGAGGCATGCATATACTTCTAATTGTAAAATGTTTTAATTGGCGTAAATTATATTATACGATTTTTGAGTGAATAAATGTGTTGTTGAAGAAATTTTGAATATGTCATACTTTTTTTTAAAAAAGTTTAAAACAATTGTTATTTACCATATAAAGTTATAAAATTCTGGTATGTTCTTCCCATATTATTTGATCCTTCAGCGAATTACTCTTTAAAATTTTTATTAATTATATATAATTTTTTTGTTTGGCAGGAGGAGGTCCAGGTAGAAAATTTATTTCTTTTCTTGAATAGCTTTATTAATTTTTGAGTCGACTTCATTTGTGTTATATTACAGTAATTACGATACATATTTTCAAATGTTATCAGTGAAATTAGTATTTTGTAGAAGGCCTTCTAAAGGCCAGACGTGCCACATCAAATTCAATTTCTTCGTAATTTAAATTTCTTTTATGTATATATCAGTAAATTTACTTTATTTAACTAATGATGGAATTACTTCTAAATGTAAACATTAATTCAGACAAAAAATTAATTCGAAATAAATACCATATTTTCTGACATATGGAGTATGCAGCTGATATTCAGTGTATCAATTCAAACAACAACTCAATAAATACTTCCTAAACATTTAGAGGTGTGTATGTTTCCAATTGGAAATGCTTTGTTATATTATCTGATTTTCGAGTGCATAACTGTGTTGCTGAAGAAGTTATGAAGTCTAAATTTGATATATTGTTCCCCATGTTCTATTGTTATATCAAAATATTTTTGACTCACTAACATTTTAAACAAAAATGTCCAGCTTCTGCAACTGAAACTAACCATGTTATGGAGCTATGAATCTCATAATTTTAAACCTATCGCCGATAGCATCGAGCAAACGCTGAGAGTTAGTAGTAGAATCTGCTTCTTTGCGACCGTTGAAATGGTCTAAAGTCGTCTAAAACTTCGATATTCAAAGTTTTATGGTCAGTTTTAGAAGCAGAAAATTTTAAATTCTAATGTTTAAAATGTTCGTTTGCCAAAAATATATTAGTAAATATGCTTGATAGCACCGAGGGACTGTATAAAAATTTAGATTTCGTAATTTTTATTCGGAATTACATATATGTAGTCAACACCATAAAATATAAATTTTTTCGTCATTTAATGTATTTTTTGCAATCGGAAATTCATGCCTACCGCTAACGGTTTAGATATTCGTTATTATCTAAGTTTAGAATGGTCCGCCTGTATAATGATATTATCAAACTATCTATGTCTAAAAAGCATATTAGTCTTTTTTTAACAGATACATATTTGCTATTAATGTATTGGAGCATAAAGCGTATTTGGATCTGACTTTTATTTGAAGGCGTGTTGAAAAATGATTCCGTTCTTTTATTATGAAATTCTTAACCTTTTTAAGTTTAAAATTAACTTATAATAAAAATTATTTCCAAATATTTATTCTTTGCAATAAAAACTAATGAGATTTATGTAGAAATATTTATGATGATATTTCTCTTAATTGCTCCAGGCACGAAAAATAGCGTAGATAGGAACTGTTTCAATAATTTATGAATATGTTTTTAATTATTGGTAATAAAGTAGGTGAAAATAATCTAAAAATTTCTAATAAAATTCCAGTGATTCCAAAAGGAAGTTTTTAAAATATTCTTTGCAAATATATCAGTTATTTTACCAATATATCTTAAAATGCATTTATTACTCTTTATTTCCATTGTGCATCATTTGGTTTTTCAGTACGTAACGGATATTGGGGTAAGTTAATTTCATCAATTTATAAATCTATATTTACCTTAAATTCTGATTAATATTATATAGAAGAAAAAAATAGATGTTTCCTCAAACAACCGAAATAGTTCAAATAATCCAAAATGTAGAACTTTTATAAAAATTTCTATGAAACAAACATGATTCTGAACGTTGTTTCTTTGTTAAAATATTTAATCAGTATGTTTATTTTTACGCATTTCTTTGTTATTATTACATTCTTGATTTTTTAAAATATATTTTATTCATTTGTTTTTCTTCAGCTCCCCGAAGTAAGATAATTTTTGAAACTTTGAAAATTACATTTTTTAAAAATAAATTTTATTTAGTTGGAATTTGAAAAGTCTGTAAATAAATTTAACTTCCAAATGAAGAAGACTAGAGTAGTATGTATAAAATATAAAAGTATGTAAAATAAAGCAAATTCAAAAAGACTCCTTTTAAACGATCAAATTTTCAATCATTGACTCTCTTTGAATATTTTATCATTACGTTTCACTTTGTTAGTTACTTTGTTACTTTTGCATTCCTAATTTGCATTTTTATTCATTTGCTTCTCTGCAGAACAAAATGGTGAGAGCCTTTTTGATATTTTGAAAATCACATTTCTAAGAAATAAATTTTATATAAATATGATATTTTAAGGTTGTAAATTTTTTAAATTTCCTGATAGATATCAAGAAATTTTGTGTCAAAGCTAGTACAAAGAACCTTTGATACATCAAAAGTCGTAGTTAAAAACCACGGCTTCTTTTGAAAAGCTTTTGGAATTTTCTGGAATTTTAAGAGCCTCTCTCTTTTGAATACTACTTAAGATAATTATGATGATAAAGTTGGAGGCTTATTAAAAAATTCTGACGTTCGCCTGCTTCAAAAATATGCTTGTTTCTTTGGAACTCTTCTTTTATTAACCTAAATTGAGTACAAATATGTGAAGTTGGAGTTAGTTTCTACATCATGTGTACAATCTTATTTTTGAACAAATGGAATTTTTTTTTCTTTCCATCCATTGAGCTTTTGATGTTCAATTCACTTCATCGTTAAAATTGATCTTTCACGATGTAAGAAAAATCTCCTATCCACGAGTAATCTTGCATGACTACTATCGATCCTTTAAAAATTTGTTCCTGTTCGTAACAAAAGAATTTATTTATAACAGATATTTGTGTATTGGCATATAAGCAGCTAGGTTATAACAGCTTTCCTAAATTCAAGGAATACGACTTAAAGAGATATCTTGTGTTGCATATTAGAGCGACAAATTAATGTCTTTTTAAAACCGTTAATCTTTGTAAATTTATAAATATATCGACATCTTCATAAAAAGAAAAACACACTGAAAAGCCAAAAAAACTGGTACACCTTCTTAATATCGTGTCGAGACCCCACGAGCACGCAGAAGTGACGCAAACTGACGTGGCATGGACTCGACTGGTGTCTGACGTTATCCTGGAGGAAATTCACACCATGAATCCTGCAGGGCAGTCAACAAATCTATAGGAGTGCGAGGTGGTGGAGATCTCTTCTCAACAGCATGTAGCAAGGCATCCCGGATATCTTCAATAATGTCCTTCTCTGGGGATTTAGATGTCCAATGGAAGTGTCTAAAGTAAGAAGAGTGTTCCTGGAGCCACTTGGTAGCAACTCTCGACGTGTGGGGTATCGCATTTTCCTGCTGGAATTGTTCCAATCCGTCGGAATGCACAATGGACATGAATGAGTGTAGGTGATCGGGTAGGATGCTTAAGTACCTGTCGCCTGTCAGAGTCGTCTCTAGACGTATCAGGGGTCCTATATCACGCCAACTGCACACGTCCCATACCATCACAGAGGTTCCACCAGATTGAATAGTCCCCTGTTGACAAACAGGGTCTATGGATTAATGATGTTGTCTCCATACTCGTACACGTGCATCCGTCCAATACAATTGGAAACGAGACTCGTCAGACCAGGTGACGTGTTTCCAGTCATCAACAGTCCAATGGTAGTGTTGTCGGGCTCAGGAGAGGAGTAAAGCTTTGTGCAGTGCAGTCAACAACGTTACACGAGTGGGCCTTCGGCTCTGAGAGCCCGTATTAATGACGGTCCGTTGAACAGTTCGCACGCTGACACTTGTAGATGCCCTATCATTGAAATCCGCGGCAATTTGAGGAAGTATTGTTCATATGTATCGTTTAAAAATTCGCGTCTGATGTCAATGATCCAGTTTTCTCAAGGTCTTTTTTCCGGCCGCACCTATGGCGGAATTTGATGTTTTACCGGATACCCGATATTCCCGGTACACTCGTGAAATGGTCGAACGCGAAAATCCAAATTTCATCGCTACTTCGGAGATGCTATGTCCCATCTCTCGTAAACACGCCATTGCAGCAGCAGGAACCGATCTAATACATTTGTCAGACATCTGTTATCTTATACAGGCGTTGCCGACCGCATCGGGTTACGATGATTAGTTGCATATCTCCGTTATTTTCATATGCACGCCTGTACCAGTTTTTTTGGCTCTTCAGTGTATTTCTAAATTTTTCTACCGTATAAATATGTCATCTTATTTGAAAAAAGGTAAAAACAATTGTTATTAACCATAAAGAATAATAAAACTGTAGCACTTTCTTCCCGTAATATTTGATGCTTCAGTGAATTTCTCATTAATCTCTATGAAGTTTTATTAATTATATATATACTTTTGTTTGGCAGGATGAGGTAATTGACGCATTTCTTTTCTTGAATAGCATCAATAATTTTTATTAGACTTCAATTTTGTTATTTTACAGTAACCTCGAGCGATATTTTCAAATGAGCAAGATTCGAAATGTATCGCTGAGTTATACTTTTTATATGCGCCATAAAGAACAATTTCAAAATGTTAAACTCATTAGAAATCTGAAAAACTCAAGATCAGCTACTAATCATTTTAAAAAAATATTAATAACTAATAAGTGAACTTTCCATTAGAATAGGAATTACTGAAAAGAATTAAAAAGTCTCTTTGTACATATCTCAGATTAGTTTGCTCAAATTAAATAAAATGCGATTATGGTGCAGTTATACACGTAAATTCGGATTCTTTATTTTCTAAAATCCTGAAATCCTGCACTTAAAAGATGTTGACTCATTAGCTTTAGCAAATTTCACTTTGATTGATGTCGTTATAATATAAAACTGAAGATCCTTGAACATTGATAATCTTACTGCTGTTCACAATGTGAAGTGTCTCTGTATATTTTTTCATTCTTATTATACAAAAATACTTAAGTTATTCCGTCAAAAATCTGTCTGAAGAACTTATTATAATTGCTAATCGTTCGGAATGAACTTTACTTTAATTATGTTTAAAATTAACATATTGCTTTCCTAAAACTTGATATTTGTTGTGTAGCTCATCAGACACTTAAATTTATTATAATTTAATAATTAATAGAAGTTATTTTTTTAAAATCTTCATATATATAATTCTAATTACTAGTCGCCTTTGGTGACGACCAGCTGATCGTCCGTAATATTAACAGCACTTGGCTATACTTGTAAACTAACGAAATCGGTCCAGCTGGTTAGGCTGGCGGGACTCTGTGAAAGTTTTATTTTGAGTTATATTTCGAATATGGAGGATGGTAGTGTGTGGCGGGGCAGTCTATCATTGATGGCGCATCTAGGGATCACGATCTTCCACATAAAATAAAAACTGATGAGAACGATCCAGTGCATGGGGTTTTAGGACTCCTTTTTGGGTTTTGCCAATTATTTTGTAAATATTTACGAGGGCCGTGTTTCTTCAACCTCCAATGGAGCATAAAAATAAGAAAAAAGCAGAGAACAAAATGAATTTATTACCAAACGTTTTGTGCAAACATGGTTACTTTTCGACATAATCACTGTAAAGATTCAGGCTTTTGACATATTGGTGGACCATGTTTTCGATCCCTTCTTTGAAGAACGTTGCCGCCAGCGTTCGGAGAGGGGCCTTAACGTTTCTTTGAAGCTCCTATTTAGTATGGAAGCTTTGGCCTCCTAGCCAATTCTTCAATTTAAGTTAGAGATGAAAATCACTAGGCTCTAAGTCATGGCTAAACACCACGTGATCAAACACATCCCATTGAAAACTCTTCAGAAGCTACTGGGTTACAACAGCATTGTGAGGACGGGAATTGTTATGAATGAGGACAACTCCAGAAGTCGGGATTCCTCTTCTTTTGTTTTGAATGGCTCTTTGAAGTTGCCGTAAAGTCTGACAATAAACAGCTACATTGCTCGTTTTCCCCGTTTCCATTAACTCAACAAGCAACACATCTTCTTGGTCCCAAAAAACCATAGCCATAAACTTCCTGTTGCTGAGGATTTGTTTGAATTTCTTCAGTGTGTTTGGTGAGTTTGAGAGCATCCATCGTGTTGTCTGTTAATTAATTTCGTACGTACTGAATATTCATACTTTGGCGACGTACTGAATATTCATACTTTGGCGACGTACTGAATATTCATACTTTGGCGACGTACTGAATATTCATACTTTGGTGACGTACTGAATCCAGGTTTCATCTCCAGTAACAATTAATTTCAAGAAACCTTCACCTTCAGTACTGTAGCAGGTGAAGAATGTCAGCGCTGATCCCATTCGGCGAGCTTTGTGGTCGTCAGACAACTTTGGAATCCATCGAGAACACACATTTTGCATCGTAGGTGTTCTGTAACGATCGTGTAAAGCGATGATCTCGACACTTCAAGAAACTGCACACACAGCTCACTTAAGATAAACCTAAGTTTCTGCCGAACCATTTGGTCAACTAGTTGATAAAAATCTTCTGTTGCGACAAACTTGTGTCCTTGTACTCCTTCATAGTGAACATCGTTTCTCCCGTCTTTAAATTATCTGCTCCATTCACGCACAACACCATCATTCATAAAGTTTTCACCGTATACTCAGCTCATTCTTCGCTGACTATTCCTGATGCACTATTTCCTTCTGCCTGAAGAAACTGAATAACACTACGCAACTCGCACTTGGCGGGAGCATTAATTCAACTACTCATGTTTACGTGCGGTCAGCTCAGTTGAAACTGGCGAGATGGCGTCGGCTGTGGAAGCGGTTATGGTTAGCATCCCCACCTCCTACCACTTGCTAGCCTGTTAAGTAGCTGGATCGCAGGTTGAAAAAAATGGCCCTCGCAGATATTTGTATTAAATGCAATAAATCAAACATTCGCAAGTAGGATGTCGGTTCCAATTTATTAGATTTAGGAAATCCATGCTGACATTATAATCTCGCAGATGATTAAAAAAATTTCATAGAATAAGACAAAAAATCCAAGACTATTGGATTTCTTTCAATTTTTTTCAACTGTCTCAGCTTTTTAATTAATGAAATCTCTTCCCTTTTGCTTCAAATTTTTTTTTTGTTAAGAGCTGTTATAATCACAATAAATTGCTGAATTCGAAAATTAACTGTGATCTAAAAATATTAATAATTGCAAGTTA
Source organism: Araneus ventricosus (assembly GCA_013235015.1). Classification (NCBI taxonomy): domain Eukaryota; kingdom Metazoa; phylum Arthropoda; class Arachnida; order Araneae; family Araneidae; genus Araneus; species Araneus ventricosus. The sequence goes on from BGPR01000015.1 coordinate 161,520, forward strand.
AAGACGATTTTGTGATTCCTGGGATATAAATTACCTTGTTGAATAAGATTTGTTGACAAAAATTTCTATTTGTATATAAAATCCGGGAAATAAGGAGGATCATTTTCTGTGTAGCGATATGTTGTAGGATTAGGCAGAAATTTTCATCTTAAAGATGATTTTAAAGGCATATGGTGTATCCATGATCATTAAACAAAAGGACGTGTTCTGTATAGAATGGCAAAGACAAGAAAGAGACCGTTAGTACGCACCCAAAAGTTTATGTACTTGAAAAGGGACTTCCCCTTGATTTTCTAAGAACAGCAATTTTGGGGTGTTCTCAATGTTATTCATGGACTCAGATGGTTTTCAACTTGTTAAAAATTAAAGTTATTTGATATTGAGAGACGTGGGAAGACTCTAAGACTCGCGCGACTCGTTTAATTTAAGTAGGAGTGGTTTCACGTTTGGAATAAAGTTAAAATACGTTTAATTTTAAAATTCAAACATCGTTAAAATGAATTAATTTTAAAGGCGTCGATAAATTGAATTTATGTGTATATATTTTTCATATAAGTAATTAATTAATTTACTTATACTTTTTCAGGAAACTCTGGTAAATATTATAGCAAGTTATATTTTTCACTTTAATTAAGTTGAACCGCTTGATCAATACTGAAGAAATAAAAGCTGACATAAGGAAATCCCTTTCAGAAACGCTATATTTCCATTAAATGTTTATGAGATAATATAGTTTAATCAAGAAACGCATATTATCTGTAAATGATTCGAATAACTTTAATCACCTTATATCATTGATTACTACAGAACAGTAACTTATTATGTCCTGAATAATGTCTTGGTAAAATCAGACATGAAATTATACTGCAAGTCTTTTCTCGTTACTGATTGATATGAATAATTTTGCTAATACGAGAAAAAGCTTTTTAAACTCAAATAACAGAGGGCTTGTAGGTTTTTTTATAGTTCAGGAAAGCAAGCATATTTTCACTGCATACACCTAATAATAATCGATATCAATTCAATTACAACGGAAACTGTAAATAGCATACCAACAGATATGAAAAAGATTTCTAAAGCTTGCTTAAATGTGAAAAGGCTTAGACTTTCCTCTTCAATAGAAACATGGAATCATTTTGACTCTTCCTCTAAGATTAGGCCATTTTCGAAATATTGAAGTATTTTAAGAATTCAGAAACGTCACAAGAGCTGATTTTTGTTTTGTTAAAATACTTTTCAGGATTAATTTTTCATGAAAAATATTAAATTCATAAGAAGGCGTGCAATTATTAATAATTAAATTCATTATCATTTTCGAGGTGCATCATGAAGTTACTGCATGGGAGAAAGTTATCAAATTTGACATTCCTATTTGATTTCTTTTTACTTTTACAACTAATTTGCAAACAAAACTTTCTACTGACAACCATTTTACTAAACATTTTACTTTGGTTCATTTTGACTCATAGAACTCAAGTCCTGTACTCAAGACGGCAGATTCTAATCTAACAGAATCTTATATTCATCTTTCTACACATCAATTAATTACATTTAGACGAGGAGGTTCGCCCAATCAGTGTAGTGCCTGAACTTCAGCTGGAATGGAGATTTTAATCACCATAATTCCACACTTCCATTTCAGGGATAAGATTAGATGATATCTCAAAATATTCTTATAAAGCAGGAATTCTGGATTAGAATCAGATTTATTTATTTTAACGTCCCGTTTGAAAGCAACACAAGGGCTACTTGGTGATGGAAGTCGTAATTTTGAATCACGGTAAGATGATGAGGACGAAAGTTGAACAGGCTTTCTTCCAGACATTCGCACAGCAACAGCGGGAGACCATTTGACCCACAAAAGTGGAATCGGGTTTCGAAAGTGCACCAGAACCGCATATAACCGAACCTAGAGTTTTCAACACAGAGCTGAGACCTTACCACTAGGCCGCTGAGGCCAGGTTATAATCAGAAAAATGCTTTCTCATCTGTTCAAGTCATTGGAAGACGAGTTCTCAAGTCCCTTTCAAATTTTAATGGAATTACCTATTCTTGTTTTCCGTCAGTTACAATAAATATAAATGTGCTTGTGATTATCAATAGGAATGGGAGAGAGTAGTTACAGAAGATACATATTAGCTTCAGGAAGGGAGTAAAGTCCTTATGATACAGAGTTATAGCAAGCGCATCGTCCTAGCATTATCTTCGTCACTCGGAATGAAAATTTTAAGCAAGTAGCAGTTTGCGAGTATTACAGTTTAGAATCTATTTCTGAGTATCCAGATCTACAGGATTCAAAAATCTTTAACGCATTCCGAGATACCAAGTGAGTTTTAATTAATCAACAATTTTGAAGTCAAATGACTTCTCAGAGCTTCACTAGATGTCTACGCTACAAAGGCATACAATGAGAGAGGGCATAAAAAGAAATTGCTTAACGCCGCTACCATATCTTTTTCAATATGTCTGCGAAACCATCATGATCAGTCGAAATCATTTTTTATTACTTAAAATTGATATTTATGTGGTAAAAGTGAAACGCTATTTCCACGGAAGTGGCATTCAACATTCAAAAACGACCTAAGCCTTCTAGAGCAATGATACAAGAAAATGTTCCATGTAATTTCATGGGAAAATTTCTTTTTTTAACTCGGTTGAGCTATTGTGTTACCTAGGAAAGTTCTCACTGTGAAAATATTCCCCATTAAATTCTTTTTCTAAGTTTTTTGCAAGAAAAAGAATATGTATTACAATCTGCAACGAATCAAAAGTTATTTAAAAGTCGTAGATTGATTAGAACTCGTCATCTATGAGCAAATCAGTGTATTTTTACAAATGTATAGCTCTCTGAGCTTCATTTGGAAACCATATTTTATCAGAAGTTAAAATTTGTTTTGTGTGCCTAGTGAAAGTTTATGAAGGATTTCGGCATACAGATAAAATATTATGTATATCTTTAACCTTATCCTAACAACTACTTATAGTATGCATTAACTCTTTGTATCACTACGGCACCTTAAAGTAACGCTTGCGTTACGCTTATTCCTTTGTAATTCCGTTTCTCCTACAGGTATTCGCGAAAACACGAAAAATGTAGTTCGCACACAAAGCAAGAGATGACATCTGAAAGTACATATTAAATTTTTAAAATTATTATTTAAATTAATTAAGTAATTTTAATTAATTAGAAAGGTTTTTTTTCCTTTTTCGTGGGCTCTCGCTGCACCAGAGCTCATCCAATGATGCAAAAATAAAATTAAAAACATACTGGTAAATTAATTCAGGATATAAAGGGTTAAGATTCTGCTCAAACTCCATCAGGAGTTAAGATGCGTCAAACCTGTTGATATTTATAAAATAAAGATTGAAACAATTGTACAACTTAAACTCTTAAACTTAAGGCGTAGTTAAGAGGGGTGACTTAGGAAAAAATTAATCCGTAAATAGTGATGTCTTATAAATTATCTTAATTTCTGAGAGGAAGAAATAAAAGAGAAAATTAAGCAGAGGAAATATAAGAAATTTTATTCTCTTGAATAGAGGTCAAAATCCTTTTGGAAAATGATAAATTCTCCAGTTCTTTGTATAATTCACACTCATACTGCTTAATCTAATTTCTATCAAATACTTTTACCTGAATCTTAAAAAGTAGCTCTAGAAACACGAGAATGCCTGAAAGAAAATGGTTTTCGTTTTAAGTTCAGGGATTGATTAATCTTTGTATAAAATATCTTACAGCAAAATGAAACTTATGAAAAAAATGAATAACAGTCAAAGATAATGTTGTTATAACGGGGCATATAAAACAACCTTCCTGAGAGAGAGAGCTTTTAATAATTATAAACAATAAAATTATTTATATATACCATGTTTATAGTTGTAGATACTATTTCTTGTGTTATATTTTTGATGTTTAATACATTATGTTAATTACCAATTGCATTTCTTTATCAGCTGCAGTTGCTTCAGCCACTGGCTGAATGAATAAAGGCTATATTCTTGGTGGAATCGACGTCTGAACATTATTTATAACATTATGTTATGGAAATTACGTGTCATTGTAACTGGAAATGGGATAAATGTTTTATATTGGATAATAAATTGCATTAACAAAGGAAATAGTTTTCTGTTTATTTTGTACTTCCATGAAAAATGTGATAGAATTGTTAAGTGGAAAAAACTGACATTAAAGATTCATGTTTTACAATTAAATTTATGAAAGGGTTTGTTTTATATTTCTAAACGCCCCTTAGTTATGACTTTGATGTAAAACTTATCGGTTCGTTAAGAACTGCATATTTCTTAGCACATTTGTCCTCATTAATAAAAAGAGATGAGAAAGAAGAAAATACATTTTTTGTTCCTGCTTTATTATTAAAGTCAAGAGAAAAAAGCATTTATTTGGGTTTTCTGTCTGTTTTTCAAGTTTTACATTTTTAAAAGATAAGCCTTTTTTGCTTGTTTTTATCATTATTGTTATTTATTTGGTAGATTTAGAGTGGCTACTTAATGAGAAAAAAAGAGAGATTATCAAGATTCGCTGCTTTCAGTATTTGAAGGTACAGTACAATAGTTCTTGGAGTCTTAAATTTTGTAAAGATTTGTTAGTCGAGCTTGGAATAACTTGACATTTTAAGTGTGAAATTATTTCCATGCTTGGAAGTAGGAGTTAAAAAGAATGATTAGCTAAACTTATGAAAGAAAATAAGCATCCCATAGGATCCAAAATTACTAGCAATTATGTGTCAGTTTGAAAAGAAATAACCATAAAAAAGAAGCAGAAAACATGACAGAAAAGAAGAGATACCTAGTATTATGATGAAATATCCATATGTACATATAATGAATATTTTTTGTAACTGCACTTTCTGAAATCAGCCTGCGAAGCGAATAGATTTTATTTTTCAGGACCTCACGAATTTATGCCTGTATTTTACATATGTTATCTATTCAATTATACATGTTTCTTTTAAATAATTACGGAACAAATTTTTAAGTCACAAAAAATAACTTAATTCATTTCGAAACTCTGCCGAAATTCTCAAAGCCAAATACCCAATCTAGGAAAAACATCGCTAGAAGAATAGTTGAAATAATGTACAGAGAGATTACAAAAGAATACCCTAATTATGAATGTCTATATCTGAACAAACACCGAGCAACGTTTTAAATGCCCATGTAAGGGGATGGTTCTGTAACTTCATATATTTGGTATGACGTATGGAGAATCATTATGCGAGCTACGAGATCTTATTTGTTGGTCTCTTTTCATTTCGCTCCGATTTAGTGAGAGCACAACATGACACATTAGAGTTATTGGATTTTCTGAAATTAAATTGGTCCAGAAACCATGGGCATTATTCTACCGACAGGTAGAGTATCGTATATTGGTTTCATCAATTTAGTGAAAAATGATGACTTCTTGAAGGCAAAGTTCTGGTCAACCACGTGTGTCTGAAAAGAATGTGCGCTGAATATAGCAAGTATTCTCTTGACCAAATTCGGGTCTTGTACCAAAGAGTCTCAACAAATCAATGAATAAGCAACGCTTGGCTAGTAATCGAGAAGAATGGAGTCGACCAGCCGGTCGGAAGCAAATGAACATAAAATAAGGTAATACAAAGACATTGCAAATAAACATGAAATAAGATCATGCAAAGACATTGCAAATAAACATGAAATAAGATAAAGCAAAGACATTGCAAATGAACATGATATAAGATAATACAAAGACATTGCAAATGAACTTGAAATAAGATAATACAAAGATTTGTGAGGGACAGGTGTACCCAACGCGTCTAACCGTGTATCAGGAATTGGCATTTGATTCTTCTTCCTCTTTCGCTGTTTCTGTAATGATACTTAATTTTTTTATCAGCATGTTATGCTTCCTGGGTGAAATTCTGGCACTTTCCTTCATTATATATATTTATATATATATTTAATATAACAAATATTTTCAGTGAATTAATTTCATTCTAAAAAACTAGTAGAACTAGCATAACAGCGGATAACTGGTTTTCTAGATTCGAACTTGCCAAAAATCTTTTAAAAGAAATATAAGCTAATTTTTGTCGATACAATTAATTTAAATAAACGGAAATTACTCAATTAATTTATACCCAATAAGGAGCGAGAATTAAAGTCATTAATATTTGATATATGACGCAACGTTTATGTCCTACTTATTTACAATGGCCTTTTCAGTTTCTATTAACGAAGAGACAGGTGATGTTAAAAAACCTGAAATTGTGACATTTTATAACATGATAAAAAGGAGTTGATGTTCTAGCTATACTTATAAAAGGCAATGTTTGTGTGTGTGTGTCTGCGATGTCCAGACGAATCTATCGCACTTACAGCCATGAAATTTGGCACACAGGTAGTCGTAATGGTGACTGAATGCACCTCGAAACCAAAATTTTAAAATTTAATCTAGAAAATTTTTTATTTAATGTTTTGTGTTGTTTTGGGTGATTTTTCGCACTCATTTCTCAATAGCATGATTTTGGATAATTGTACGAAAAAAATAGATACACCATCGGAAAGAGCATGCGATTTCCATTCTAATGAAGTTAGTTTTGAATTTTTAACATAATTTACTGAATTTTGAGAATTTTTTAAAAAATAGTCACTTTTCAAAAATAAAATTTTCCGGAATTATTTAAACTCTTGCATCCGATGTTCTAATAAACATATCATTTTCAAAAATCTTTTGGTAGTAAATCAATTGTTTTTCTCTAATTTAAAACAAGAACGGTTAAAATATTTTATTTCTTCGATTTTAGATTAATTTATTTCTTGATGGGATCAGAGAATTTTTTTCGATTGCCGGCATTGAAGAAGCAAGGCGTTTCTCACTTTTTCGCCTTGGCTACGCCATCTGGCGGAAAAAAAACAGACGTGATTTATTCCCTTCGTTCGCAAGCAATAACGTTCTGACTATATCTTTAGTTAGAGAAGACTAGAAAAAATCAAATTGATTTCAAGGAGCTATTTACATAATCTGGCTTCAAAGTTTAAACTTGAAGTGGAAGATTTAATCTGTCTTTTTCTTTTCTTCTTTGATTCATTTTGGATATATTTAAATACTTTAGAAATTATGTTTGTCTTTACCTTCCGAGGCGTATTCTTCCATTTGAAATCGTTTAAGATTTCATTCGTTTTCATTCCTTAACATTTTACCTGGTTTATAGGAATCAATCTTTTAAATCCTAAAATTTTTTTTTCGAATATATCGGTTGATTTGGTACTGTAATTTCGATTTGAAATAATTTCGTTGAATGGCTTTAATTCAAAGTATCTAATGTCACCAATTAACTATTTTAAAGAGGATCAAAACATTTTAAGGCGTCATCCTGACTGAATTATAATTGTTTTTACTCATTTTGATTTCTATAATTTACAATTTCATTGTCGCTTTAAAAAAAAAACGTATCTTCAGTTATAATATATATATTCTTAATATATATATAATATATCTATATGTTCTTAATATATATATATATATTTGTATTGATTTTGTTTCCAAATATTTATTTTATGTCATTGTGGGCTTTAAAAAGCATTTTGTTGAAATTCATGATACCACGGGCAACGCCGTGCGGGTACTGCTAGTATCAGCTTAGGCGACAAAATGTTGTTCTCAAGAAACAGAAATATTTGTCATTGGACTGCGGTTCTTTTCTACAATATTTAAAACACTTCTACTGTTAACGCGTTTGCAATTTTTAAACAAAATAATATTTACAAAGATATGAAATGCCTTCAAAAATTTCATATTGATGCTTATCATACTTCAAATTTTATCCAGATCTCCCCAATTCCCGCCTTCCAGTGGAATTAAAAATGAGAGCCAGCCTTATGCCAGGAATTAACGGTACAGGATTAAAAAAACAAAGCTAATTAATAATAAAGGTAGATACAAATTTTATGAAAGAACTATGGACAAAACTACCAGAAATAATGTTAAAAAATGCTATAATTGGGCCTGTGGTGAGCTTTTGAAAGAAGTATATATAAAATGTTTGGATTTTCACAATATTTTTGTAATCTCTATAAAAATATAAAAAATAGCAATCTATATAAATATATTATTGCTCTTTTCTGCGTTTCTTAGATGTTTATTCTTGAATTAGAAACTGATATATTTTTTCCTCAGAAACATATTTGTAAAAGGAAAAGAAAGAGAAAATGGGGGACATATTTGTACGCCATGCGCCTAACCGTGTAACAAAATTTCGCGCATCTAACGGAGGATTAATGCTAAAGCAATGAAATAAACTATGACTGCATTTCTAAAAATTCCTCATAATATACTTCGAATCGCGTTGTACCGATTATACTTTTATACTGTAATTTTAAATTATTAAATTTAAGAAGAGCAAGAAGAATAAGGAAGATAAATGATGAGCTTCTGAATCATTTTATATCAATTTTCCGCAAACTGATATTTTTAAAAATTAAATGTTCGAATAGTTATCAACGAAATGATATTGAAATAATGTTTTTAATTTATAAGTATTCTTCGATATTCAGGACATTCAACTTCGATAAAATTCAATCTTACTGTCTGAAGATACAAGTTTTAAAAATATCATCATCTAGCTTCTATTAGAATGCAATTGAAATTCACCTTACTGTATTGGCGATATCTTAGTAAATCTTGATGATATTCAACTGAAATTTTTTTATAAATTGCCCTATGTATCTGGCTTTGAAGTTAGAAAGGAATGATTTGCAATAATTACTCATATTTCCTTTATTATAAAAAAGTATTTATTTCAAATTTTAAAACAGTGCAGAAGAGTTTAATTAAAGACACAAATTTATCTGATATATTGAACACTACCTGTTTATTTATGGGTGTACACCTTTTAATTTCAAAATGAATTCACCAAGTTATAAGTTTCCAAACAAACTCAATATTCTTTAGTGAAAAAAATGCTGTTTTTGAATGTTTTCAGACCTGTTTTATGTTAATAATATTCTATCAACCCTCTATTTTAGACTTTTTATTGCAGTAATGAGTTCTTCAAAAACAGATACGTTTCGCGCCAACAGCACATATCTATGATTGACCACTGCTGATATATGACCTTTTTTTTGAAAAATAACAAGATTGCGGACGTTTATTCAAAATATATAGGTGTTCCCCAAGCAGGATTTTTTGGGATTTTTCTGGGGAAGTACAAGGGGACCTGAAGAACGTGTTTTGGAAGGAATCAGCTTTTTAATAATAATTTCTGTTTCCAATATTGATTTTCCTAAACAATATTTCAACTGAGATTCTGACATTGCTGGAATTGGGCAAAACTCTTCCACCAGATCTAATTAATAGATCTTCAGCAAGATGAGGATCATTTTTTGTTCGTGTAGAATTTTGAAGTTCTTTGAGTCAAACTGAACCAAGGTTCCTTAGTACTGAGGGTTCAGTACCTAAGAATTGTCAGTAGAAATTTTTGTTTCCAAATTGAATGAAAAAGTAAAGAAATCGAACTCGAATGTCAACTTCGAATTCTTTCTCACAAGAATTTGTTTCATGATGCATGTTGAAAATCATATACAGCGTATAAATTTCATTTTTTTTTCAATAAAGATCATTACTAAAAAGTATTTCTAGAACAAAAAAAACCAGTTCTGGTTTCCTGATCCTGAATTCATAAAGTACTTCAGCATTTCAAAAATGACCCAATCTTAGTGGACGAGTCAAATTGATTCCATGTTTCAATGGAATGGTCGCAGCAATGACGTTTACATTCAAGAGTAAATTTAAGGGTTAAAGTAATAGAAAATATTAGAATGTTTCCATAAATGCAGCTGTAATAAATTTAGGATTTCTTTTCAGAAATCAAGATCATTTTATTGATGTTCACTATTTTGATGTATTCTCGAAGGGAGACAAGAGTTCATTGTAGGTTCTTCCGTGTTATTACAATCGTTGCATCATAAAAAATTATTAAAATATTTTTCATATCACTTTTAAAAAATTTAGAATTTTTAATGGTGATTCACATGTTTGCTTATTCAGAAACATAAAACGACCCGCTTCGCAACCAGAAAAGTTAATCCAGTAGACATGTTTATCCCTCCAGTTCATAATGTTTCGAGTTAAAATCTCGAGTAGAATGTATTGTACAGATTCCTGCTACTACCACTACTGTTGTGAGATAACGTGAGAAATAATAAAATGCTGTTTACGTAAAACTAAGCCTTTTCTCAATTAAGCAAGTTATAAAATTCTTTTTCATATCTATTGGTTTGCAATTCATAATTTCCGCTGTGAATGAATTTATTTCGCTTAAAATTAAAAGTAAGGAGATAAAAAAATGCTTGCTTTATCGAACGAGAAAAAAAGTCATAAGTACTCTAGTGATAGTGTTTAAAACGTTTTTTCTCATATTAGAAAAGTTATTCATAACAGTAACGAGGAAAATCTTGCAATATGTTCTTAGCTTGGGGTTATTGTGATCCAAATCTCTATTCCAACAGACTTCCGACATTACAGGGATTATGCAAACCTCCTCCTCAAGATGTAATTAATAAATCTTCAGCAAAATGAGGGCCAGTATCCATTCGTGTAGGTCTTGCTGTCTTAAGATCAGAACATAGATTTTAGAAGTTCTATCAGTCAGATTGAACCAAAGCTAAATGATCGGCGTTTAATTCCCGGAGTGAAATTCTCAATGGTGTCTGGTAAAGCAGTTGTAGGTAAAAAAATCCTCTGGTACAACAGTGTACCTCCCGTAAGGAAAAGGTTAAGGGTTTCAGTAGAAATTTTTGTTTGTAAAGTGGTAGAAAAAGTATAGAAATCAAACAGTAATGTCAAATTCACAACTTTCTAGCAAGCATTTACTTCATGATGCACCTCGAAAATGATAGTCTGCTTATAAATTAAATTTTTTTAATAAAGAAATGAATACTAAAAAGTGTTTCAACGAAAAATAAGTCCTTGTGACATTTCTAAATTCTTAAAAAACTTCAACATTTTAAAAATGGTCTAATTTCAGTAGAAGGGTCAAAATACTTCCATGCCTCCATTGAAGTCAAAGCAATAACGTACAGGGAAGACCAGAGCAAGTTGCCGATGTTAACAGTTAAACAATTTTAATAAATTCAGATTATAAGGTAATTTTTTTCTTTGCATATATTATTAGGTTGATCTTTTATTGTGTTGTGCCTAAATTCAGGAATTTTTGAAAAAATATTATCAAAGTAACTTTGCCATTTAAAAAAAAATTCATAAACTTAATCTTAAAAAATGAATTTTTAAAATCAGTCTTTGTAACTTACAATTCTATCACATTTTTCATTAACGTACAAAATAAACAGAAACTATTGTCTTTTTCAATGCAGTTTATTATCCAATATTAAACATTTAACCCAATTCCAGTTACAATGATACATAATTTCCATAACATAATGTCATAAATCATGTCCAGACGTTGATTCAACTAAGAAGATAGCCTTCATTCGTTCAGCTGGTGGCTGAAGCAACTGCGGCTGATAAAGAAATGCAATTGGTAAGTAAAAGAATGTATTAAATAGCAAAAATATAACACAAGAAACAGTAACCATATCTGTATATATATATATATATATATATAAGGTTTCTGAATTCATAAAGTACTTCAATATTCCAAAAATAGACTAATCTTAGAGGACGAGTGAAATTGATTCTATGTTTCAATGGAATGGTCGCATCAATGACGTTTACATTCAAGGGTTAATCTAAGGGTTAAAGTAGTAGAAAATATTAGAATGTTTCCATAAAGGCGGTTAAAATCATTTTAATGATATACAATATTTTGATATAATTCCGAAGGGAAAAAAGAGCTTATTGTAGGTTCTTTCATCTTAATTCTACCATTACATAATAAAATATTTTTTCATGTCACTTATACAACATTAAACTTTGGAATGGGGGTTACATGTTTGTTCAGAAATATATAACAGTCTACTTCGCCATCAGACTAAGTAATCAAGTAGACATATTTATATCTCCAGTTTATAATGTTTCTAGTTACAATCTCATGTAGTATCTATATATATAAAATTCTAACGTGCATTCCAAAGAAATCGCTCTTATCACTTATTGTCGAAAGGCAACATTCAAATATACACAAACCGCTTACGGCTGTTTCAGACTGCTTCATTGAACATTTTTACAGCTGCACTTAATTCAACGCTTCGCTTAGCTAATTAATGGAGCTGTAAAATATTATTAGAAATGCTCGGAAGAGATCTCGTAGTGTCACCAAAACCTCCGTTCAGACAGAGGAAAAAATATATAGAAGAAATCAAGATGATAGTAATAAGCATCAAACAGAAAGTTTAATCGAGCGGTAAAATAGTCTTAACCGGCACCAGAGAAGTAATAGCTATGACTCGCCTATGGAAATTGTACGAAAATTTGTCTAAATAGGTGTGAAATAAGCAATCATTAAAGAACAGTAATATTTTTCTCTGTACATAATTTCTTAAACATAGATGGCATTTTTCGAGAAACAGATTGTAAATAACCGATATAAATATCCGAGCATTAGTTGTTTATCAAACACTTAAACTCTGTTTAAAAAAATCGTAATATTTTATAGCTTAAGTGTAAACAGAAATTCCTAACTTTAAAAAGTATCTAAGGATTTTGATAGCTTACATATATTAGTTTTTTTTGTCCTGTTTCATGTGTATGATTTTAGACATACAATATTTATTTTAGATTTGTAATGTAATGTATATAATGTATACATGAAAGATATTGGTGTATTTCATAACTTATAACTAAATTAATATGACAGGCGATCAGCCGGTCGCCGAAGGTGGCTAGTGTAGTAGATTCCTGTTACAAGCACTACTGTTGTGAGATAACGAGCGAAATAATAAAATGCTGTTTACGTAAAACTAAGCCTCTTCTCAACTAAGCAAATTCAAAAATTATTTTTCTTATCTGGTGGTTTGCCATTTACATTTTCCGCTGAAATTGAATTCATTCCGAATATTATATGGTGCATTCATTTAAAAAAATGCTTGTTTTGCCGAACACGAAAAACCACAGGCCCTCTGTTATTTGCGTTCAAAACTCTTTTTCTCATATTAGCAAAATTATTCATATGATTAACGAGAAAAAACTTGCAGTATAACTTCATGCCTGATTTTACCAACACATTATTCAGGAAATAAGTTATTGTTCCGTGATGAACAATGAAGTAAGGTGTTTAAAGTTATACGAATCATTTACCAATGATATGCGTTTCTTGGTTAAAATATATTCTGTTATCTCATAAACATTTAATGGAAATATAGACTTTTTAAAAGGGAACTACATATGTCAGCTTTTATTTCTTCAATACTGATCAAGCGGTTCAACTTTATTAAAGTGAAAAATATAACTTGCTATAATATTTACCGGAGTTTCCTGAAAAAGGATAAATAATAGAATTAATTACTATTTGAAAAATATATACACATCAATTCAATTTATCCGAACCTTTAAAATTAGTTCTTGAATTTAAAAAATTAAGCGCATTTCTACTTTATTCCAAACGTAAAACCATTCCTACTTCAATTTAACGAGTGCCTGCGAGTCTTAGATTTTTCGCACGTCTCTCAAAATCAAATAACCTTAATTTTAACAGCTTGACAATCGATACGTTTATATAAATAAGATTGAGAATACCCAAAAATCGCTATTCTTGGAAAATTAAGCGAAAGTCTGATTTCAATTGTATAAAACCTTTGGGTTCGTACTCACGGTTTCTTTTTCTCTTTGGCCTCTCGTCAGAGAACAAGTCCAATTGTTTAATGATCATGGATAGACAATATACCTTTAAAATCCTCTTTAAGATGAACATTTCTGCGTAATCTTAAAAGATATATTTAAACAGAAAATAATCCTCCTTCTTTCCCAGATTTTATATAAAAGTAGAAATTTTTGTCAACAAATCTTATTAAACTATGTAATTTATATTTCAGGGAATGAATTAAGAATCTCAAAATCGCCTGTAACTTCCTATTATTAATACTTTTAAATCTTAGTTAATTTTCATATTCATCAATTTGTAACAGCTCTTAAAAGTAAAATTTTTAAAACAAAAAGCAAGAGATTATTTCGCAACCTCAATTCTATTAAATATTTAGTCTGTTAGAGTTTTTATATGATCCATTGTAACATTGATTGTAACATTGACATCCGTTGTAAATTGGGTGTGTGGAATAATTTCTTGGAAAAAGCGAGACGTGGCTGCTGTTATTGAACAGCATTTAGAACTCATCAGTTAACTTTTTTAACAAAAACTAATAATCCTAACGCTTTTTTAAATTCAGTAGCAAAATGTGTTATTATATATTCTCAAAGATGGCACTTGTTTGGTTACAATTTATTAAAACATTATTATTATAATAATTGAAATATCTGGTTAGGTTATTTCTTTTGTATTGTTGTAAAAGTTGTTGAGGGTGGACCTGAATTGGAATAGTCTAGGAAACTATTAGAATAAGTAGTAGTCCTTATAATTAGGAACACACAAAAGGAAAAAAATAAAATAATAATAAAGGGACATTAACGGCATAAAATTTTAATTCAAAAAGAAAAATTTTATCATATGTGAGGAAACAAAAGAAGATGGCATGATACAGTTTGTGAAATTTCGTATTTGGGTTCATACATTGTGTACTGTATTAATACATTTTGCGAATTTGAGAATCAAAAACTACTTTTGCTTTAAATGGGCTTAGAGAAATTGATGATCCAATTTGGGATGCTAGTTGAATAGAGGACACAATATTAATATGCTATTTTTTTATTGCTTCATAGTATATTTATTAAGAAATTGCTTAGATTATTTTCTAGATAAATAAACCACAAATAAGTTCCATTACTTTTTGGACAATTTTTTTCTCTATCGCTGCAATAAAAATGTTTTAGTGATCTTCATAAAGCAACCTTCTTTATGCATTCTGTTTAGAATATTGCCTATACAGAAACATTCGTGTCGAAACTGAGATGTGGGTGCTATTTAAATAAGGCTCAGAACAAGAAAACATGCTTATCATGACTTGTAACACTATTATGCATCAATGGAATTTATTATCTACTTGCAATCCTCTACAATCGCTTGCAATGCTCAAAATATCTCTTTCACTATCAGTCGCATAATAGCAAGCAATATCTCAATAATTTTATGCCAGATTTCAACCATTGGTGGCGAAATCATTTGAAAACGAAGATTTTGACAAAATAGTGTCCCCTTTTCAATTCATCAAAAGAGAAAATACCTTGCCCCTTTCGACTCCCAAATGGATTAATATTCTTGCTCCCCTCATTAGTAGGCGACATAGCAATGCACCTGAGGTGATACGATAGGGCAGAACACCGCCCTTTCAGCCTTTATAGCTACTTTACAGTTTGGGTGGACATAGGGCGAAGAAGATATGATAGGAGAGAGATATATCTACTTGGTGATTATTGATCCTACCGGTTATCAGGGGTGTTCTAGAGACAGAACGCACCGGAACGCCGTGCCGGCAATGCTTTTTAAAACGAGAAATTGATAAGAAAAAAAATTGTGTAAACATCCTTGAAACAGCGCAGTTTTTGTCACCTGGTTAGAGCGTTCCGGAACTGCTTATTTTGCGACTACACCTAAAACTATAATGGCTTAGTAATACAATGCCTGTACAAGCCTGCCAAGATTATAAAATCTGCTGGTGCAGCATCTGTACCATTAGTAAAAAAATGTATGTTTTTTGATAGAAATATCTAGAGTTCACTGATGAGTAATGTATGATCCACATTGGTAAACTCAGTTTGTTTGTTATTGTAGATTTCAGCTACAACAGTAAATGGAGTAAGATATTGGAAATTTTTAGGATAGTGAATTTTATTGCATTCGTACAATTCTTTAATCATTAAGAAAAAATTATTTAATAGCCGCCTTTTATGGTACAGAAAGGAATATAAATTTATATGAAATTTGAGTTTTTTTTTTTTAAAAAAAGAGATGTATACTCGTCATAGATTTGTTGCGATTCGTATATGTTACCTCTGCGTATATGTTACCTCTGCTTTTAAATTTTTTATAAAATTTATATTAAAAGCTCAAGGGCCTTTGCTCTAAATGTAATAAGTTTCTCTGTTTTTTTTCTACATGTTTTACTGTTTGATATCAAAACCGTAGAGCTACGATTTTGGTTTTCGATGCTTAGAAATCTGACCAATATATGCCATAGAATTAAAAAATATAAATATTTTACTTACGTTTTCCTAAAAATAATTTATTATGTGTTGAAATAGATGGTATTGAAATTGCGAATTTATGTATTCACACATTCATATAATTGCATAATGACTATCAGCATGTAAAAACATCTAAGGACAAACAATGTACTTATTATTATAAGCACACTGTTATAAGCAGGCATACACTGAAATATGCATAAGCAAGATATTGCTTCACTTGAATTTAATTTCCCCAAAACTAACAGAATTACAAATAAAAGAACATTTATAAGGACGATTTATTAATGTACTAAATAATAGAAAATAGATATTTTTAAACTATAGAGCCTACAACAAAATTGTGAAAGCATGAGGCACCGATAGAAATTCTTTAAGTAACTTGACATTATAATCATATTTAAATAATAACTGGGAATTTTCTGTCTTAAGAAGTTCATTGAGTACGAATTTTCTTGCAGTTTTCAACGTCTGGCGATTTTACGACTTTATCTTCAGAACCATATTTTTTATTAAAAAAATTACTTTCCACTTTTCAGTACATTAATAAAAGCATGTTTTCAAAATCTTCTTACGAGTCAAGTTAAATAAAAGATAATACTTTCCACTTTTCAATACATTAATAAAAGAGTTTTTTCAAAATCTTCTTACTAGTCAAGTTAAATAAACGCGTAAAAATTAATTACGAAATAACATTTTTAAGACATGAAACTAGTTAAGTTAAATAAAAGCGTGTAAACACAATATCAGAGACTCCCTATCTTTTCAGTCACAATGTAGGAGAAACACTTTCACATTATTTCTTGAAATGTCGAAAAAAATAACCCGCAATCCAGTTTTATTTGTCCAATTTGCTTTTACCCTACAATTACTACAAGAACAAAGTCAAATTATGGGGAAAAAAGATACTTAGATCACTAGGCAGGAATCTTTTACCCTACGCATGCCCAATTGCGGAGAATCCATAAGAGATATATTATTATTTTTATTATAGTAATTTTTACAATGAAGCAATAAAATATAATAATAAACAGCAGTACAATGAAAGATGTATCAACTAGTGAATACTGTATAAAACGCTTTCACATAAATAAGTAGCTATAAACTGAGTGATTTTTTTTAACTCATCGACAATGTATGGTAGAAACAATGAAAAAGTGAAAGAAAAAGTCATTGCCGTTTGTAATGAAACGCGTTCTGTAGTTTGAACTCAAAAGATAAAATAAACCACTGGTTATGATTTATTTAGTTTTGTGTGTTTCCGCAGATTTCAAAATAAATAAATAATCATTTTTTGTTTGTTTTTTGAAAATCGGACTTTTAAAATTTTGGACAAGAAAAATGTTAAATCGCACAACTTAAGTTAGAGGGAGGGAGTTTAAAATTTTGAAAAATAGCCAGAATTAGTCCATGTTGTTGCAATTTGATTTCGAAAATTAAAGACTTCAAAATATAGTTTCTAGAAGTTCAGCCATTACCAACGAAATTTTCGTTTAAGTTAGGTTGAAGTTTAGAAAACTATCCGAAATGCAAATAAAAGTACGAACATTCATGAAATTTACTTACTTTTGATCCATCTCCCTGAAAAATTAATAAAATTAAAACATTACAAATAAAAGTGTCAGACATATTCTAACAATAAGTCATGCTGTTACAAAATTTCTATAGAAAGTTCTATAACATTCTAAAGAATATTGATGAAAAAGATAATGCTTTCAAAGAAACTTCTGTGATGTATAAAAGAAAATTCTATAAATTTGATCTGATTTCAGGAAAGCCTATCATTCTTTTTTTGGATTAATTATTATTCAACAAAGAAAATAATATTGGAAAAATGTTTCAAATTACAACTGATACTTCACGCTCAAATTGTTGCAAGTTTCCTGTCTTCTGTTGGTAAGGACAGGTTTATTGTAGAATTGAATAATGTTTAGCAGCAAAATATTACACAAAATAAAATTTAGAAAGGAGAAAAAATTTTAGTGAAAGGAAATGAAATAGAATTTTATTTACAAAAACTAAAAATTATATAATTTTCCTCTTAGAACGTCTCCATATATTATTTAAGTGTCTCTCTACAGGGAAAAAATCAATTATTTCTGAATCTTTACTTGCAGGATTTATTTAAATTACACATTTTGGATTATCTTTTTAATAATGTTAAGAGTAGTTATGCAAAGTTAGAAAAGTTTGTGCATATAAAAGTGCGAGCTTTAAAATAAAGTGTAATTTTAGGCCGCTAGGCATTTTAGGCCACTGAAACCGTTTACCCTTATACATTTAGTAAAAGGATACAATATAATACATACAATTTTCTAATAGTTTTGTTAAATTTTATAAAAGTTGAATATGCCGAATACCACACATACTTATAAAAGGATACATAATTTAAATTAATAACATAATTTAAATTGGTAACTATTCGAATATGTAAAGGAGAAGAATAAAATACCAGTTCGAGGAAAAAGCCTCATCATTTTGTTTCTCTTAGAGACCAACAGAAATTCTACTCGCTGCAATGCTAATATCATTCTAAATCTTAACAGTATTCGACTGATTTTTTATAAAGCATGCCCTGTGTAACTGGCTATCAAGTTATGAAAGTCAAATTATACTATGCTACGCAATGCACAGTAAAAATTTATTAACTACAAATACTCATCTCCTCTAATATTCAAAGTATTAACTTCAAATTTTAATAGTTTTTTTCGTATTCTGTAAATTTCGTTGATTTTTTTAATTTTGATCATTTGATTGAAAAACATTCAGCTTTTGCAATACCGATATCTTTCTGAATACTAATGGTAATGAACTGGAATTTTTATATAAGTTTCCCTATATATTTGGCTTTGAAGTTGTGAAAGGAAAATTACGCTATGTCTCGCCTATGAGAAGTAACATTTCGATTTTCTTCGAATTTAGCATAAAGATTCCTTGATGGCATAAAAAAGGACGTAAATATAGGAATTTTTATTTTTCGAAACCTTTTCAAGATGGTGGCCATTTTAATGGTTTCAATGTTTTAGCGAGTCATTGGCGAGGTTGAGACCATTAAAATATTTGAATCATTTTGGTAAAGACCATACATAAAATTTTGCTAATACTGATAAATGCAGACACATAATTGTAATTTTGTTAATGCTGCTAAAATCAGACATTTAATTCTAATTTTCTTAATACTAAAGAAAGCAAAGATTTGGGTAAATTATTCTCATGGGAAAAAGAGAGATGTGATCATAGTTCCATGTTCAGAGTTGCTTTTTTCATGTTTAGTCCCATTAAATCTTGCTTTTTTTTCATTTCTTGTTCTTCAACGATTCTGGCCAAATGGTTCTAGGTATAAAAATTTGAAGACTACCTTCACTCTCGAACGTAAACTTTTCTACAACTTTGCCCAGTTCAATTGTTATGTAACTTTATTAATAAATTAATATATTCGTTTTTTAAATATAGGGAGTAAAATTTGTGTAATATATAGGTGTGCAATATTGTACATTGATTGGTTTAAGATTGAAAATATAGTTTTGTAAGATACTGTGTATAGGGGGCAAAGAATGTACCTCCTCGCTTTACAAATCATGATATCTGGTGCCCCTGGAAACAGTAAGCCTTCAAGATAAATGACAACATTGGATAAATCTTTAAAGACTGCTATGAAAAACAGATCTTAGCTTTTTCAGAGGGAAAGGGAACTGTACTGCATTACTAGTTTAAATAACGAATGAATAGAAAAATTATTTCTCTTAGCGAAAAAGAAGATTCTTCTTCACCAAGATAAGGCGTCAGCTCACAATCCTACAGTTGTGAGCGCAAAACTATACGATTTATTCTACCAAGTTCTTCTGTATAAACTTCTACTCTCCTGATTTGTCACCTTCGGATTACTATTTGTCCCCTAACATGAAAAAATGGCTGGCAGGAAAGAAAATTTCATCGAACGTTCAGGTGATACCTGAAACAGCTGCCTACTTTTAGGGGTTAGACAAAGAGTGCTACAGGAACGGAATAAAAGTCTGGAGCACCGTTAGACTAAATGCTTACACCTCAGTGGATACAATGTTGGAAAGCAAATATTATTTTTCTAGATAAAACTGTATTTTCTTTCTTTTTGTACTGACCTGCCGAACAACCCTCGTAGCTACTAAAGTAAAGATTTGATCAACTCTTTTGTTATCCAGGTATTCTAGCGAGGTTGCTCACTGCTGCCTTTGTCCGATTTTCACAGCAGCCAATCGCGTATTACCAACCATCACGAGAACACAACTGCCTGGCTTTCCAGATATACGGAACTGAGACATCTGGATTTTCAAAACTTTTATTGTTAACTAGCAGAAGTCTTGTTGCCACATGGCGAGAGACCCATAACCATTTAGAGATCTGTAGTTACCCTAATGATGCTTACACTGAATATTAAACTACAAAGGAACATGAGGAGGCATCGTCTTCAATGCAAATGAAATACAAATATTATCATCGCATAAGCTATTACTTTGTTTAATCTTTAGTCTCGACACGTCTCTTAAAAATCAGTCTTAATGACTTTTTTCTCTACATCTATTTAGCACAGATTCTCTGCATAGTTTGATAAGTTTCCGTTGTGTAAGTTTCTTATACAAATGAGCGTTCTTTTATTTCTATTTAGCACGTATTAATTGATGCATCACACAGAAAAAAATAAGAAGGAAAAATAAATGTCATCTACCTCTCCTTCCTAAAATAAAAAATATATATGCAGTTAGTAAAACATTGATCAAGAAATTCAAGCATATTCATAAGTTGAATAATATATTTATGTATATACTTAATGGACTAATAATGATATTAATGATAATATATTACTTAATGAATTGAATAAAGCGCTTTGGTTATTAAGTTTAGTTAAATTCACGTTTTGTTCTGAAGCTAGACAAAGACTATTTTTGGATAGACCTTATAATTTTGAACCGTGTTCAGAAGACACATGATTTGTAACCCTTCTCTCCTAGCTTCTACACCAAGCCAGGAGGAGGACTATTGGTCGATGATGAATTTATAGTGCATAAGATCCAATACACTGGATACGTTCGGTGGAATCTGTTCTTGAACTCGTGACCCTCTGGTACTAAAGTCAATATTCTTCCAGCAGGTAACCACACATCAAGTTGTTTGATGAAGAGGAATTTAAAATTATTTATATATACTTTCATAACTTTTTAATTCCTCTGCAAGTGCAACTGGTATCTTTTCTACGGAAAAGGCAGCATTCATTATAGCAATAAAACTGCGAGGGAATTCTCATGTCAATTTTCTCGCATACTTCTACAAAAAAATGTCGCTCACAACAGTTGGTCCAAATTTATTGTGATTTTTTGTTATGCAACCAACATTACTTATTGTCATTCATAAAAGTACTCCATAAGAATCTCAAATCACGTTTCTTATGACTCATTTGTCACTGTTGTGTTTTGGTTTCGTTATTTTTGCACTTTCATATTATAACTTCAGAAACAATATTACAAATATACAATATTACAAAATTGAATATACCTGTAATATTTTCCTTTGGATATGATTGTCAACACATTTTTGTATAAATATGGTTATACTTTTATTAACTCCATATCATAATGGAGAATATCGAGTAGGTGTTTTAGAAAAATCTCTCTTCTCTGATAGATTATATCCGAAATATGATACAGATTCATAACTTTGGAAATCTGACCACTTGCCTTTGTGATTCTTTGACGATGGCGATCTTTTCTATGTGAATGCTGCGTATAGAAGAAAGCCTGGAGCATTTATTGATTCACTAAACATTTTTCGTTACATCGGTTACCGAGATTTTAGAAGTGTAAGAAGTAGATAGAGAGATAATTCTTTTTTTACAATTCTGTATGTTTTATTACAATCATTAATTGTCCTGGCGAAAGGTTTTTGTTATACGATGTTGCTTTCATTTGATTTATTTTAAATTTAAAATAGACAACATACAGAAGCAATGCAAGAAATCCTTTGACTTATTCCTGTCGACATATTTTTAGCCTTACACCCTTTGTGTAGGCAGAGTAGGTGTGGGTAATAAAAAAATAAGGAAGGAAATCTTTAAAACATTATCTAATAATTACAAGACTTCAATCTGACTGGTTTCATTTAAGCGGTTATTTCAAAATATAAGGAATAATGGCATCAATTTTTAATATTACTTTTTCAAGTGCGATCTTTAACCTTAGATTCAGATTATTCGTCCGATAAGGAGTAAAGCTTAAACACTCAATAATTCTCGAATGCAGGTCTCATCTTACACGAGAGCGAAATCACACGATTCAATCTTATTAATTCATTTTCGTTTCAGGAAACCGTTAAAACCACTCAAGAAAATCCAACTTTTGCCTGAAATATTCGTGAATTTTGCGATTTTTATGCATGAATTTAGCATGCATGTTTCAAGTTCCGATTGTAGTTTTTAAGAAAGGTTGCTTAGTTCTTTTCAACTACCACAAGACTTAATCATTTTTATCTCGCAAGAATCTTCTAACTAACATATATGGGTGGATGCTTTAAGGTAGAAGAGTCAGACGAACTGTAAGGCGAAGAATGGAAAAACCAGTTGATTCCGAGGCAGAAATGAAATCCAAACAGCTTAGCTACACAAAATGAGTTCCATTCCGTACATCGAGAATGATTCCCTACTGGTACAGCAAAAGAACTACCCAATGTACAATGGAAAATTTTCACTAGTGCACCACATGTACCACAGATTTTGTAAAAGGTAAGGGTAAAAAATAAAACATTTCTAATAAGATTCTTTTAATGATTCAAAAATTAACTAACAAGATGACAAAACTATCAGAGGACAAATCCAAGAGAAAAATAGAAATAAAATGTAAAAAGAATCCAGCAGTTGGACGTTATCAAGGGTCATCCCCTGCAGGATTCTAAAATTCAAAAATAGGATACTTTTATGTAGAGGAGCCGACTCTAGTCTAAAATTTGGTTTTCCTGTGACTCGAAAAATCCCAGATTGAAAGGAAAGGAAATAACTACATCAAATACTGTAAAATGCCTTTTGCGTGCACCAGATATTTTGTGTGTATTTATTCTATTTCCTTAGCCTTTTTCCGAAGCTGCTACAGATTTTAATTGTTTTTAGTGTATTCTTTTAATGAATGATAAATCTTTAAATACCTAAAATGAATGCATTTCTCCTTAAATATATAGCTTATACTGATGCATCAAATTTCACTTTTGCATATTATATTTCTCGATTGTTATGGTGGAAAAGATAAAGAAAGTTTTACTTATTTTTCTATAAGCCTCCTGATTTATTTTGAGTTATATATTTAATTATTTCTGCTACCAGATATTTGAACGACAGAAATTTAAAGAAATTCCCTTACCATTGTTGGGTGGTCCTGTAATGAAAGAAGCATAGTTAAATCATATAATTAAGACGTGCACTTTCTGTATAAAACAAATACACCTTTCATTTTATGTTTATATATATATAAGTAAAGAAAAATGTTATTTTAAAACAAAATTATTTATCTACTTTATACCGGCAGGGAGAATCAAAGAAAGGAGAGGGAGGTGAGGGAATCAAGAGAAATATTTTAACAAAAAAATACCTGTAAGCTAACATCAAATACTATATTTTGAAAGTAATTAATTGGTTGTAAAAAAAATGAGATAAAAATCTCGACGCATAAAAAAGACGATTTTTTAAATTTCCTATTTAGTAAACTAGAAATAGGATTTTTGAAATGTAATATGTTATCTGATTGAACTGTATAAAAAATAGTAAAAGCAATATTTTAACACAGGATAAAAACATTTCATTGCATGATATATTTGCATAAGTAAAGGAAAAAATAATTCAAAAAACTTTTTGTTGACATTGAGAATATGGAAAAAATTGATAGAGAAATAATTAAAGGAAAAAATAGAAAACATACGTTTAGCTATTATAATCGTGCGAGTGACACAAAATATAGTTTATAAGCACTGCTGTTTAGTAACACTGCACGCATAATAAAATTAGTAATAAATCTTTTTAACGAATGAAAATGGAGAAATTCATTTAGGAGTTGTATATATGACAGTAAAGTAAAATTGCAGTTTTCTAGACAAATCATTTACATTGCTGATCTGTAAAAAAATAAAATAAAATATTACAAAAGTGAATCATAAACTTTCGGTTAAAGAAAGTAGAAAACATGTATTCTCTAGGCTTCAACAAGATACAGTAGAATTTTTTTTTTCGCCTGGAAATTTTAGTTCAGTAATTATTAAAGAAATTAATTTTCCTTCATAACTACACGATCCTTCTAACCAACACATCTGGGTGCATGTAATAAGGTAGAAGAATCGGACAACCTGTAAGGCAAGGTGAAACCAATTAATTCCCAGGGGGTAGTGAAATCCTAATAGCTTGGTTATATAGTATGAGTACATATCTAAACATCCAGGAAGTTTTCTACAACTACTGCAAATGTAATTGCCTGTCCCATTTCTAGAACACAATGGAAAATCCTTCAATAGTGCACCACATATACCACCGAAATTGCAAAGGATAAGATAAAAAAGTAAAATGTTGGTAATGAGATTATTCTAATGAAAGATAAAACTTTAAATAGATTAAATGAATTAATTTCTTCCTAAAAACATAGGCTTTACTGCTGTATCAAAGTTTAGTTCTGCATATGAAATTTAAAATTAATTTTTAAAGTGAAAAATTTTAAAAAGGTTTATTTATTTCCTGTAAGTCCGATGCTTTATTTAAAGTGATACATGTAATTTATCTGCTATGAGATATTTGAACGACAAAAATTTAAAGAAAATTATTTTCCATTATTATTCTTCCAGTAGTATGATTCTGTAATGTGAACAGTATAGTTAAATCAATAAAATTACATGACGTGCACTGTTTCGATAAAAAAATTACACCCTTCATCTTATCTCTTTATATATGTAATTAAAGAAAAGTACTATTTAAAAACAAAATTATTTATTTCGTCTTATAATTACAGGGAGAATCAAGGATAGAAGGGAGGGAAAACCAAGAAAAATATTTTAACAAAAAAAAAAAAAAACCCGTCGACAAGACGGAATGCAAAGTTGGATTCCTTTTGTCTGTTGATATTAGGAAAAGAATATTTCAACCTCTATTTTCACTAGGGTTGTAGCGACAAAAATGAAATAGGAGGGAAGAAAATGCAAATGCTGAGAGCTTTCCAATAAGGCGTAATATGTATCGATTAATAGGCAGTTTTCATTTAAGGCGGTGGCGGTAAAAAAAATCACTCTTCAACTCATAACTTTTAAGCAAATGTAGCTATAAAAAACTTACAGCTCAAAAGTTGTTCTTTATTATAAGGCAATGATTAACCTAATTTGAGTTTTCTTTCTGTTTTCAATGGTAAGGGAATTATGGGGAAATTAAAATTTCATCCTAAACCATATACACCCCCTTTCAGGTGGAAGTCCGCCGAGTTTTCACAGTATATATATTATATATATAAACTTTCGAATGAGGGATGATTTGGGGTGTTAGAGGTCATGATCATTGAAGAGTTGCAGAAATTTCCCGGAAGTCTTGCTATCAGAATCATTGGCGCCGGTAGATTTTCAGTAAGGAATCTACTTAAAAAATGCTTTTTATCGAACCAAAAATGCTATATTTTGAAAGTAGTTAACTCTCTTGTTGTAAAATGAATTGTAAGATAAATATCTTAACGCATAAAATAACGATTTTTTCTCTTATTTCTTATTAAGTAAACTAGAAATAACATTTTTTAAATCTAATGTGTTATCTCAAAGAACTGCATGAAAATGGCAGGAGAAATATTTTAACAGAGGAAAAAAAGCATTTCACTCAAAGGAAATATTTACATTAGTAGAATAAAAACAATGTGTTTAATAACTTGTTATTCACCTTGATAATCTGCAAGAAAATTGATAGAGAATTAATTCACAAAGAAAAGACAAAACATACGTTCGTTTATTTTAATCGCGCGAGTAAGATAAAATGTAGTTTATGAACATTGATATTTAGTTACTGCACATATCCTCTTGAGAGCCAAACGTATAATTTTCGACAAATTTTCACAAAAATCGAGATTAATACTCTTGATGGGATTATAGAATACTATGTATAATTCATATTCATACATTAACAAATATAATTAATTAATTAATATAATTAAATAATATAATTATTATATATAATTATTAGATGTCAGCATTTGACCATGCAGAGCATTGGACAGCGGGATTTAAGGGATTTGAATGGAACGCAACTTCTTTTGTAAATAAAAAAAATTTTCTTTAAAAAAGACGCGGCCGGAGTATCAAGACAAAATATAATAGAATTAAAAATGAATTTAATTAACAAATGAAAATGAATATATGCATTTAGGTATTATATATAAAAAGTAAAGCAATATTTGCAATTTTCGAGATGAATTATTTACCTTGTGCATCTATAAAAAATAAAAGAAAAAAAATTAAAAAACTGAATCATAAATTTTCGGTTCAAGTAAGTAAAAGCCTTATATTCTCTAGGATACAACAAGAAAACAAAAAAAATCTTTTGTTCCGCCTGGAAAGTTCCCTTAAGTAATTACACTGGTCTGTAGTGGTTTAGTAACAACGGCAAAATTATTATTTTTATTATTAATTCAGATAGTTATTTAAATATCTGCAAGTAAAAAAGTCCCAACACGTACCATTTTTATGTTAGGATATCAGAAAATGGCATCATCCATTAATTTTTTTTATCATTTTCACATTGTAACATATGGTGACTCGACCTCCTGGTAACCCTTCCTGCCGGAAACTCTGCCTGTTGGCAACCCTGTTTGGGAATCCTGCAACCCTACCTTATCCTATTTTATCCGGTATTCCAGTCAAAAGACGTTCTTTGATTAGTGTGGTTGTGTGTTTATAGCTAAAATTTATGCTGAAAATGGCAAGTTTTTTCGTGTTGATCTTACAAAACTCTGCCCGATGACTTTTGTTTTGTTTGTGGGCAATTTAAAGTAAAATCACAAGGTAGAAATTTAACACAAGAAATCAAAAAAGCTTTTTTTTCTGTATTTTGGAAGCAAAGTTGCCGATCAAGATAAACCTGGGCTCCTCTTGTGCGTTGCGTAAGTTTCAATGTGGCTCTTGTTCAGTGGATAAAAGGCAAAAGAAACTCTATGCCATTTGCTATCCTTATGCTGTGGGCGAACCTAGAAACAATTTGGATGATTGCTATTTCTGTTTTACGAACTCAGAAGAATATTCAAAAAACCATAAGCAGAAAATTGAATATCCCACCAGCACTCAGGGCTGTTCTTCATGGAGAAGGCTTACCGATACCAACTCCGCCATTGAATTGGAGAGATTCCAGAAATGAATGACATTTAGGACACATCCGATGGAAATATAGATATATCTTAAAAGATTTGTGATCCTACTTTTAGACCAGAGACTTCAAGTGAAACCCATTTTATTAAAAAGGAATGGCCAAGCAGATCGCTTTCTCAGACTGGAACTGAAAGTTGATTTGCGACCCTGTTTTTGAAAGTAATCTTAATCAAAAAGAATTGGCAGCTTGGAAATCGTTTGTGACAGTAGTAAAAGGATTTTTAGGAAACAAAAAAGATGAAAATTATCTAATCCTAAAATAATAATTTCCTAAGTCCTACCAAGCCGTGGGGTGCCAAATGTCTCTCAAAATAGACTTTTTGCATTCACATTTATACTTCTTTTCGAAAAGTCTGGAGGTGGCCCAGCTGAAAAAAATCTGCTGAAAATCTGCAGAAAAAATTTTCTGGAGTTTTCTTAAAGATTTCTTCTGGTTTTTTTGAAGACAGAAAAAAAAAACTGCATTTTTCTTCAATTTAATCTGCATAAAATCTGCAAAATAATTTCTTGTTATATTTTTCTCTAAATATTCTGCAGATTTTGTAAGACTGCAAAAAATCTGCATTTTTTCTTTAATTTAATCTGCAAAAAATAATTCTTTTTATTTTTATCTTTAAATATCCTGTAAGTTTTTAAGACTTCAAAAAATCTGCATTTTGTCTTCAATTCAATTTGCATTTATTTAGCAGATTTTCACAACATAATTAAACTTGACCAATATCTGTTGACTTTTTAAAAATTTAACTGCATGTTCATAATATATGAATTTCTATAAATACATATTTTGCACCATATTCTCTAATATTGCATCTTTATTTTCCAAAAGATATAAAACAAAATTAGAATGTAATTACCATTATTGTTTAATTTTATAGCAGACAGGAGTTTCAAAAAATTTCCCAATCGAAAATTGTCTTTGGCACTAAATTTTTTAAATATGCCACTGAAAAAATGAATTCTAAATTAATCTTTAAAATAAATATTTGAGGTTTTACCACTTTGAACTTTTCCCCATAATTTAATTAATTTCCAATTAGTTTTCCAACTCTCTTTCTGACTAGCTATTTTCCTCTAAAAAGAATAGAAAAGTGGAGGTCGTGCCCTTTGGATGGAGAAAAGTCTTACCCGAAAGATAAAAGGTGAAATCGAAGTTATTGAAACAGATAATCTAAATTATTGAACAAAAATATTACTAATCTCATCTATTACTCATCTCTACGACTTTGAAACACGTGTTCTGACCATGGTTGATTTTTACGCCACTAAATGGCGCCACGAGAGCTATGATGACGCTGAAACTTCAAATAGATTATTTTACCCCCATCTCGTGTAGTCCGGCGTAGCCTTGTGTTTAGCGTTCCTGCCTTCCAACAATATGAAAGAGGGTTCGAATCCTGTCCAGGATGCGTTTGACGTTTTGTCACAATCTGAATCGACATCGAGGAAGTAAGTTCAATCACAAATTATATTAATTACTTTAATTGAAATTAATAATTTAGCCTTGACTGTTGGAAAATCTGAAGGTATTTGGAACGTATTTTTCTTCAGATATTCTACACTTTTTTCGGCAGAAAATTTGAAGAAAAGATGTTTCAAATACCTTCAGATTTTCTTCAGATTTTTTAAAAAGATTTTCTGCAGATTTTTTTTTAGCTGGGGTTTAACGACATACAAGGGGATAGATACCACCAAGACATTAGGACTATGGAAACCTGATATAAAGGTGGCTGGGACCCAGCAATGATGGGTGACTACTGCTGGTTCCTTAAGAGAGAAAATTTGATACCACATTAGAGAAAAAACTAATAATATTTAGTTGCATTTAGTGAATGTTCATTGTTTTTATGTTTTACTTAGTCAAAATATGTATACAGTGTCAATTACAAGAGTATTCCCAAGTAAATTAATGATATTTATAATTATAAAGCATGTATTCTATATGCTTTTATTTTTCCGGTACTGATAAACCAGTCATAACAAAAAAACCGTATGTGTTACAGCTTTTTCAGAGTTATTTTTGGATTCTACGCTACGGAATTAGTTATAAATAGCTAGTTTCATTTTTGTTACACGAACAAAAATATTTTTGTAGACCAGAGTTATTAGAGAAATTAATTTTCTTCAATAATTAATTTTCTTTAACCAACACATATAAGTGGATGTACTAAGGTAACAGAATTGGACTACCTGTAGGGCGAGAAATCAGGACACCTATTAATTCGCAGTGAGTAAAGAAATACTGCATTTGGTTTTACAGTATGAGTTAATACATCCAGAAAGTTTGACTACAGATACAACAAAGGTACTGCCGAATACACAAGGGAAAATCTTTCACTAGTGCACAACATGTACCACAGATTTTGTCAAATTTAAGGTAAAAAAGTAGAATGTTGCTAATGAGATTCATTTAATAAATGATAAATCTTTAAATAGATTAAATAAATAAATTTCTTTTTAAATATATACCTTTTACTGCTGTATCAAAGTTCTATTTTGTATTTTAAATATGTAATTAATTGTTGAAATGGGGCATTTAATTAAAGTTTGATTTATTTTTTATAATTCTAATGGTGTATTTTAAAAGACATTTTAATTTAATCTGCAGGCTTAGTAGTTAGTAATTTATACTGCTATCAGATATCTGAACGACAGAAATTTAAAGAAAATTGTTTACCTTTATTATTCATCCTACTGGGTGGTCCTTTAATGAAAACAGCAAAGTTAAATCTGTATAAGTACATGGTGTGCACTTTTTGTATAGAAAATTATACCTTTCATCTTATTTTTCTATATAACTAAAGAAAAATATTAATTAAAAACAAAACTATTTATCCCATATTATACCTGAGGGAGAATCAAAGAAGGGAGAGAAAGTCATGAAAAGTATTTTAACAGAAACGAAATGCTTGTGAGCTAACCTAAAATGCTACATTTTGAAAGTAATTAATTTTCTAGCTGTGGAAGAAATTGTAACAGAAAAATCTTAACATTTAAAAATGATTATTTTTTCTCCGAATTCTTATTTAGTAAGCTAGAAATAGAATTTTTGAAACTTAATATGTTATCTCATTGAACTTTTAAAAAATAATATGGGAAATATTTTAACAGAGAAAAACCATTTCACATTACAGAAATTTCAAGAAAATCACTTACCATTATTATTCATTTTGTTCGTAGGTCCTGTAGAAACAATATAGTGAAATTAATAAAACTGTAAGATGTGTGTACTTCTCAAATGAAACTTTTGATTCTCTTTTTTAATTTGTAAATAAACTAAAATGTTATTTAAGAACTTATTTATTTATGTCGTTTTAGACTGAGCAGGAAAAATCAAGAGACATTTTTTAACCTAAAAAAAAATTGCAATATAACCTAAAATGCTATAATTTGAACTTATTTAATTTTCTGGATCTGTAAAAAATTATAAGAGAAATATTAACATAAAAAATGGCAGATTTTGTAGTCTTCTTTATCTTGTTAGCAAACTGAAAATTTGATTTTTGAAACCTAACAAATTATTTAGAGCTGCAAAAAAATAATGAGAGAAATAGTTTCACAGATAATAAATGACATTTTATTCAAACACTGCCGACACAAACTAAAGGATATTTAAAAATGGAGGTGAACTGTTAAAGATGCCTCTGGTCATCTAATGTGCTACGTCTTTTTAATGTTGAAATCAAATGCATATTTTACAAGAGGAATAAGAAAGTGAAGATAGTGCCAACAACATGGAGTTAGAGGTTTCATGACATGGTCAGTCATTTGACTCAGATAGGGACATTTATGTATACAATGAACAGAACAAGTCAAAGATCTTTAATAAAACATGGGTTAAATATCTATTGAAATCTGAAATTTAAAATTACGTTGTTAAGAGAACCAGGAATATAAAATGATGCAATATTCAATTAAAATCATATTCCCTGTGAACAGGCCGGTAGCCGAAGGCGGCTAATGAAAAATAAAACGATGACAAACGATTATTTAAACTCCAAACAATTTATCAAGGTCGCTGAAACAAAATACATTTAAATCCTCCGCCACTACTAAAGAAATCTCGTTTATAATTGATTTATCCTCATAACTGAATAAAAAATAAGGCTAACTGTTATAATTGCAGAAGAAATTATTTTTTGTAGATATTTTATCAAATCCTTTGAAAATATTTTCTGAAATTTTTTTAAAAAATTGCATGATTATGTTTAGTAAAATGATTAGTAATTTATTTACGTTGTATTTTAATTCTGATTTTTTATGGCCTCGAAATTCCTAATATGATAAGAAATGAACTCTATAATCATCGGTGAAACGTCAGCGAGTTTGTTTTTCATAAGTTCATTACGTTACTGTATGTGAACGTGACACTTAGTTTTCTAGAATGGGTTTCATCAGAGGCGATAATTCAGTAGGAATGTGAACTGATAAAATAAAGATATCTGAATTTTTTTTGTATAAACAAGACCAATTATTTACCTTGTGGACTTGTAAGAAAATAAAATATAAAAAATTGAATCATAAATTTTTGATTGAAGAAAATATAAGTCTTTATTTTTCTAGGCATTTCTTCTAGAGGAATGCCAGGTATATTTTATTTTGTAGTTGTTTTATCAAATTTTTTTAATATCATATGGGTAATATTTGTGAAATTTATGTATTCATATTTCATAAATTAATATGTAAAATTTTTGTATACTATATTTTAATACTGAAAAAATATTAATATTTCAATCGATGACGCTTTTGAATTCTAATGTGATTGAAATGAAATCAAACAACTTTTGTTAAAATGGACATTAGTTTTATTCTAAGTTTATTATTTTTCTGTATTTTGCTATGTCACTTAAAATTCTGGAATATCCAAGGTCGAAGGTAAAGAACCTTCGACACCGAACCATCTACATCGAGCAGGAAAACTGCATTAATTTCAAAACCCTCAAACACCTGAACCGTTAGACAACAGAAGACTGAATTATCAAAACTTTTTTTTTTCAAAATGAAATTCTACTTTGATTGATGAACGGCACGTCAGTTCCGTGGGGGAATAAAATCTTTCTTATTTTCCGGTACAGAACTTGTACTATCTCGTACACAAAGAAAATTTTTCAGCTGGTAAAGAATCGGTACTAGCTAGTATAGAGACGAAAACTTTATTCTTGTACGTATTGTACAGCGCCATAAAGTAAAGATTAAGGATAAAATGCTAAATAATGCTGATGCAAGTATTTTAAAGAAAGATACATCTTTAAATCGCTTAACTAAGTCTCCTCTAAATAGAAAGTCTTTCAATTTTAGATAAAAATACATTTTTGTTTTGAATATCACATTATTTATAAAAGGGAACATTTAAATTTTTTTATATTTATTTAAATATTAATCAGATGCTAAAATTTCAGTGTAACTTGCAATTTATCTGCGTTCAGAAATCTGAACGAAAGATAATGAAATTTATAAATCCTTTTATGCTTCTAATGAAACGTTTTAATTTAATAAAATTACAACTCGGATCTTATGAGAGAAGAATGAAAAAATAGATGGAGAAAATCATTTTCTTGTCATATTTTCTTGTTCATTCTAAAAATATAATTTTAAAAAACAATTATTAACTTCGTTTGCATCTTCTCAAAAAAATCAAGAAAAATATTTTAACAGAAAAAGAAATATATGCTTGTGATTTAATCTGAAATTTAATTTGTTGGATTTTATTAATTATCTAGACTTATAAGAAAATTATAACAGAAGTATTTTAACTCAAAAAATGGCAAATTTCATTTATTTTACCTGTGCATTCAAAATAGAAATAGATTTTCTAAATCCAATGAATTAACTCGAGAAACCAATGATGTAGTACATGTGCATTTCACGGTATTATACAAAATTAAGTAACAAATATATGAGATACTATTTTTCTTCTTGAATCGTAGAATAATAATAACTCCATTTATTGAAATATATCAAATAATGAGTGTATTTGGTACTATTATGGTTGCTGTCGGCCTCGAACAAGTAAAACTGTATTTCCCTGTTAGCACAAGATATTTTACAATATCTCCACCATGTTGCTACGATATTCTGCATGCCGCACATTTTAAGAATTTCTTTTGAATATTGTAGGGTATCTTGCGCTAATAGGATTTATTTATTTATTTTATTTATTTATTTGCTTAGATAAATTGACGACCCGTTTCGTAGCTGCACGAAGAGCAAATTAGGCTAATCTTGCCATTTTCAACAGTAGACAAAAGAAGAGAACACTTGAATCGGCATAACCCTTTCCGAAGATGTCACGCCCTACCCACATATAGAAGTTCGACTTTCGTCAGCAGATCTAATGCTCATCAGCCGCAATTTCACGACCTGAACCTCGAACTCACACAGCTCTCTTCCTAAAACCGAGATATCAACTAAAGACAATCATGGCGAGTGAAGACTCTTCTACTGAAACAGAAAAGCATTTACTCCCCTTTTTGATGGCGAAAAAGGATATTTGGTTATTTTCGACTCCCTGTGGAGTTACTTTTCAAGTTTATTTGTTTACTGTATTTTTTAAACTACTCAATTTTATAAAAATCAAGATTATGAACCTTCGGCTTGAAGGATACTGTAACAGCCTCCCTCCTACATATTGGTCATGAGTTTTTTAACTTCTGATATATATATGTAAATATATATCAGAAGGTATAATGCAAGCCCACACCGTTGGACTTACGGCAACCAAATTTGGCACAGTGAAGGATTAGCACAAGAGGGAGCTAACGCTGTAAAAATTATTTTAAAATTCGAATTAGATTTTTATTTATTTAATTTTAAGTGGTAAATTCAGGCGTGGGTTTTTTTGCAAATTTCCTGCTTTTATTCTCATCATAGAACCATAATTTTTATATCATTGTAAAGTGCAAAATTTCTCTGTTTTAATAAAAGTAATTTAAAGCCTCTGCGTAGTTTTTCTTATTTTTAGAAAAACTTTTAAAAATAGTCAGTTTCCCGAAAAAAATTTGTGTCTTGAATTTAAATTCCCTGCATCCTACCTTCAAATTTCGTCATCTTTTTCAAATTTTTTGAAGTAATAACTGGAACATTTCTCCTTAATTTTAAAAAAAAGTTTAAATATCTGTTTCGTTGAATTTTAATTAATTTTTTACTAGAGTTTTTAAAAGATTTTCGCTCGATGAATCCGTTCTTTATACTTTCATCCGTGTTCCTTTTTCAAGATCGCGTGTTGCCTTCCCAGTATGCATTTCGCATCGGTGACGTCATACGCTCTCGATCGCTTCATCGACGATACGATTTTTTTGTTTTATACTTTGATCAACGCTGGGTTAATTTTGTACATATACAATTTATTGTTTAAAATAAATGTTTTCTCAAACTTCTCGAGTTTTTTTTTCAAACCATACAGTTATAAGGTAATAAAAAGACTAGATTTGTAAGGATATTTACATTTGTTGAGGAAAGGATATTTACGTTTGTTGAGGAAAGGATATTTACGTTTGTTAACAATATGTATTGAGAAAAACGGAAACAGGCATAGGAAAAATACTGATTCCGAACAACGCCGAGTTATCAGCTAGTGTTGAATAATGCTAATTAAGAAGAATTTAATTAGAATATCAAAATTTCTATGAGTGGCACTTTATTTATTTTTATATAAAACTCATTAATTTTAAAAATGATTAGTTAACAGAATTTTATTTATTTTGATTCAAGTACGATGCATTAATTTAAGTTTGAGGAATATCTTTTATGGTTCAAAATATTGAAATACTGATAACAAAGAAAACTATTTACCATTATTTCTCATCCGGCTTTTTACTGTAAGAAAATAGCATTGGTAAATTAATAAAATTACAAAACCAATATTTTTCAGAAAAAATTAGATCTTTCAAGTTCTTATTATATTAAAACAAATAAGCTAAAAATATTATTTAAAAACCGAATAATTTAATAAATTCATTTTTACATGTAGGTTCAATAATTTTAACTGATTAATACCCATCTTTTCCTTTTTTTTATGTATACAGGGAAAGATTGCCGAATTTTTTCCACCACCATTTTTTCCCACCTATCACTTAATGTACAGTGATAGTTAACTACTTTTAATGAAAAGCAAGTTATATTGGGATGTTGA
This sequence comes from Araneus ventricosus, assembly GCA_013235015.1. Lineage (NCBI taxonomy): Eukaryota > Metazoa > Arthropoda > Arachnida > Araneae > Araneidae > Araneus > Araneus ventricosus. Next base: position 197,270 of record BGPR01000015.1, read on the forward strand.
ATAAGTTCTAGCTATATTTTCGTGAAAATCAATGCTTTATTTAAAAAAATCAATAAAAAACATGACACTGAAAGTATCGTCCATCGCTAGCCACTACTGTTTCCCATCTTTCTGGCAGCATTTGAATTCCACGTCGGAGAAACAACACGTTTTTTCAGGTTATCCAAAAGTCGACCCATTTTTTGGCATCTTCATAAGAATGAAAGTGCATCTCAGCCAGTCCATATGCCATAGATCGGAACAAATGATGATCGGAAGGGGCAATGTCTAGTGAATACGGCGGGTGGGTTAGGACTTCCCATTTAAGCAAGGGGAGAGTAGGTTTTCATCCCCAAGTGGGTTTTCATCGGTTTTGCAACATGTGGCAGAGTCCCACATGTTGCAAAATCGGTCATGATCCAAAATCGCATTGTCGTGTCTCTGCTCGTATAGCCGCCGTTTTTCCTTCAATGCTCTGCTCCAACGCATCAATTGTAGGCGATAGCCATCTCCCGTGATGATTTCGTTCGGTTTGAGCAGCTCATAATAAACTACACCCAGCTGATCCCACAAAATGCAGAGCAGAAGCTTGGAACCATGGATATTCGGCTTTGCCGAAGATGTTGATGCATGGTCGGATTTACCCCACGCTTTTCTGTGCTTAGAGCTATTGTAATGTATCCATTTTTCACCGCCAGTCACGATACGGTGCAAAAAAACCTTTCCTTTTCTGTCGGTGAATTAGCTGTTCACGCGTGAAGAGACGCCGTTCAACGTCTCTCGGCTTCAACTGGTACGGCACCCAATGACATTGCTTTTGTATCATTCCTAATGCTCTCAAACGTCTCGAAATTGTTGTCTAATCAACTCCTAATGGTTCTGCAGGTTCAGCTAGCATCTGACATGAGTCTTGATAAAGTCATGCCTCCAGACCGTTCTTTATCTTCAACACCAAAATCATTATTTTTGAAGTGTCTAAATCAATTTCCGCATGTTGTTTACGACAGAGCATAGTCGCCGTAAGTCTCAACAAGAATTATATGATGTACTTCAGCTGCAGATTTTTTTGATAAAATTGTGAAGTAAAATTCCTCGCAAATACTCTTTTTTTTGGCATGAAATTTGACATGTTCAACACTATAAAAAAAGATGTTTTCACTTCGGCGAAATGACATACACTGAACTTCAAGCTTGCTTATAGTACTTCTTTCAATTCAGTCACCAGCTTAAACTACACGCACGCAGTTCTGATAACACCATCTGTTGGAAAACAGCGAGAACTTATTCAACGTCCCAATATAATAACTTTTTTAGTTTATTTATCTTCAGAAAAATGTAACTAACATTTTATGAAATACACTTTGAAGTATAAAAAAATAGCTTAAAAAATGTGCCATCTGTCAAATTACGGAAATTAACAATTTCATAGATTCGACCACTGGTTTCCAAGATTGGACCACCAATTTCTTTATGCACAATTAAAGAAAAAATATTTTTTCAATTCTCAAATTTATACAAGCGCACATTGCATGAATCCAAGTATCATTTTTTATGCACTGAATCACTTCCTCTTCTCCCCATGTTTCCTCACAAATGGTACGTATCCTAAGTTTTTATACTTTTTTTATCTAACATTTGATGGCGTTTGTGTCCTTTTATAGTTTTTTTTTTACTTTGGCTTATTCCACTCCCAATTTGTGAAGAATTCTAGTGATGACAACTGTTTTCTGAGCTATTCCGGCAGCTCAAGATAATTATCGCTTTGATTTAAACAATAAATTTAGGATTGTTTAAATTTTCAGGCAACTGGCAGAGGTCCAATCTAGGCAACATTTGTACAACAACAACAAAATTCCCCTGATCTTATATTTAAACTAGCCAAACAAATTTTCTATCTGAGGATATAACAATAAATTTTCCTACTTTCTTTGAAACAACGTAATTACTTCAAATCTTATGCTCAAATAATTGATTGACGGCACCTAAAAAGTTGCTCTCAAACTGTAATCACGAAGCACTTTCGTTCAAGAATGCTTTCACACAGACCAGACCTATACATCGTTACAACCTAATTTTTCAATTTTGCACACAATTATTTACTAGTTTGAATTTATGATATCGGTTCAATCTAGGATCCGGTCCACATTCGGCGACTTTCCCCTATATTCATACTTTATTTTTATGTATGGAAATCAAAAACAATATTTTTTATATCGTATTACTTACATGGAGAGTCTGTAAGAAAATTGCAAGATAATTATTTATCAGAAGAAAGGGAACACTTTTCTGTTACATTAATTAATTTAAAATAAAATATGATTTTTTAAGGTTCATATTTACCTACCGCTCATGTAAAAAAGTTACAGGAAAAAATTTTATGACAGAGCTACATGAAACCTTCCATTCATTTGTTGCATCTTTGGAAGTCAAATAAAGCAAAACTGCAATTTTTTAGGTTGATTATTTAGTTGGAGGGCGTGTAAGAAAATAAACAAAAAAATTACAGAAACTTAATCCTAAATTTTTAGATGACTTTTATAACAAATAATGCAAACCAGTTCCCGCCTAGAAAGCTGAATCGTATAATGAGCAATTGTCTTTTAATCCCATTATGTAGAAATACCCCCTAAACTACTGCACATCCTTTTTCATTCACCTCGATTTTAAAAACAATGACTACTTTCTCTTGTGAAGTTCCGCAGTTTTTACAACTTGAAAACAATGCAATACCTTTTTGCGTTTTCAACCAAATATTGCATTAGGCAATCATCAAATCAAATTTTTGGGGGTAATTGCCTCTCTGCGTTATGTTGCGCAAAGTTCCACACAACTTTAAAGTGATTGCGATTCGCACAAACTTGACTTACCAATCAACATACTTTGATAGAGAAATTAAATTTCATCTGTCTGTCTAATGTGCAACTGTCTGTTTTACAAATGTTTAATTAGTATCCACTTATTGCTTCGTAACAGAGAATATTTTTTTCAGATACCTTTATCTAATGAGAGTTATATACCTTACAAAATTCCTCTGGGGAGCATTTTAATTTTTTCCGAGATATGTTGTATCACTCTTCAAGCTACTTGAATTAATCAAATGTTTAAATACATGTTTCTATTCGTTTTATGCGATATCATTCCGTATACATAAACATTGTGATCAAACCGACAGCGGGCATTTTGTTTGTGACATGATGACTCTATTGTTACCTCGTTTTTGCTTATCTCTTGACATTATCTTACATTTCACAAATTTAATCTTTCATAGACTTCTATCTATTTCAGTTTTATGCATTTTATTGAATTCGCATACGTAATTTTATTTATGTTTGAATCTTTAACGCTGTGTCAACTGCAGGATGGTTAAGACAAAGTCTTGTTTCGAGAAAATGCTGCTCTATAGGGCCGGCCCGAACAAAAGCGGGGCCTGGTACAAAGTTGACTTGCAGGGCCTTGAAACAAATCTCGTACAACAAAATAATTTTTTTCATTTTGGTATTTATTACATTGCATAATTTGTTGTTGTAAATATTTAAAGAATACAATAATTGAAAATTTATTGTATTCTTTAAATCTGTACTATATTTTGAAACAATAAATAATTGAATTATTTGCCGAAAGTTAGCATTTCAGTTACACAAAAATCTGTAATAAATCAAATAACAAAAATAATTGCTTCATAAACTTATAAAATACAATTTGCTTGGTATGTGACTTACTAGAATAAGGTTGCAAGATATGATTTTTGTTTCATTTTTTTACATGCTTTATAACAAATTCGTAGATAGTATCATCATAATTTAGTTTTTTTGGGGGGTTCGGATTCGATAGATAAAATGGCTAAGGTGGTTTTGTCTAATACAGACTCTTAAGTAATTTTTTTATTATATTCAATCTTGAGAAAGATATTCCTGAAGATTAGACGATTATCGATAAGATTTATATAATTTTCAGAACAATAACAAAATGATACAATTCAATCCAATTTTTTTAAATAAATATTGTCATATTTGCAATATTGTGTCCTTAAAGGCAAAACTCGACACAATATTTTGATTTCATTAAATAAATCAATGCAATCAGTTTTCAATTTTCAAAATCAGTCAGCGGTGCGGGGCTTTATGCGCTCGCACCGTTCGAAACCCCCTCGTGCAGGCTTTTCTGCTCTATATGAACTTAATGATCAGTAATTATGTCTCATATATTCTGGGGGGGGGGGGGGGGGAACTAGACAAATTATTTTTATTATTCCTTCCAATGTATTCCACTATTTTTTTATGTTAAATAATCAACTATCAGTATTCATCAGTATTTGGTATTAAGTAATAAACTATCAGTATTTGGTATTAAGTAATAAACTATCAGTATTTGGTATTAAGTAATAAACTATCAGTATTTGGTATTAAGTAATAAACTATCAGTATTTGGTATTAGGTAATAAACAATCAGCATTTGGTATTAAGTAATAAACTATCAGTATTTATCTGTTGTTAAGTAATCAACTATCAGTATTTGGTATTAAGTAATCAACTATCAGTTTTTATTTGGTGTTAAGTAATCAACTATCAGTATTTATTTGGTTTTAAGTAATTAACTATCAGTATTACGTAATCATTTATCAGTATTGAACAATCAGTATTTCATCTATACTCATAACTTGCTGAAAAATAGTTCAAAACGAGACTAAGATGCTCATCACTCCAATAACACTATTTCATTAAACTGCTACAAACTAAACAGAGGCTTTTGCCCAAATATTTTTGAAACTTCGTTTCAGGGTTCGTTTGGTGGAATTTTAACATTTAGATGGAAGTAACATTCTGTTGAAACTACTCTAGATCATACTTCTCTATTATAGCTTGTGTATAACAAAAAAATTTTTCTTCAAACACGTACATTTTCTCAATTCTTCTACCATCACTTGCTGTTTTTTGTTTCCTGTTCTTACCAGTCTACTTTTTTGATGATTGATTCTTACTACCCATCATCAGAAGCTTTTTTCATCATGTTTTCTCTAATTTTCCTTCTCAGGTTTTCATGACCACTTAATGGCAATATTTTAAATCGCCTTCTGGATGACCAATCAAATCTGTGTGCCATTTTTTAAACTGCGCTAAATTATGCTAAATAGGGGAAAGTAGAGTAAAGCCGGTATTATTTGAAATTATCGCAATAAAAAGAAAATGTTAGAAATCGGAATAAATTGGAAATGCTTTCCATCAGATCATTTGACTCAAAGGTCAAATAGGAATGGTCCACACAAACTACGAACTATCTCACAATCTGCGAAAATCATCTTGGATCGAGTATCCGTAGTTTCCCGTAGTACCAGGTTTTACCCCGAGTGCAGAGGTTATAGAAAAGGAGATAGAACAACTCAAATATTGCGCTAAATCTTTATTGTTTAATAGGATATGGATCCTTAGTAAACATATAGGAAGCTGGAATAAATATAGTTTTCATAACTGTAAAGTTAATAAGTAAGAATAGATTAAAAACAAACGAATATTAGAAAGTTGGCGTCTTAAAACAAATAAACCTTCACAGACGAAGTGAATGCAATAGCAACAACACGGCAACTATGACCATTCTTTCTACTTGACCAGTAAAGTATAATTCAGAATCTACACACTAGAAAAGAGAACTAATAGTGCAGAATCAAGGTACCCGGTTTTACCCCACTATCCCCTAAAAGAACACGAGAACTAGGAGCTAATCACTTAACACACAGGCCAATCGCCTAATCTTGATTCCAATATTTGTCATCAGTAGCTGAAAAACCAAAAGCTAGAAGAATACTGGAATAAGAGGTGTAAACATGTTTCAGCTTTACGAATACTAACATAGCAAAATAAATTACAGACACAATAGAAAAAATATATATATTTATTTACCTGTCGTGCTCGCTGAAAGAAAAAAAATGTTTTAGATTAACAGATTCTAACATTTGTAAATATAGGTATGGTACTTTATCAAAATAGAAAAAGCAAATTTATTTACATTACTGTAGAAGAGAAGAAAAAATGTTTCAGTTTAACGAATTCCCGCATAAGTAAATGAATGAATATAATGACATGTTATCAAAATATTTACCTAGTAAGCCTGATAAAGGATTCCCTAGAAAAATAATAAAATAATTTATATTTAAGGAATTCCTATAAACAGAAATGAATGAAATGAAATGTTATCAAAACAGCAAAATAAACATTAATTTACCTGGTGAGCTGCCTGAAAAATGAAAAAAAAATTATTTAACGACTATCATAAACCATCATATGTAAAGGTTTAAAATAATATGTTATCAAAACAGTAAAATGAGTATTCATTTGCCCATTAATCCTGATAAAGTATCGCCCAGGAAAAGAGAAAAAGATTTTATATTTAAGGAATTCCAACATACAGAAATGAATAAAATTATGTGTTATCAAAACAGTGAAATCAACATTCATTTACCTGGTGTGCTGCCTGAGGGGGTAAAGAAAAAAATGATTTTTTAAGTGATTTCAACATATTGAAATTAATAAAATAACACTTTATCAAAATATAGAAATGAATAAAATAATACGTTATCAAAATATAGAAATGTATAAAATAATACGTTATCAAAATATAGAAATGAATAAAATAAATAGATATGAATAAAATGAGCATTCATTTACCTAATAAGCCTGATAAAGGATCGCCTAGAAAGACAGAAAAAGATTTTATATTTAAGGAATTCCAACATACAGAAATGAG
>BGPR01000015.1:204019-233637 GCA_013235015.1 Araneus ventricosus
CATTCATTTACTTGTTGTGCTGCCTGAAAAATGAAAAAAAAAAGATTTATTTAAGAACTATCATCAATATCGAGACAACTAAAATGATATGTTATCAAAACAGTGAAATGAGCATTCATTTACCCAATAAGCCTGATAACGGATTGCCTACAAAAAGAGAAAAAGATTTTGAATTTAAGGAATTCCAACATACAGAAATAAATAAAATTATACGGTATCAAAACAGTGAAATAAAAATTCACTAACCTGGTGTGCTGCCTGAAAAATGAAAAAAAAAGATTTAATTAAGGACTATCATCAATATAAAGATGATTAAAATGATATGTTATCAAAACAATAAAATGAGCATCCGTTAAGCTTGATAAAAGATCGTCTAGGAAAAGATTTTATATTTAAGGAATTCCAACACGTAGAGATGAATAAAATTATGTGTTATCAAAAGAGTGAAATTAACATTCATTTACCTGGTGTGCTGCCTGAAAAAATGAAAAAAATATTTATTTAAGGACTATCATCAATATAGAGACGATTAAAATTATATGTTATCAAAACAGTAAAATGAGCATTCATTTACCCAATAAGCCTGATAAAGGATCGCCTAGAAAAAGATTTTATATTTAAGGAATTCCAACATACAGAAATAAATAAAATTATGCGGTATCGAAACAGTGAAATAAAAATTCATTTACCTGGTGTGCTGCCTGAGGGGGTAAAGAAAAAAAATGTTTTTTTAAGTGATTTCAACATATTGATATTAATAAAATAATACTTTATCAAAATATAGAAATGAATAAAATAATACGTTATCAAAGTATAGAAATGAATGAAATAATACGTTATCAAAATATAGCAAAGGAATAATTCCAATTCCAATGAAGCAATTATTTAGAAGAATATATTTTCTATAACCATAATAAATAACCAATTTAATCCAGCATTTGAAAAATCCATATGAACATTTATGCATTACACAAGCACATTGCAGTTAATTGAACAGAAATATCGGATTTTAGCACAAAAAATATTTTTTAAATAAGATATTGCTGCAAAATCAAAGTCTACATGGATTAATCTAAATTTTTGGACTATAACAAAAATAGAATTAATCAGGAAATAAAATGTTAGATACATGAAAAAAAAGACTTCATATCCATTTAATTTAAAAGCTCGCTAGTGAAAGGAAACAAATTTTTGATCACAAAAAAGCTTAAGATCATTATTATTCCTCAATTCTTCTATAACAACTATGACGCCGACACATTAACACAAAATTTTAGATTCCATTTCATAGATTTTTGCATTTAAGATTATTTATCAAATCATATGTCTATTCTTTTAGATGCTATTTTAAACTAAGTCCTTGCAAATTATGTCTGGAATATCTTGTTTCTTTATGATAAATGATTTTCTTTTGCTCAAAATCTTTGTTTAGGATTTTTGATCTTGCAAATTCAATTGATTAAACAAAAGCCAGAAGTCTATCAAAGAATGTATGATAAAATGATTACTATCAGGACCTGGGAAAAATAGCAAAATGGATTGATTTCAATTCAAACACGTTGAAAGTCAAAATATTGCAGTTATATTAATAAATTCATGTCAAAGTACAACAAAAAATGCCAACGTCTGCTGTAAGTATTGCTAAAAAAGCAATTTAATTACATTTATCAGATTTGGTGCGAAAATACGGTGTTAATTAAATTATATAAAAATTAATAAAATGAAACTTGGGTTGATTTTTAAAAAGACTTTAATTATTTTATGTCTTAAAAGAAGCTGATAGTCAACAGAATTTTGATTATTTTTTAATTAAACATTTAACATTTATATAAGCATTTGCTGGTGCAACACTTGTCATTTATGTAACACAAACTCCTTCTTGTTTGTGTTGCTTTAAATCGGTGCTTCGAAATTTCAATTATAGTAGACTTTCGACTATCCGACCTAGTTCAAAAATATTTTTCCGTAATAAAATGAATAATAATTTACTTTGCCAAGGCATTGCAAGCAGGAGTCAGCTACAATTCTCCCACGTGCCATGTGTATAACACACGTTGTGGCATGCAAAGGGCGAATTTTCCCCTCACTGTTACCAGCTCCTCGCTTCCTTGTGACAACAAGTGAGGAATGCTTTTGTCACTGTTCCTGGTTACGTTAGTAAATTGCTGCTTGGGGTGTATCGTTGTATTTTTTACAAAAGATTTTGAGATGGGTGATAAACGAAGAAAGGTTGCAGTGACTATGGATGAGAAACTACGCGTTTAAAAGCGACTGGACTCTGAGGTAACAGTAAAATTACTGCACCAGACTTAGGAGTCAAAATAATTACAGTTGGAGACTGAAAGAAACATCGAGAAAAAACTGAAAAGTGGTGTGTTTGCCAAGCTTGTGGAAGTGGAATGAAAAACTATGCCGAAAGATAAGCATAGCTAACAAAGCCCTACTCTAGCATCCGGAGACAACTGAATGATACGCCTAACGACGTAAATAGGAGAACAGAGGGTTAAGTCCTAACGGCCATAGTCATCCTCGTCCCAACCCGTCCTTTTCAAAAACTAAATCCTGTCAGTTTAACTCTTTCAACTTATACTAACCTTTATCACATTATTATTATCATTTATCAATTAAAAATAGAAACAAATATTTTTTATAAAAATTTAGTTCACGTTAGTGTTTTGTTTATTTTTTAAAAGTAAGTTCAGTGTAAAAGTCTCAGTCTCCGTACAGTATGTTTATTTTAAAATTGTACGCACGCTATCATACTGTACAGTGTGCATGAATTTATGCATGAATATTAATATATAAAGAAAGAATGAAAAAATAACCCAAAATGCCAATATGACGCAAAAAATAAAAGAAATTTCACACAGCAAAAGTATAACCAGGCCATCATTCTTGATAAGTGTTAAAAAGGGCAGAACTAAGATATCCTAGGAATGAGGAGGTCAATACAGCCAGTGTCAAATAAAGAAGTTTTTACCGTATGTGATTATTCACACCAACGTCGGCAAAGGATTTAGTAGAGTCGTACTCAACCTTGGAAATATGAGCTTCGTTATCCCGGTTTGTCAAAGATTAACAGAAGAAATGTATAAATATGAAGCATGTACCTTATACATAAAATATATCCTATGACTTCTTTTTTCATGCTTGCCATTTATTTACTGTCCTTCTTCATAATACTATTAGAGTCATGAACTGCAAAATTCCCCACAACAACTTTAGAAACTTTAATGATGTTGTGTAATCATAGGAAACTGACGTCGTTTGGAAAATGGGAACCGATTTATATTTGATTCAAAATAAAACATGAAACTACAACAATTATTATGATATTCAGAGTAATCCAGAAAATTGTTTCTCACCGTCTTAATTTTGCGGCATCTCCACCTATAGTCATAAATTGTAGTCTCAGCGTAGTAAAGAAGCTTCGCAATTCTGAGAATTTTTTTACAGAACCAGCTAGAGGCACAGTTGAAATTTTGGAGCGTACCTATATCCAATACAATGCTGTAGAGCATCAGCGATTTAATACGAAAAGGCACCTTGCGTATAAAATGCTAAGAAGACGCACAACGCTTACTCGCGAATTCTTACACTGTTGCAGATGTAACACGGCCAGACATAAGAAACTAGTTTTCGCTAGGTAAATTTATCGTCGAGGTTCAAGCTGTCCTTCGTCAGCCATAATATATATCTGGAATCTATATTCAATTTCAAGCTGCGCGGTCAAGCCCAAGCTTCAGGTATAAGAAGTCGAAGGTCCTGAAGCGTTTTTGGCGGCGTTTAATACACCTGGTGTTTGAGATGGTTCCACAGGAAGAAGTGCAATATGTTGGAGTCCTATGATTATGTTTCGAACTGCGAAGACCCATGAGCTAATTACCTAGACTCTTCAATTAGAATTGTGCATGCACAACAGGGATAGTTAAAGTGTCTACAATTAATAAAGTCACTTTGCTTATTACTGCATTTCGAAAACGCTCCTAATGAGAAAGGATGATGATATTAACTCCTGTCTGACACATTTCAAAATCCAAAGATATTGGAAATCGTATAAACAAGCAAACAATCTTTGTATTCATTGTATTCGTAGCATATATGAAAATGTGCGCGACGTATCTTTTCTACTTACTTGAGTGTGTTGTTTAACTTCGCACGAATGTAATATAGCACTGTATCTAATATAGTTTTCATGCAAAATTCTTACTTGCATGCCAGGAGGGTCTGGAAGCATTTTCATGGTACAGCTCATAGCAACTTGCCTAAACAGCAATCTTCCGATTACGGCTGTTAGCGTTCAAAGGATAACGGAGTGAGGAATGACTTTATTGGACTTCTTATATATTTCAATCAGTTTATTAGAAGTGGCAATAAAGCCTTCAAAACAGAATTAGCTGACGAAAGTCACCTATAACACATTTTAGAAAAGAACCGAAGTAAGAATGAAACTCAACGAATGTTCTATCAACAGTAGAAGAAATATTTCACACGTAAGAATTTTCGAAACAGCTTAGGAAGATCATTAAAGACACAGAAATCGCAAAGGAATTCGAAGAAAATCAGGTCACTAACTGCAAAAAAAGAGGTGAATTCTATTTGTCAGTACCATTTCAGTGAAGTATCACCTGCAACGTTCTATTCAAGTTCTACGAAGTTACTTGTTGCTTTTATGTTGCTTCAGTATTCAAGGAGAGCATTGTACGTTATCAATGTAACAGACGAGAAAGAATAAAAAATAAGTGTCAAAAGCCACATGAAAACCAGAATAGAAAAGTAGAAAAATCAGGGGTGTTTCTTTGATTCTCCCGTATAGTTTGCTCCATAACATGGTGCGTGTTGGACTTAGTTTTGTGATATAATGGGGAGATTCGAGCAAGCGTTTTGAAACAACAAATCTTCCTGCTCTTCGTTCCAAAATTTGATAAACATCTTCACTTTTGGTGTGCAGACTACATACCAAATTTCATTTGTGTAACTCGTTGCGGCTGTAAGTTATGTTCAGAAACATAGGGAGAAACAGACAGGCACAAGGAAAAAATTCCAGGAATGTGGTTTTGGGATTCGGGAGATTTGTTGTAATGTCGAGAAGATCTTTTTGGCGGTTACTATTGTTACAAAGATGTAATGTCGCTTTCCTGCCTTGCTAGTCTTATAGTTGGGAAGAGAGTTTTACAGGGGTAAGTATGGAATGACCCGCAGCGGCAGGCCTGGACCCCTAACCTTGGAGACTTGCTACCATTTTGGCTACTTGGCGACAAATTTGGCAACTTTGGCGACAAATCGAAGATTCCCGAAAATGCGATCATTTTCTCGATATCTCTATTAGGAGAGGAGGCATGCAGAATGTACTAGATAAGTCCATGTGACGTCATGACCAATCGAGCAAGAGTATATAAACGGAGGCAACCGAAAGGAGAGATGACTTTGGAGTTTCATCTGCAGTGTGAGTTGGAAGGCCGGTGAGCTGAGCGCTATTGAAAGTGCTGTTACTGTCATTATTAGTGATTTGCTGACTGTTTGTGTTTCTAAATCTGAAAGTGCTGTTAATGTTATTACTAGTGAATTTCAGATACTGGTGAGTACGAGAGCTATTGTTCTTGTTACCTATGCTGCGTGTTTTTTCCTGAATATTTGGGAATAAAGCGTCATTCTTCATTATCTTGTTCCCCAAAATCATTATCTATAGCGTGGAAGACGATCTGAAAGTAGAAGAAGCAATAAATATAATTAAAGAACAAAATGAAGAACTAAATAAGGGAGAGATTAGCCATGAATATATTATGAAAACAAAAAGAAGTAACAACTGGATTATATCATTGGATTCTGATTCATTTAGGAAGATCATGAAAAGTGGTAAAGTAAATCTAGGATGGTGCCGATTAAAAATTAGAGAATTTATAAGACCAAGGCAATGTTTTGTATGCTATCGATATGGACATATTGCTAGAGACTGCATTGGCAGAGACAAAATATTTTGTACGAGATGTGGAGAGGAAAAACATAAAGCAGCGGAGTGTCCAAATGAAATGAGTTGTTCAAATTGCAAAAGACAAACCTTCATTAAAGGAAGAAGTAGATATAAAACATGACGTCAAGAGCAGACTTTGCGAAAGTTATTTGAGAGAAATCGATTTTATATATATTAGGGAAAAGATTGATAACGGCAAACCTGTGCCTAAAATTCAATAGTGCATTTTCCTCGGCAATTGGTTGTGGTCACCTAAATTTGAACCACGCAAAGTCTGCGGCGTTATTATTGGAGCATGATATCATGAGGCGGAATCTAGATATTATGTTCTTAACAGAACCATATGCGTATAAAGGACATGTGACTAATGTGCCTACAGGTTTTAATGGAGTCTACCTAGAGGGAGATCCTAGGACTGGCATTTTTTTAAAGAAAGAGGTAAATTTTATTCCAATTTTAATTTCTAGAGATATTATTGTTGTAAATAGTGTTTTTAATGATGAAAATTATTTATAAATATGTGTATATTGCTCTCCATCAGAAGAATTAGAAGAGAATTTAAAAATTATAGAAAGAATATTAGAAAAATTTACAGATTATAAAACGATAGTCAATGAAGACTTCAATGCGAAAAGCCCCGCATGGGGACAGGGAAACTTAGACGAAAGGGAACGTAAGTTATTAGAACTAATCTATAGAATGGACATGGATATAGTTAACCCTATGGACTCTCCACCAACATTTGACTTTGACAGAGGAAAAAGTTGGATCGACTTAACCCTTACGAGGAATATACAAACTAATTATATACAGGACTGGGAAGTTAATTCGGAAACTACCCATAGTGATCACAAATTAATAACTTTCTTTATTAAGGAAGCGAAATCGAGTATAACTAAGAAAAGTCGCTAGAGATTAGAAAATGTGAAGCTAATTGACTTCAGAAGAGATCTATACTGTTTAATACAAACATTTTGTGATATAGAAATTAAAAAAAGTAATTTTACCGAAGTCATGAGGGATTTCGAGGAGGGATTAAACTTAATTTGCGAAAACAATTGCAAGAAAAAGAGTTTACGAGAAAAAAACAAAGTGCAATCTGGTGGTCACCTAAACTAGAGATGATGCGAAGCAAAAATAGGGCGTTGAGACGTAGATATCAAAGAACTAGGGATGATGAAGAACGAAATAGAAGGAAAATTATTACCAAAAAAGAACATGCAAAATACAAAAGAATGATTGCAGAAGCGAAGGAAGAATGCTTCAAAGAATTTCTCTTAAGGATTAAACAAAAATCTCCTTCGGTAAAATAAAAAAATGTAATCAAAGATAAAAAAAAATCAGAGATCAAAATAGATGAAATTGTGAAAGAAGATGGGGAATTAACTAAAGACTATAAAGAAAGTAGAGACTTCATCCTTAGAAAACACTTTCCACTCATTGATGATCACTATGAATTAACAGAAGAAGAACTACCGGATATAGAAGAATATAAATTTACTAAGCAGGAAAATGGTATAAAAGGAATGAAGCGTGGAGGTGCTCCAGAATATGATGGATGGACGATTGAACTGGTGGAAGAGTGTTATTTTACAGATAGTGAATGGTTTACTCAGGTGCTAAATACATGTTTCATAAATGGGTTTTTCCCGGAAAAATTGGAAGACAGCAGAAGTTACTTTGATTCCCAAGGAGGGGAAAGACTTGAAGGATTACAAGTCATATAGACCCATTTGTTTTGTTTGTTAGACCCATTTTGTCCCACCCCGTTTGGGGAAAGATCCTAGACAAATTATTTGCGAATAGATTGACTTACTTCCTTGAAGAAAATCAAATTTTGAATAATAACCAATATGGCTTTAGAAAATATAATAGCACGATTAACGCATTACAGGGAGTGTCTGAGTTTATAGGCGTATCAAAATCTCTAAATAAAGTAACATACGTGGTATCGCCTGATATAGAAAATACTTTCAATTCTATGAGATGGAGTAATATTAAACAATTACTTGAAAAATACAAAGTGCCAAGATACCTCGGTAGATTACTTGATGATTTTTTAAAAGATAGATCGGTCTTGTTGACAGATGGTACAAGATGGATATATAACCAAGGAGTTCCGCAAGGGTCCTGTTTGGTTGTCCATGTGGTTATTGGTTGCAAACGAATTATTAAATGATTTTGAATTTGATGAAAATCATAGAATACAGGCTTTTGCAGATGACATAATAATTTTAATGAGGGCTACAGCATCTTATCATTTCGTAAACAATAGTCAAGATATAATGAAAAAACTGGAAAACTGGGCTGCAAAATTCAGATTAAAATTTAGTAAAAGAAAGACTAAATACATAATGTTCAAATATAAGAAGGACATAACACATTTTCCAGGGATAAAGATGTAAGGGGAAAGAATAAGTTACTCCAAAACCATAAAATATCTTGGAATATTGTTTGACCCTAACCTGTCATTTATACCTCACTTAAATGAGGTACAAGAGAAAGAAGCTAAACAAAAAATTGAGAAGAATTACAAGGGCAACGTGAGGCCTGAAACCTCAGGTAGTGAAAGAAATCTATAAAACTGTTGTTGAGAAATTAATACAATATGGTAGCGAAATTTGGTACAAAGACATTGTAAAAATAAATAGCAAACTTATTCAGATTCAGAGACAGCCACTTTTGGGAATAACAAAAACATACAGAACTGCATCAAATGAGGCAATTCAGGTCTTGAGGGGATGTCCGCCTTTGGACCTAAAGATAAGAATTGAAAATGACATGGCTAGGTAAATAAGAAGGAACAAATTAAATAAAATAATTGATGACAAGATAAGTTTTGAATACGAAAAAAGAATTCAACCATGGAAAACTCTGAAGACCGATTGGAAGAAATGAAGGGCCTGATGATTTTTACTCATGGTTCCAAAATGGACGGAAGAGTTGGTTGCGCATTTGTAGTATTTTATAATAAAACAGAACTAGACTATAGAAAATTTAGACTAAATGATTCGAGCACAGTATTTATGGCTGGAGTGATTGCAATTCATCAGTATGCCAAAGCAAATGACCTAGGACAAGTAATCAGTGACTCCAGGTCAGCACTTATGGCATTAAGTGCTGTAGAAGAAGCCAGAGACATAATCAATAATATAAAAGAAGATATAAAAGAATACAAGGGAAAAATAACCTTGACTTGGATTAGAGCACACATGGGAAATTTTGGAAATGAACGTACAGATGAATTCTCCAAGGAGGCAACATTGATTTCAGATTAAACAATTAGTTTTGTTCCCTCTAGAAACCAGATAAGAAATGAAGGAAATAAAATTATAAAGAACCTGAGGCAAAATCGTTGGAATGATTCAAAAAATGCGCGATGAAGCAAAAACCTAATAAAGTTGTTGATAGACTATATGGCGATTTCTACATAAATGAAATTTTGACGGCACATGGAGTTTTTAGAGAACATCAGACTAGATTCTTCGAAAAAACGTCGTTATGTTTATGCGGCCAAGAAACGGGATCTGTTCTTCACGTAATTAAAGAGTGCGAAATTTGGACATCATAGAGAAAAAACTAGCCTAGTGGATGGCAATTAATGAGTTTAAAAGACTTGATAAATAATGCCGATATTCGTATCTCATTGCGAGAACTTCTTCACGAACTGTTAACTAAAGAATTAGACTTATTGTCGTCGTTCAGTGAAACTGATGTTTCCCGTCACTAAAAAAAAAGAAGAGAAAAATATTGCAAAATAAGATATATCCCATTTTTCCTGCACGACCTAGGACAGGGCGGGGTAATCTAATCTGTATTATCTTGTTTGTTGGACTGCTTCTACCGTACACACACAGAGCGATTGAAAAAGTCCAACAAACAGGATAATGAAGAATGACGCTATATTCCCAAATATTCAGGAAAACCTGTAGCACTTATAACAGGAACAATAGCTCTTGTACAGATTAACAACGCAAACAGATACCTATTCACTAGTAATAACAGTAACAGCACTTTCAGATTTAGAAACACAGCAGTCAGCAAATCACTAATAATGACAGAAACAGCACTTTCAACAGCTCTCAGCTCGCACTTCAGAAGTAACTCCAGAGTCATCCCTCCTTTCGGTTGCCTCCGTTTATATAGCCTTGCTCGACTGGCCATGACGTCACATGGAATTATATAGTACATTCTGCATACCTCCGCTCCTAATAGCGATATCGAGAAAATGATCGCATTTTCGGGAATCTTCGATTTCTCCCCAAAGTCACAAAATTTGATGCAAAGTCGCCCAACTGTGCACCAAGTTCGTCGCCAAGTTCAGGGGTCCAGGCCTGGTTGTTGCCGTTCATTCCGTACTTACCGCTGTAAAACTTTCTTCCCAACTATAAGACTAGCGAGGCAGGAAAGCGACGATACATCACTATGTTATTTTGGGAGACTCATGGAGATTTATTGCAATCTCTAAAGGGATTTTTTGACGGTTACTATATAATTTCTTTTTTCTTCTCCGACCCGTGAAAGGCCTTAAACTCTTCCGAGTAGGTTCTGTCGGGGGGGGGAGGATTTAATAATAATTTCTCTTTCACCGGCCTGTTAAGGGTCTTAGACCCATCAGGATAGGGTAAGTAGTGTGGATGTTTCGTAATTTTCTTTATATATTTGGAATAAGAGAGAGAGTAAAAATTATTTAACTACAGAGAAAAAGCGAAATCTGTTATAATTAGAGAGATAAATTGTTTAATTTTCCAAAATAGGCTATGGCTTTTTAGTTTGTCTTAATTAAAGTGAGAAAATACTTAATGTGGAAAATAATGTTTTCCTGATAAGAAAAAATAGCGGCACTGTAACTTCTGCATTTCTGTCACAAATTCTTGGAAATATCTCAGGAAAATATACACTATCTGATCAAAAGTATCCAAGCACTTGCGATTTTTCATATTTTTTCGAATTTCTCCGGAACGGCTAAACCGACTGCCCTTGGACTTCGATCATGTAAAGAATTAACTCTAACTTACATTTTGCAATGAAGATTCGGTCACAAGAGCAATTAGGTGAGGGCACCAAAAATGGATGAAGACGAAATTGGAGTTTGACCCATCCTGTTTCACAGAAAGCTGATAAAGAGATGTAACTTTCATCAATGGTTATGTTTCATATGCATAATATTTACATACATTTTCGTAAACACAGCACAAATATTCGGGAAGATATAAAGGTTTTCTTAAAAAATCCTAACTTTTGCCGCTGTCTTTTTGCTTATAACATGCATAATTTTAAACCAAATTATACGACACTTATAGTAAAAGTGACAATATATTAGAAAAGCATTGTTTAAAAATTTGGAATGAATACTTTGAATATTAGAGAAGATATAAGTATTTGTAGTAAATAATTTTTACTACGCATGTTCAAGATATATTGTAATTTTTCTTTCAGAGCTTGAGAGCCAGATATGTAGGACAACTTTATAAAATTCCAGTAGAATACCATTAATATTTAGAAAGATATCACCATTGCAGTAGACAGAATTTGTGCTTCCCTCTAGAAGAAACAAAATGAAGAGGGTATTTCCACAAATTAATATTTTTTAAACTTATTTAAACTTAATTAATAATATTTAATATAAGTTGTCCTACATATCTGACTTTGAAGCTGTGAAAGAAAAATTACGATACTTTTCGCACCTGCGCAGTAAAAAATTATTTACTACAAATACTCATATTTCCTGTAAATTCAAATTTTTTAATTAAAATTTTAATACAATTCTTCTCTAACATATTGTCACTTTTACTGTAAGTTTCGTATAATTTGGTGGAAATCTCTGCATATTATAAGCAAAAAACAAAAAAAAAATTTAGGGTTTTTTTTAAAAAAACCTTTATATTTTCCCGAATATTTGTGCTGCGTTTGCGAAAACGCATGTAAATATACACACCAAACCTAACCATCGATGAAAGTTACATCTCTTTATCAGCTTTCTGTGAAACTGGATGAATCAAACTCCTTTTTCGACTTCATTTCTTTTTGGTGGCGACCTTTAACTGCTCTCGTGACCGAATCATCACTGTAAAATGGAGTTTAGGCTTTACATGGGCAAAGTTGAAGGGCAGTCGGTTCAGCCTTTCCGGGGAAATTCTAAAAAATGTGAAAATCTAAAAGTGTCCTGATGTTTTTGATCAGAATTTTATAAATATTATTATCGAAGATGTAGCTAATAATTCGAAGTTTGGGCCCAGAAACATAGCTGTTCAAATACACTGTGTCAAACAAAAGATGACGTATGTAAAGCAAAATGAATGCTCTTTTAAAATGAAAGGAATTTTTCAATTAACAGCCGATGGGACCACAAAACCATATTAAACTCAGATCCAAAATTATTACTTTGTCATATTTCTAGTCCTTTAGTTGCCTTCACAATAGTTCAGCAGACTAATAGATGGAAATGCCAAAAGTTAATTTTACTATTTCATAGAATATTGAGAAATATTTTCATTTAATCCTGATTTATGAGAGCTGCTTCTCAATATCCCTTTAATTTTATATTCTCAATTTGAAATGCATTTTAGAGATATTTTGCATTACCACGGTGGTTTATTTTGCTTTGAAAATTTGTAATTAAAAATGCTTGAGAAACAATTATTTACATTCTCTTAACCACCAGACTACAAGAGTGAAATCTCGATATCTCCTGTAAAAATGGAAATTCTGCCGCGAAAGTGATTATCCCACCCCTCCAAGTCTTTGTAAGATATTTTTTCTTTCGATTTCCCGATGATGTTATCTAATCTTGTTTCCTCTGATTAGCCATAAATCTAGAGATCCCAATTATAAGGTGGTCCAGGGTAGTTAAAATATCTTTGAGGCAATTAGAATGCAAACAATTTACTTTCGCAAATGAAGAGAAATCTCAAGGTGGAGCAGCGACTGTATTGCCCTAAAGTAATAATATAATAATAATATCTTATTTTTTATTCTTTAGATATGCAAAGAAAGTCAAGCATTCCAATATTTTTGTAATTATTAAATGACTTTCATGTTGCTGAAGTAATTAACAACGTTTCATAAATCTGTAAATCGCAAGAGATGCAAGGGTTTTTTCAATTATAAAATTGTAAACATAAGAATTTTCAAATTTCGCTGAAAACATTCTAAACTCATCCCAATAACGCATCTGCTATGAACGCAAATGGTCTATACAATTATTAAGATACAAAAAACAGCAAGAAATGAGGGAAAAAATATTAAAGAATTTTACGTACTAGAATCACCTCCTCCCATACCGCCACCTGAGAAAAAAGAAAGGAGACATGATTCATAAACCAGTCAACATTCAAAGTACAAAATTTCTTGGTTATCTTCTTTTTATACAGTGTGTTCCAAAAGGTCGTTTACGAAAATTGCTTGCTCATATGTCAGACCACGACGAACATATTTGATGCAGGATGCTGTTTCCAGAAACACGATCTGCAACCGCCAGAGGACAATATTCTCAGTATTGGAGAAAAGGTAGAGGGGCCATTTCAGACGAGGCAATTCCTATAGGTATACTTGAACTCCAAGGTATACGATACACTCTCAAAATCAGACATCAACCGCGTCGCCAGAATCAAAGAAGCAGCAGCACGTGTTGTGATATACCTGTCTATTTTCAACGAGTCCAAGCATCCATGCTTTGACGTTGGGAAAAGCCTGCATTGAGGCAGATGGAAGAAAATTCAAGCGTCTCCTTTGATGTAGTAATGATTTTTCCTTCATAAGCATAATTAAGTTTGTTCTGTTAGTAAAGTTAATACTGCTATTGACTCCCTTGCGTGTCGGTCACGTTTCTATAACACACTTTCTACGCAAATCTGTTTCTTATAATCTGGCAGATGAGCATGCAAAGTTTGTAAACGAACTTTTGGGACCCCCTGCGAATGAAAAATCAGAAAACATAAATAGTCCTAATACGAGTGACTCCACAGGCTCCAAAAACTAAAATAGCTAGATCTGTGGTAAATTTGCATAATGTTTTTTCCCACAACTCTATAAAAGAAAGAGATTTCAGAAAGCAGAGAAAGATGTAAAAAAGCAAATTGAGCATTTTAGCTGCGCAATTGGTTTTGAAGTGATAATTTTTGTAAAATATGCCCACTGATTGGTGACATATAAACTTGAGTTATTAAGAGTAAATCTACGGATCATTGCAGCAAGAATATGAAAGAAAAAAATAGCTAAAGTGTATGATATAGTAAAGAACTATATATAAAAATTGGATTCATTTTTATTCGTTTACGTTTAAAATACCTTTGATGGTTTCCGTGGATTTTAAGTAATCTTTTTTTTAAAAATAAACTTGAACATAAATAATATTTAAAAATTCAGGAACAAAAACTAAACCATGTAAAATTAAAAAGTCTTAAACCATTTTAAATTAAAGATAATATCAATTGGAGAAATCAGTTACTTATTATAAGAATGAATTGGATGATACAAGGGGTTGTTGAAAAAAAAGCTTGAAAACATTCAACATTGGCTAACTCGAATTTTTATAAATATAATTTTAAGCCATAGAAATTTCCCAAATGGCGTTTGCAGATATTTCTCCGCCATCTAAATGTTGGTAAGTAGAAAACATAAACTGCAAGAAAACCTGAAAAAAAATTTCAAATACAGAAAATACATGTGTTCCAGTTTTGGTTCAAAACGAAACAAACTTTCTGCCTTTCCAGGATACATAATGCGCATGATAAAGGTGTTTAAAGGGAAAAATAAGATAAAACTAAGCAAATTTTGTTCCTTAAGATTTTATTTGAGTTTAAGAAAGCCAATTTCTGAAATATACAGATTATTTCAGATTATTAACGCTATCGTTATTAATTTCGAGACGAAACAATGAATATTATTTAAAATGATATATGTAAGCCATTGTTTCAAAAAATTTTCCCTTGGAAAAATATGCTCTTTCGCATGAAGCGATTAATATAAATTTTGGAATTATTTAATACTTTCACTGAGTTATTATTTTGTTACACTGGAGCCTAGATTGTTAAAAAAAGAAAATCAATGAGAACTCTTATGGAAATCATAAATGAAATCGAATGAATAGTGATAACTGGTACATAAAAGGATTCAAACACATAAGAAGATATTTAATGAAGATCTTCATAATTTTTTTTCTTTATATATTCTTTCGCGAAAGATGTTCTCATAGATGCTACTGTTGATTGAAGTTTATTCCCCTCTATAACCATTCCGCTGTACTGTCCTATTACCGACCTGTAACCTCTAATGACCTTTTAACGACTTTAGTGCTGTGAAATTAAAACAGTAACTAATTGAATCACATATAAATAATAATAATAAATAATATAAATAATAATAATAATAAAATCACAAAAGATATTAGTGTCTGGTATGTTTATTTTATAAAGTTTAAAAATAGGATGCTAATTATTTTTATCAATTAAGTTGCATATTTAGTGAGAGTTTTGAATGAGAAAGGAACCTAAATGTGACAGTAACGTTAATTTAATGAGTAAGGTTAGTATTTTAGTATATCGTAGTGTGAAATAAGACATTTAGACTGTAGTGACTAATTGCATTTGAGAATCAAAGACAAGCAATTATGATTTTAAGTAGGAAACAAAACTTACCTAGAAGCTGTAATATCACGTCAAAAGCCGCACCTGGAAATAATTTTCATGTTATATGAAAATAAATTTAAAAGTATTTATGCTTAATCATTTGTTTTGTTTTAATACCCAAAATTTTTAAATCCTATAAAATGGAATTTTCTACAGGTGATCTGAAATGAATTGACGGTTTTCAAAACGGAATGGTAATTAAAACTTGATTATTATTAAAGTTAGCTTATCTTAGTCACATTAGCTTCCCGTTTTGAATCAACACGAGGGCTATTTTGGGACGGACCTCGCAATTTTGAACCGCGGTCAGATGACGATCACGACCACGTTCTTTCTAAGACCACAAGTATCAAAAAGAAATATAAATTTTAGAATTGTACTTGTTTTCCTATGCTATACTTTTCAGATGAAATACTTTTTTGTGCATGTTTATTAATGTGATAATTTATTTTTTAACTTAAGGGCAGTAGTTTAATCCTTATTTCCGATCAAAACTAATCATATCTTATATTGTTGTTGTTTTTCATTTCTGTCAAAACATAAATTGATCTTTAATCCACAGTGAAGTAATAAATCAAGAAAGAACTTCTTCAGAAACATTTGTTACTAAAGTAACAAATATTAATCTAGTAAATGTCACTTTCCTTTTCTCTGTTTGGCCTTTGATTTGAGAAGGACACCATGAATATGTGAGCGGTTAAATTAGCTTTTAGCTAAATTACAGATAATTTTTGGAAAATGACACGAAAATATGATCGAAATATTCAATTCCTACATCATAGAGTATAAATATTACATATATACAGGGCTACTATAAAAGATTCATTCGTTTTCAAAACGCTATATATCCAAGAGTATTGCACGTATAAGTAGGAGTGATATATGAAAATAACCGGAAACTCATCAAGTTTTCTGCACACTCTGCAAATGTTCTAGGTGAGTTCCCTGGATCACACGACATACGTCCAGGCGGTAGTCGAACTCGTTCCACACACTTCGTAACGTCATCCTCTCAATGGTCATCAATGCAGCATGGATCCCTTCCCTGAGTTCTTCTAAAGTTTTTGGTGGTGGCCGTACAAAACAAGGTCCTTAATGTGCCTCCAAAGGAAAGAGTCACAAGGCGTTAAATCAGGTGACCTGGGAGGGCAGCGGGACAAAGCGAGGTCACCTTCAACAACACGCCCAATCCAGCGATGCGGAAGTCCATCGTTCAGGTATCGACGAACATGAATGTTCCAATGAGGGGGTACCCCGTCCTGTTGGAAGACAAAATCCCTGGAATCCTCGCCAGTTGCGGAAACAACAACAAATGAAACATATCCGGGTAACTTGCACCAGTCACAGTCTTCTCACAGAAGAAAAGCGGCTCGGCCTCTGTCTGCGAAACTGCGCAAAAACATTCATAAAATTGCCACCTGGTGCACACAATACAAACTTTATGAGTTTGCGGTTATTTTTATATAACACTCATATTTGTAAATGTAATACTTTTGAACATATAGCGTTTTGAAAATGAATGAATCTTTTATAGTAGCCCTGTATTTCGTTCCACTTAAAATGTCATATATTTGCTTGAATATGTGTGTACAATTTTTGGTGGTGAAATGCCATTATATCTTTCCAAACATATGAAGCTTTAAGAATTTATGTAATTTGTTTTAGAATTATTCACCTTTGTGAAGAGTTAACCCACCGCAGTCTGACATTGCAAAACGTAAATGACTTAACTATCATGTATTCTTTATGTTAGCCTTGTTTACCTTACCCAATCTCTCTTCTCTTTGAGATTACGGTAGAAATATGAATAGTCGGAAGTTTATTATATCGTCATAACTTTTCACAATAAGCAAATTCTAATAAATACCAGGAAGGATTTAAGCTATTATTTTGCTGGACTATGACTAATATTTTAATGCATTCAATGTCAATTGAAGAGGTTATTTTCACCATAATTCAAGAGAAACAGATGAATTCTCTTGAATTTCAAGAATTATCAAACCGTCTGATTCCTAAGAGTCTCAGAGATCTTTGACCTCAGAATTCTGAAACGGCCAAGTTCCTTTCCAAAGATAAGATTCCTTACCCTCCCCCTACACCACGAGTACGGAGATAAGAAGCCGCTGGAAAAGTAAGCTCCTGGGGGTACAGTAATGGCGGGGGTTGAGTTACCCCACGCCGATGACGGAATGTACCTTCTCCGAGAGGGGTTGGGCTGTGGCCAGTGATGGACATTACGACTCGGACGGCTGTCATGGCGACCTTTCTCCCATTTTTTCCCGCGCATTTCTACAGGGCTTATGGCTTACCCTCCCTCCCAGAAAAAAAAATTGCGCCTTGTATTCTTAAGGGAGTAATATGGAAAAAATATCTCTACTTAGCGTATGGCTATTCGGTGGATTTGTAGAAGGAAAAGGGTTCGGTAAAGAGTCAAACGCAAACCCTTCAGGATGAGTCACTCTAACGAACAATAAGCGCACCATGGGTATTCCAGCATACCACATTTGACTAATAGGAGAAGTGGAAATTTCGCAGGGAATTTCGGGCATTTCTGGCAAATGCCGTCCTTTGCTTGAATGAGCTTCAGTATTGAAGAGTTAAACTGTGGATTCAGTGAACTATGATTTGCTATGATGATTTTGTGAGCATTTTAATGTAGTCAGTGACATTTGAGGAGGATATAATTATCGCAGCTCAAGCAAAAAAACGAATTCTCATAAATTGCAAGAATTATTTAAGATACTGTTTTGTTTAACTCTGTCTCATATCTAATGTAGTCGATGATAATGGAAAAGGATTACCATTACAGTTTCTCAAGAGAAATCAAATAAGTTTCACAAATTTCGGGAGTAATTTTAGAAGTTGCATTTGTGGAATATGGTTAAATGTCTTCAGTATTTAATGATTTTATTTCGAAATTTGCCATTTATGACAAAAGAATAATTCTACTTTATAGTCTTAACCTCGTATTGACACTTATGTGTATGTTTATTTTTTCTCTAATTTAAAATTATTCTGAGTGAAAAAATTAAAATCCATCGGACAAAAACTCATAAGAATACATTTTACTTTTTATGATCTTCCCTGAAGAGGTTAAAATGCGAAGCTTTAACGTCTAGTGATAGTAATTGTTTGCTCCGTTTTTACAGACTGATAAATTAGAAGAAAGGATAAAAGACGGTGTGACATGTCATTGTATGCCTTACACCCTCTGGGTAGCTGTGTCGGCGTGAGCAAAAAAATGTATTGCTAGCGATTAAAATTAAAGCTATTGTCGGTTCTAAAATCAGCTCATCAATATATGTGTTTATAAACGTTAAGCACTCTCTTTAATAATGTAATTAAATTATTATTTCTCTTTAATTGCCGTGAAATCTCCAATTGTCAGGACTCCATTAGACTATCAAACTATATAAATCGGGTATTGAAAACAGTTAATAGTATCAAATGATTAGCTTTACTTTATATTATGAATGGAGACTTACTTAAATTTACGTTCTGTTTGTAAGGAATTTTGAATCATAGTTAAAATGGATAGCAACTGGGAAACATTTCACTTTTCAAACTTCTACATAGACTAAAACTAGAACTTTTTAACAAAGGATAAGAGATTTTTCGTTTAGAATATATGAAAGATTTTTGCTTCAGAATGAATAAAAGTATTTTGTTTTAGAATGTATAAAAACATAAATTTTTGACTATTAAGGAGACAGATTGAAAATGCGAAATGATTAATTAAATATTTACTTACTTAATGTTTCTAAAAATAAATAAACATTACATGTGTGATAAATAACAGAAAACTAATACTTACTAGTATACTAATAGTAAATATTTGGATTAAATGTAAGAATGTTGAAATTCTATGAAAAGCAGGTAGTAAGTTGAATGTCTAAGAAATTTATTTGTATGAGGTTTCTGTTTGCAATGATGTATACATTTTGTAATACTGTTTTATTCATGCCTTTAAAAATAACTAAAACACTAAAAATTCATTTATTTATTAATTTTTAGATTTAATATTTCTATATGTAAAACTTAACTCATGTTCTATGAATGATTACAAGGGGAAAACAATTGACATTCAAAGAAGTTTTTTTAAGAAATTCAAAAGTTATTTATATTCTTAAATAAAAATTGGTGATTGATGATCAGTTGTATAAACATGTTTAAAGGTTAACCTATTCAAATAGGCTTATTCAATGCGTTTTTAAATGAGGCAAAATAAAATAATTGTGTAATATATTGACAAACGTCATTTTAAATGTCATGGATGAAGTTGGAAAAATTTATTCCATTCATTTATTTATTTAATAAACATTTACTTCCCTTAATTATTACAAAAAATTGTATTAAACTCTCTTAGCCTATTTAAAATCTACACGCATTTGAAATGAAACTAGAAAATCATGAAAAAAGGTGAAAAAATATTGTAAATTAGCATCTCATAAGTAATTAGCGAAACTTAGTTGATCAGATATAAGATATAGTGGAATTGTAAAGAGGATTAATCGGACTTTTGTAAGAATCGGCAAAATATTTTAAGTACAAACCAATAGGCCGATTAATTTTACATTTATTTTAAAGTATTTCCAAATTTTATAATAAAAAATGAAAAGATTAACATCACCGGAAACATTTTATCAGCACAAAGTATATTCGTCTTTTCTTCAGAAATTATTTTTTCGTGTAATGAAGATTGGAACATAATAACACGCGTGTGGGAACTTTAGAAAAAGCTTTAAAAGCAGGACAGGACCAGTCAAACCAATGCTTAGTCGAATATTATATTTCCGACTATACATTGACTTAGCTAATGTATAGCCGAAAAGAGATCAAAGAGATTCCTTTTGAATTTTCCCTGAAAACTCATCTTTATTCTTACAGTAAATGAGGACTGAGGTGAGCTTGTGCCATACGGAATGAGAAGGTGCAACACGGTTTTCTATAAACATACCTATCAGCACAAGACATCGTACGATATCTCCACGACCTTGTTCGATATTCTGAATGCCGTACAATATCGTAAAGATACCGTAACAATATTGTAGAGCATCTTGTGCTATTAGGGATGTGGTGCATTCTACTGCTAACAATGAAAGCCAGCAGTTTCTGAGGCTACTCCCTCAATTAGCGCCAAGGTTATGATGTAACAGTGACCACTGTTAGCCAGTATAAACTCCACTTATTCGCAGTAAACTGTGTTGGCACATTCAGACTCCACCTGGCAAAACTTGGCCCTATTCCTCATTTACTGTAAAGAAAGAGATCAATTCCCAGGTAGAATTTTTGAAGGAATCTGTTAGATCACTTTTTACACATTCTCGCTCCATCTGTTTCAGTTTCTACCTTATTTTACGCTAGTAGTCACTTACAGGACACAATTCGGTAATATCTATCATCCACGCTACCACAGTATCATTAAAAGATGGAAATAATCCTGCAGGTTAAGAACACCAACATATTTTAAGGAAACATCGTACAAAAGCAGCCATACATGTTGCTAGATACTTTTTCTATAAAAGAGAATAGGAAAAATCTTACCTCCAGACGTCTGTATCTCGGACAAACAAAATTCTGAAAAGGATAAGTAAATAATTTTAATAAAAGATGAAATTATTTCACGAGTTTGTAAAATGCAGCTCAAAGTACAGTTAAATATTACATGTCTTTAGTATATGCCTATCAAATTTTTCTTCGTAAATCTTTAAAAAGTGTCCAAGACGTATTACTTTTAAATGATACACTTTACTTGGTATACAGGATGATTAAAATTGAAGATGTGATTACAAAGCGTTGCAAAATAGGAACCTTTCGTCAGAATGATCTGATATTTAACGAATATATAAAAAACAACGGAATTTTGTTTGGCGCAGGAAATAAATATAAAAAAAATTTGCTGATAGTTAGCGCTGTGGGAGTTGTTAAGACGAAATCTCAAGAAGGAAAATTCGCTTTATCCGGGGAAATTTCTCAAATGTACTCGCCAAACATGGGAATAATGTTAGATAAAGGAAAGCAATAGCCTGTTAGAAGAATATGACAATATAATAGTAAGAAAACAAAAGTACATGTAAACAGCGACAACGTTCTAGGTTGAATATAGAAAAAATATCCTGAAACAAACATCCTATGACTTTTCCAAGAAATTTTTAATGTTCTGTTCATCATTTATACATCTTGCCGAAGAAAAGTGGACATGGCGTCACAGCCATACAGTTATATATTAAATGACACGCGTAGTTCCGTTTTCATGTGAATGTGACATTTCCTGAATTAACTCAATTACGACACTTCAGGCATTAAGAATACAAGCTTTGGATCTCCATAAATCTTTGAAATACATAATTTTGTACATAAATATTGAAAAAGGTCTAGACAAGCTTTAAGGGTTGTTCAGGCTTACCAGAACAGTTTCAGATTAAAGCGTATAAGCAAGTACTCGAGTAGGACGTGGTTCTGCTTAAAGTTATTTGGAAAGCACGAGACATCATTTATACAATCAACGACACGGTGAAAGTAGGATGGTGTTACAGAGCAATGCTTATATAGCAGAATTAGCATTTAATAAAGTACAGCTAACAGCTGAGATAGCTTTTTCGTAGAATAGCTAATGGAGAGGAGTAGTACTCTTGTATTTCGAAAACATTTTCCAGCTAACTCATGCCCCGTTATGAAATGTTCACTTCTGCTCCAAGGTTTGTTTGAAATTAGATCTTTCACAATTAGATCTCAATGTGGTCGAGCACTCGTGCATTTTAAACACCTTCTGTAGAAAAATAAACACATAAACTAGTTTTGCAAATCATATCTACTATATGTTTTTAGTTCTTCTGGTAATACTTGCGAACATTCATGATGCTTCGATTTATAAATTCTTGTGTAATCTTTAGGTATATCCTTAAATTTTCTAGAAATTCGAAAGTTTCAGATTTCGAATCACCCAGTATATCGAATATATTATATTAAAACATTGGATGCAGCATTCGTTTATGATTCTAAGTTATTCCATGTACAAATCTTTTGAAAGAACTATTTCTTAAGGGAGATGAATCAGATTTATTTGTACCTATTCATTTATCAGCATTCACACAATATTTCACCTACACTTATAGTGTGTTTCTTAGTTCCTTTTTAGTTTAGTTTTATTGTGCTTATTACTTTTGCCCATATTAACCAATCTACTTTTGCACATATTAACCTATACTTATAGATGGATAAAATCTTAAAGCATCTTCTTTAAATAGCAATCCTGTCGATTAAATTAAATTATTCGCAAATTCAAGCCATTCAAATATAATATATCTGGTCTTTTTAAAGCGTCCACGAAGTTCAGTTTTCATGTCTTCCCTCTTTAGAATAAATTTAGCCATCATTAACTGTGTGATAAGAGAAGAACATAAGAATTAAACTGTGAAAAGGGTGATAAGAATCACGAGTTAATTCTGTGTAGAGGAGTGAAATTCTGTAATTTAATATTTTACAATTTGTAATTTATATTATATAACTTGTATTAGCCTGCATAGATAATAATAAATCTGTAACACTCGTAGGGCTAATGCAATAATATCATCATGTAATTCTTTCATTTGACAAGCATCAAAAGATCTCATCATTTCGAATTTCTCGAATTCCAGGAAACTAATTAGAATTCTTTATCACTCGTAAAGGATAGGTTAAAGCAATAATCCAAATTTCTCTTTTAATTTTTCTTTTTAAAATTATCAGACGGCTTGATCGCTTATGGTTTCATGAATGCCAAAAAATTAAATTTGCTTGAAATATTTGTTTGAAATCAGTTAACACACACACACTTACTGACCTTTGATAATATGCTGTTAAATACTTTTGGAAATCCACATAGTTTCTTAGAAAAAGTTAGAACTATTTCTAAGGATCTCCATCATAATTACTGACGCGGCCAGCACCCACTTTGCTCAGCACTGCCCCTGTCACCACACTGCTTCGAGGCTCTCGGCCACTGTATTTCAGATTTAAATACTGCATGAAGATCAGTGGAACAGGCCATAAAACCATAGAAGATTTCATATTCTTTGTAGACAACAGATTCCTTTAAAATTACAAGCTCTTTCAATAAACTCCATCTAATTGTGATGTTTAGTATAACTTTCTCACGAATTTCGGCATGAAAATCTTCAGATCCATAAATACAGAATGATATCGCCGTAAATAGACAGTTTCCATCACTTACAATATGTATTTTACAATATTTTTGACGATGTAACTGTTGGGATTATTGACGGAAACAAAAGGACATCGCAAAATTAAAATGTTTATTCCAGAAAAAATTTTATTCTCTCATTTAACAAAGATGCATTCCGTAAAAGGTTTTAAACAACAACTAATTTTCTTCTTGCCAATATAATAAAAATAAATTTAGAAATGAAACAAAATCGTTTGCTATTGATTTTAACTTAAATATTAACTAAAACAAAGATAATAATATTTATAGATATGCCTTAACAAAATCGTCTGCTATTAAAACCAAATTATAGAGATGTCTTATCAAAATCGTCTGCTATTAAAGTTAAATTAGATTGGAATGAAATGCAACATAACTGCATACAAATGAAACACACTATTTTAAACTTACGAAAATAAAGCGGAAGATTCTGATTCGTTAGTTATTTGAAAGAAATTACGTAACAAATTGGAGAAATCAGTTCAGATTTTGAGGCTCAGGCACACGGTACTATTTTGCAAATAAATATCCGTTAATATATTCAGTTTATTTTGAAATATCTCTCAAAAATTAAGGGTACTGGCGGCAGACGACCCTTTACGACATATCTAGACGTTTTAAGCTTTCATATGAAATAAAAATTGTCGAAATCCGTCGAGTGGTTGGAGCTGGCGAATCGTCTGAAGGTTTTACCAAATTATTTTAAATATATAGATAATTTCAATGATAGATGTTTGCCGATATTAATACTTTAAAATGAAACGAAAATTATCTGCAACATGGAGTAATAATTTTTTTGATTGATATTTTTAATTTCATAATGTAAACATCCCTCTAGATGTTTATCGCATAAATATCACGAAATTCTGAGACATGTTTGCATTGATTGTACTTTCGATATCAATTTTAAGAAATTTAAAGGCAAAATCTTATTTCATGACATTTCTCACACTTAATTGCTATTCAGTTTCTCAGATTTTTTTCAATATTTATCTTATACCGTGTATATATATTTAACAAAATTAGAAGTTTTCTTTGTTTATGGTTTTTAGTAAAGGTCATAATGCAATGGTTTTACTTATTTTCTTAATCACACTTTTTAATTATTTGGAGAGAACGAAGAATGTAGGAAACTTACGTATCAGCAATTCCAAAGTTTGAAGAAACGCTGCAATAATAATATAAATAATGTTAACAATAATCGTGAGTAGGAAGTTGAGTTGTTTAAAATACTAAAGAACAAAAAGCTTTGTTTAAAATACTAAAGAACAAAAAGGTTTGTTTAAAATACTAAAGAACAAAAAGGTTCTTAACTATCTATCTTTTTAAATAAAGATATGTCAGCAGAAGTACAGGGTAGACAAAAGTTAGTTAAAAAATTTAAAATTTTATTTAAAAATTGTTAAGAAGATGGATTTTAAGTGGTTAAAAAAGTCATCATCAGAGAGAGCTATAAGTTTAGTTATGTTAACGTCTCGTTTTGAGGCAACACGACGGCTATTTGGGGACGGACTTGGTAATTTTGAACCGTGGTCAGATGACGAGGTGAGCTGGCCCCCACCTTTCTCCAAGCTTCCGTACCACACTCATCGGAGGACGTTTGCACACATTAATCTCTCATTGGTCAAACAGAGTGGTGGGATGAAATCAGTGGCGGCTCGTGTTATGTAATCTTGGGGGTGCTGTAACTTTGAATCCTTCACTGCTATTGATGCATATTTGTACCACTTGCATTTACTTTTGTGTCTTTTTTTCATTAAATTTGAGTAGTTTTATATTTAATGAATAAACTTATAAAATTTTTTCTCTTCTAATAGATAACTATTTTAACAAATTAATTTTAATTAAAAAATTTAAGCTCAAAATTTGTTTTACTCAAAATTTGTTAAGCTGAAATTTTGAAAACGCGTCTTGAAACTTGTACAGCGGAAAATTTATCATGTTTTCTACATCACCATTTATAACTAAAAATTATCGAAAAAATTCCTTTGGATTGCAAGAAGTTTCATTCAAATTTAATTATTATAAAAAAAACTTTTTCAACTAAATTTTTGTTCATCATTAATTTTCCTTCATTTTCTTACTTATTTTCAAAGTTTCAGCTCGTGAAAAAAATTTCAGCTGCGGTAAAATGTTTGAAACTCTATTTCTAGCTCAACTTGGTGCTGCCGAACTCGACAGTTCCTCTTCAGCTTAAAAACGTGGTAGGGAAAGGAAGGGAAGGCATGCGCTCTATAACTACGCATGCGCTCAGGCGGAATTCGGTGCTGGAACGATCCTTAGTTCTCCTTTACTTTAAGTTACTTTCTCTTTTGCGTATCATCTTCGGGTAGTCAAAAATTAAGTTAAATTTCTGCCGCAGTTTTTCCTAGCGGCTTATTTAAAGATCTAAATCGTTTAATGTAAAATTCTGTTAGATTTTTTACATATTTTAATATTAAATGCGAAATATAATAAATTTACACAATAGAAAAAGTGGGGGGTGCTGCAGTACCACAGTCCTTATGCACGAGCCGCCCCTGGATTTAATCTAGAAGAGCTCACTAGTGAGCAACGTTTACACTGTGGAATGACTTCAAAAACTGGATTGGTTGTATTTCGTTCATGTCTCTCTCCCTTTCGTCTCAGTTTTCTTAATTTCCCTTCCCATCCAAATGTAAAGCATCGCTTTGATTCTAAGTACAAGAGCTTGCTGTGGTATTAAGGTTAATTATGGTATGTTGTTGCAGTGATGAGAGAGCTGACTGATGGTTCATGCGTTGTCTTATGCATTCAGTCATTATTTGAAACTATCACATCGCCTCTAAAATAACTCTCTCTGGCATTAAGACTGGATGTCAATCTAACAAATAAAATTAATCTCAGAAAAAAATGTTTGACACACATAAGTATCTTTCAGAAGATACTAAATAAATTTCATTTTTTCTGAAATTGTTTTGTAGCCTAAATATTCTCTTTTAAAAATTCCGACAGAAGGCAAGAATGGTATAAAGGCTGTTGTGCGGGCCTCAAAACAGACATGATCACATGTCTAATTCCTAGGATTAATCGATCGACTCTTAAGAATCTGCAATAATCTACAATATATTGTATTATTGCATGTTATTTTAAAAGAAATTTCAGTTACGTCTTTGTTATTTTCAGCAAAATCAAACTCATGGTTCAATTTCATTATAAGAGATCGCACTGCCCTTTATATGATAGGCAATCCACTCTCCCTAAATCATAGGCTAAGATCAACCACTGATGAAGTTGCAACTAGCAAATAACTGTCATATTCAAGGAAGATGCCACGAACTGAGGATAGCTTGAAACCAAGGGACAAAACTCAAAATGTATGTTGATATCTTCTACTACAATTTGACCTATAATAATGAATTAATAAAAATAAATTGTTTTGTTAGTCTTTATGGAAACAATTTTTTGCAAATTTTATTAACCTGCATAATCTAGACCATCTAAAGTATAGCAAGTTTCAAGAAATAACTCCATGCAAGAAAATTAATTTTATATTTCCTGACATTTTGAGTCATTCTTACATTCGGTAAACAAAATATTAAATCTGTTAAATACAATTATTAAATAGAGAAACATTTTCATAATTTATTTTTAACCCATATATTGAAACATATTTTTAAATTATTTTGATTTTAAAAAATAGAATTTGACTAATAAACAAAAATTATTGCAGTTACCATCGCCTTGTCCACCTGAAAATATAAATTGATATACAATTAATTTAATTGAAAAAATACAAATGAAAAATGAAGATTCAGTTATTCTATTTTATTAATTAAAAATGTTTTATAGAACGTGACTGAATGATATCTTGTTAGTTTGATATTATTTGGTATTAAAAAATATCAATCAATTAAAACTTTTATTACCTGCACCACTAGCGCCACCTCCGACTAAAAATACAAATGTATTACATATAAATTTAAATGGCAAAATATAAAAATTAAAGAAAGTGTAGTCACTGAATGTCTTTCATTCATCTTATGTGTCTATTAAAGTTGTTTGAAAAATTTCTCGAATATTATAATAATTCCTTGAATATTATCTTCAAACAATCCTACACAAAAATCAAGTATTGAAAGTTTCTCGATATCTCCTTCAGAGTAGAATTTTTTTCATTTAATTTGATGTAGGAGCATGTTTACAAAAAACATATTTATAAATCTAAATATGGTCGAATCCTACTAATAGTGTAATTTTCTATACACGCCCTAACTTTTGTGTTAATATTTAATATCTTAGGACAGAATTTAATTTTATTTGGTTTTGAAGTATATCACCTTTTTAATCCAAACGACCGCAATGGTAAGTTGTTAGTAAATATTGACTGTCATTTTGATTCTATACTTTAAATAAGAATCGTTAGTTTCGTTGACAGAAGTCAG
This sequence comes from Araneus ventricosus, assembly GCA_013235015.1. Lineage (NCBI taxonomy): Eukaryota > Metazoa > Arthropoda > Arachnida > Araneae > Araneidae > Araneus > Araneus ventricosus. The sequence continues at coordinate 232,226 of BGPR01000015.1, forward strand.
AGATATTGAAAGATTCATCTTTCTGTGAAGTCCGACGGCTCATATTTTGCGGATTCTTCATTTCAGAGTTGTTTTACAAACAGAATAAAACACCATACTTCAAGGATTCGAATTTCAGAATATATAAATTTCATTTAAAAAGAAATACAGAAGTTAGCAGTTTGCGGTATTTGAAAACTGCTAAGTATAGTAAAATGCATTAATGTTACTCTAAATTTTAAAAGGCAAATTAAACTGTATATTTAATTTAAATCAATAAATAAAAGATGAATTATAAACGTTCTATGAAAATTTACCTATTGCAGCGTCACCTGGCTGAAAGAAAAAGTTGATTCAAATAAATTTAAAAGAGATATTTAGATTAATATAAATGTTAAAACGACATTCAATGAATTTATTGTCTTGATGAAACTTGTTGCAGAAAATTCGATTCCATGTTCATTTGATTCTTCATAAAATAAACGAACTTTTCTGAATATTTTTGAAAGTTTGATTATATTATGAATATTATTTAATTTGAGTAGAAACTTGCGAATAATTAAAAAAATTATGAAAATACGTTTATTTTTTTTATAAAATGTAAATTGAAACTCGACAGTTCTTCTTCGACAAGTGTGTAGAAATCGAAGTGTACTTGCTGCGTACTTTACTTCAGTTTAGTCTTGCATGAAATTAATTGCGCTTTCTCGAAGATCTCTTTGACAGTTTGATTATATTATGAATATTATTAATTTGAGTATACTTGTTGATTGAGGAACTTACAGAGTAATTAAAAATAACGAAATAAGTTTATTATTTATAAATCGTTTAGACTGGAACTCGACAAGGTCTTCTTCGAAATGTGTATAAACTCACCTCTCCAGTTCGGAATCTATTCACTTGGTTCAATAAATTCTGTATAATTTGGAATAAATGCTAAACCCTATCTTCTTCTTGGGAACATCTTTCTGATTACGTTCAATCTCTGTTCAAATTTCAAATGTCGAAAAAAATTACAGACCTATATTCGGAGAGTTTGGAAGGTTTTCAAATTTTACTATGTTGTCGAAATACTATGCAACATTTCAGAAAACACAAGATGTGCATTATCATGATATTGTCCTCACCAGTAGCATACGGACTTATATCAACAGCTGAAAGGACATTACTGTTCAATTATGTTCGTGTTTTTAGGTTTCACGTCATTAGTGAATAAGTAGCATTCTGTGCGTTTGTGTCATGCTTGGCACTTAATAGGTCTTTTATCTATTCATGTCCCTTGTGAAATGGAATCAATGTTGCCCTGTCCATTAGTGTCTCTATTTGTTCTGTAAGAGAGATTTGCAAAACAACAACCCCAACAAACGATAGTGTCTGATATTGTTTAGGAGAAAAGTTTGAGTAGCAATGGCGTACTGAACGAAGCATAACAG
>BGPR01000015.1:243059-401398 GCA_013235015.1 Araneus ventricosus
TCTCATCACTTCATTAATATATCATTATACTACCAGCCACATACCTCCACAGTTGAATTTGTTCTGAAGGCTCAATACATTCCATTTGCCCATACCGACAGCATACACATGTCATACCAATTAGTTACACAGCTTTCCTTCGCTTCACATTACTATTACCAATACGTCATAATAATAATATATTGCCTTCTGTTATATTCATTGCCTCTTCACTACTCTCCTTCTCCTTCCTCCACGCATTCTTTCAATTGGCCATTAATATCAATACTCACATACCACACATAATAACAATGGTAATACGTTACTTCCTCCCACACTCGTCACGGCCTAATACTACCTTCCAATACCACAATTTAAATAATAATAATATAATAGACATCACCGTCTTCACTACTTTCGTAATAGCGACACTCAGCAATAATATACCAATACCATCATTCTGAATATAATAGTTCACCATCATCAATACCACACAATTTCCACACATTACACATAATAACATAATACCTTTCCTCGTCATGTTCTTCACACACACACATTCCTTTACAGTTAGAATAGCCATTGTTTAATATCTCATTGTTTTCCGGTATATTAGATAGGTTTTCATTACTATAATGAAGCCCTCATTACAGTTGGCATTATGAGCACTAATACCACACAGCTCAGCTCACAATAATATTATATATTCACACACTTCCATTACCTTCTCCCTCAAGTGAAGTTCATACATTTACATATGCCCCACTGTTATTTAATAATACATACATTTTCCTCACACATACAAGACAATACATACATTACCACAGCCACAATGCCTCCTTCACATTCCTCCATATTGTCGCCATTATCATGGTTAAATACTGTAATATTACACGCCTTGTTACACACATTTAATAGCTCACTTCCTCACCACGCGCCCACCAATACCATACATTGAATAGTTAATACTCATAATTTTCTCAATACTATCATTGTCACTCATACCTTCCCCTCTCACACTCATATCAGAATAATGCTTCACACAGAGATTTCACTACCAATAATGTCACCATCATTAGCCTCAATATCAATACATCATTTAATAATAGCCATCAATAAGAATACTGGGTATACCACACATAATATTCATTGTACATTACAGCTGCTCACTACTACCTCTAATAATACAATACCACATTACCTCAAGAATAGCCTTGAACCATGTTGTTCGTTTGGTTACCAATTACATACTACTGGTCATGTCATTAATACTATTTCATTGCTTCCTTCCACATATTATTAAAGCATATTGGTTTTATCACATATTTACAGCATGTCTTTTCATCACCATCATACAGCCATCATACATTATAATGGCATTATATTCTACATACTGTTACCACTATATATCAATAGCCCTTCCATTAATGCCCTCCTATCATTTACCATTATCGAATAATACACGCCATTACACATCACAGAATAATATACACATATTCCTTATCATCTTCTAATAATAATGGAATATTATATGGTTAGTAATAATACTTCAGTTTTGTCATAGTTTCATTGGTTTTCATAGAATAATTGGCCTTTCGTTTTAGTATATACACGCCTTCCAGCCCACCTTCTTCATCACATATATCATTAATAGTCAATAACAATACTACTATTTTCAATATATTGCTTTTTCCTGTCGGCTACTACATGAAGAGTCTTCCAGAATTTGTTCTTCTGTTATGCTTAATACTTCCTCCATATACATTACATGCTCATTAATAATACATCATTACACATTGGGTTTCTTCTCAGTCACTAGAAGGCCATCATCACAGATTCTTCTCTTTTCTTGGTTGTTTAGTTGTTTGGTTTTCATACTCCGCTCTCATTACTACAATATCAGCTTCAGTATAATTAAGGCTTCTGCCTTGGTTTACTAATACCATTAACAATTACATGTTAATTGTTCATCACATATTGGTTTACCACTGTCTTTCCACCCACACCATTCTCTACAATCACTTGTCAATAATTAATAATATTATCACTTACCACATAATTAGACATATATTACTCATTGATTTTCGACAATATTATTGTTATTAATAATGTTACAGCTATTGTTCTTCGCTATTACCATAATACTCTTCCAGCTGGTTCTTCATCATTCTCTCACATACACATATAATACATTACATACCTTCATACTTCAGTTTTTGTTAATACATACCTGTAATAACATCACACACTACTGCACTCTTCTGTACCATAAGTTCTAAATCGTATTGCTCAATGGGTCTTGGCCCCCATCATGGTTTCCTTCATAATACACAGAAGAATGTCAAGAATATCACCACATGGCTTCACAGGCTCAATAACATATTGGTTTAATGTTACATTATCACCTTCATTGGTCGTCGCCTCCCACATATTACTACCTTCTGTTATTATAGCGTCATCAATATCACTAATAATACTAATATTGAAGGCATTCTCCTTCCTGCTCATTAAGGTTAATAATAAGGGCCATTGCCATATTTCCACGGTCAATTACCATTTATATATACAATTCCCCCATAATTACTACAGGTATATATACATTACTTTCACACAGCCACATTACACACGGCTCTCACCACACAATAGTCACGCCTTCACTGTCAGGTAATGGGTCTCATTCTGTGGGTTGTTCACTGTCGCCTCTTCTCACTGTCAATTACTACCTCACAACACATGCCTGGTCATCATCACCACCAATCACACAATCAATCATCAACGTCACATCACCAATACTATCGTCATTTCTTCCCAAGGTCACCTTCTTCTAGCTTGTATTTTGTTACAATATAATAACAACATACTGTCTTCCACTAATGGTCAATACCAATAATTATAATTTTCTCCTTCAATAATATGCCTCCTCCACATAAATCTTTCCATCATCACCAATATTCCCACAATAATATTGTATTGCCATAGGTCACCGTTCACAGCCAATATCTTCAATAATTGCCACATATTGTTACAGTTTCAAAGGCGCCCCTACCACAGACAATTTTGTCATTCGTCATTAATATTGCCACCGCCCAATAGCTGCCTACTGGTTTGCTGCCACTAATATTATTTACCTTCAATAATTCCCACGTTATTGTCATCAATACTACCTCTCAATAATGTCATCGCCTCACATCAATATAATTACCACATATTAGAATACACACATGTCGTTTTCTGCCTCTGTTTACCAATACCACGGGAAGGTCGCCCTCCACCACAGTCACCACTTCCCCCACAATCAATCATCGTTCAATACGCTCCATCATATCACTGTTCCTGCCACCATCACCAATATTTATCAATACTACCACACACTACCATACATGGATACACTGTCATCACACAATATTACTAATAATAATAATACCTATATCATTACACACTTCACATTATATTCTCCTCCACTTCATTAATTGGTATCCACTACTATGTTCGTTGCTTCATTACTATTGTCACATACATCATTGTATTATTTCGCCTATATGCATAATACTCTTCATAGTTTGCTGTTCCTTCTTCACAATTGCTTGTTACTAATACACAGCCATCATTATTACCTTGTTCACATTGCATGGCCATTGCCACGTCATCACGCACACACAGAATACATTAATAATACTCACCACAATGGTTTTCCATAATACAATAATAGCACATACTACAATACTAATATACACTAACAGTCTTCATCACACAATAATTCACTTAATAATACTGGTCATTGCCATTATTGGCTAATAAATTACCGTCATACGCTCATCACCACATTCCTCCCATCATCACATACCACACATACACATCACATAGCCATTAATAACACATTCTACACACATAATATCATCAATACTGGTCAATGGTGCCTCAACAGAATACAATACTACCAAGCCTTCACACATGGCATATTGGTTTACCACATTACATTATCATTGCTCACACATTCATAATTCCTTCATACTCAATAGAGCCTGTATCATTACCTCTCTCACATTAGCTATAATACACACATCGTCATTGGTCACAGTACTGCCATTGGTTTTCAGCCATTATCAATGGCATTGTCATTTTCACGCTTCTCATTAATGGGCTGTTCGTTATCATTAAATGGTCATCATCATTGGATAATTAAATAATAATATCACACTTGTCAGCCGGCTCGCTACTAGTCATTCACATACCGTCATCAGTCACGCCATCACCGATTTTCGCCATCTTCACGGTACTCATAATGCTCTTCCAATAAGCTTCATGGCGCTTCTTGTCATAATACAATTCTACAATAATCAATATTACTAATACCATATTATTGTAATATACATTACTGCTACTGTCACCAGACTTACACGGTCGTTCTTTTCAATATCATCATTAATACGTTGTATATCAATAGTCATTCCTTCGTTTACTGGGTCTCCCCACAGGCTTCCTTCCAATACTTTCCCATTGCCATGCTTGTCATTGCTCACGCCATTGCTGGTTTAATAATTTCCCAAGGTCATCAGAACATATTGTTTACTTAATAAATCACAGCTTACTATTACTACATTGCCACAATGGGTTAATAATACATAACAGACAGAAGCATTATAATATCACAATACACACGGCTCTGGCTTCCTCCAGGTTGTCAATAATATACACAATAATAATTGGTATCCTCATTGTTAATCATTATTGTTACTACCATTGTTATAATCATCACGTCATCACTGTCACATTACTTTCCATCATTGTCAATCATATAATAATAATACATTACTGAATACCATTGTTAATAATACAGCTTAAGGTTATCATTTTGCCAATTTCTCCACACACCCTTTTGTATGGTTCAGTTCTCCCCGTTTGTCATTCTACATTGTCACTAATAATAAATAATATAATACTTAATACACATTGTCATACATAGTCTTCACAGGTTCATCATTGGCTCACATTACCTTCCACACAGCTTCATTAATACGGTCAGTCTCAGTTACCACACAAGCCTGTAATACCATTACCATTGGTTTAATATCCTCACTACCACATATTTATACACAGATATACTATTATTATTCTATGGTTACATAATAATAATATCATCATATTGTTCAATAGTCAATAATAATACTATCTTCACCACACTTCTAGTACATTGTCACACAGCCATAATTAATATGGCTTTGCTAATATTATTTCATTACATAATTACACATATGAATACACATATCATATTTCACTATTGTTTCACACATTAGTTATTACACAGTCATACTCACATCACTCTCTTCAGTCATCATAGTATCATATTTGTTGCTTCCCTCACATACTTCTTCCACAACACTGAATGGCTCTGTCATTAATATTACACAGGTCATTAATAATACTTGTCATATATTGTACACATATATAATTTCATACAATAATACTCTCCTCTGTATGCCATGCCTATCATACCACCTTTCCATACTCGTTTAATAATACAATTCTTCCTACTTGTCGCCACACAATAATACCATTAATATTAATAATACTGGGCGCCTGGCCACATACTATATCACGGCTTTCTGCCTAAGGTTTTCACGTTGGTCATACCAATAATATACATAATACTGTCATGCCATTACTGTTCTTCACATTAATAATAATAATACTCTCACATAATACCGACGCCTCCATAATAATAGTACACAATAGAATATATACACAATATTTCCGTACTGTTCTCTCCCACTTCATTTTCATACATTGTTGTCATTTGTATAATTACCACACAATAATAATAATAATTGCCCCCATACATCATGTCTCCCTTCAATGAATATACTATTGCTGTTTCATTGGTTATTAATACTGTTTCAATACGCCCGGCATTATATTAATAATATCAATAATACAGAATACACTTTCCTCATCATATCACGGTTACATGGTCACTGTCATAATTACACACCACTCATTACATTATCAATACTGTCTCCATTGTTAATACATAGCATTGTCAGGTCGCCACTTGCTACGCCTTCCTCACTCATTAATGCCACATCATTAATATAATTTTCACTAATAATATTTGTTTCATAATATATAATACACATATTATATAATGGTTAATAATAATTTCTATTCATACATTAATACTAAGGTTATTTGTCATTGTTAGCCTCTGGTTAATATAGGTCTGTATACAGCCTACATAATACAATATTGTTGTATACACACACTACACATACACATGTTTTATAATATTGTTATTTAATAGAATATTGCATATGTTATTCATTACATACATCATTTTACTATATTACTTACATATATTAGTTCACACACATATATGTCTTCACATCATTGTTATTAGTCATTTTCCTCTAATATATAATAATACCATTACTAATACAGCTACTACCACGGCATAATTGCTTTCACCATTTGCCGCTCATCATTGTCACCATATCATTACTACATACTTATTTCATTCATTACTTCCTTCCTTCCCATATTACATTTCATTACTACGTTCATTAATATTTCTCTTCTCATTAGCTTCCCGCCATTATCAATACATATTGCTATTTCATGTTTTATAATGGGTTTTCCCTCATCATTAATACTCACACTTCCTTAATAATATATTGTAATACATTACACCCCCATCATACTACTGCCATAATTGTATAATATTACACATACTACATAATACACTCACATACATTATCACAATAATAATGGTTTGCCTTTCCAACAGTACTACCACACACGCTATCGGCGTCATTCATCACCACATATCAATACAATAATGAACATAGCCCTGTTGAATAATAATATGCCATTGTCGTTTGTCATTTGGCTTCATACTTACATTGCAGCTTCATTAATAATATCAGTTCATTACCACAGAAGTATTGGTATATCATACATTGTATTCCTCAATACTATTGGTCATTAACAGCACAATAATAAATAAATAATTACCAATATAGCTATTAATAATACACTGCTTGGTATACACAATGCTCAGGTATCACACACTCACTACAATACTTGTATACTTCAGCTACCATAATATAATATAATAACACACTGCATACCGTCACAATGAATAATAATACCATTATCACAGCCTACATCACCTTCAGTTTCATCATGTCACAGATGCCTTATCACATATATTAATTACCAATAATAGTAATAATGTTGTTCATATAATAATTAAGCTCACATTATCATTACTATTGCCGTCATTACTAATATATTCTTCATACCCCCTTCATATATTCTCTCATTGGTCGGCCACTCTTCCTTCATTGTCGCTCGAATATACATACCATTAATACTAATAATACTACCTTACCACCAATACGCCTCATCTTCATTCTCTCGCCCACATTAATATCATCACCACATATATTATTGTATCATATACATATTTCCTCATTGTTATTTTCCATTTTCACATATATACACAGCTTCTTCACTTCAATATAATAATACATTACATTAAGCATTACATTAATATCATATTGTTTCATATATACACATTTTCCAGAATATTAATACTAATAACCATATTATCATACTTCCTGCTGGTTCTCTTCTTCTTTAATAATACTTACTATACCATTAATATTACATAATTACTTTTCTTTTCCTCATTTCATCATTTTCACATGGTATATATCATGCCATTCTTCTTTCACATGTCATCATTGTTTTGTCATCATTTTCTCCCACATTAATAATAACATACTATATCATACCGTCATTAATAATATATACTGTTACTCATCATTAACATAAGAATTTGCTTTTGTCATACATACTTCATATTTTACATACTACATATCAATATACTACCATTAATATATTAAGCTATTAATAATGGTTGGTTAATACATATACCGTCATCATATTTAATATTACATTTTCATTAATATTTCGGTTATTTCATTAATATCATATATGCCATATATGGTTACATACATACTAGACATATTTGCCTTCATTACTGGCTTTTCCGTTACATATATATACATATTGCCATTAATATTACATACTTCTCCTTCACATTTTTTCCTTATATTAATATCGTCATATATTAATATTAATATACGGTCATTAATATAATATTTCACATGTTCATATTAATATGACACATATATTTTCATTGCTCTTCGCCTCTTCTCATATACTCATTTTCATTACCATACACATTACTCTCCATTACTTGGTTTAATATTAATATAATATAGCCTCACACATTGCCATTGCCTCTGTTTCACACTTATCACATTGTTACTTCATTTCTGTTTCTTCACATGGTCATAATAATACATACTATTTCCTTCTTCTAATTTCGCCATTGTTTACGAATAGTAGAATTAACCAATGGTTTCCACTTCTCATATTATTTTACTACTATATCATTCTTCCCCTTCTCATATTTTCATAGAATGGTCTTCACCAGTCGCCATTACTAATAGCTCACTCAATAATGTTTCATTGTTTCAGTTTCTTCATTATCATTCATTACTATAATCAGCCAATAATACTATTTAATAGTTCTAATACTGCTCCTCTTCCTACTTTGGGTCATTTTCCACAGTCACTTACCATATCACATACATAATACCAATTTCACACAATATTTGCTTCCTCTCCCCACTTCATTACTATCATACTCACACAATTAATAACAAGCATAATAATAACACATACTCTCCATAATATTCTAATAGCCTGGTTTCATCATAGAAATACTCATCATACATAATATCATTTTTCTCGTTTCTTCCTCATTTAATACTTACAATTACAATATTAATTGTATTATCATTCATATACATACTGGTCAATATTAATATATTTCACATATTCTTCCTCAATTAATATTACTACTTCAATATTGTTCTTCCTTCTCTCTCAATATACATAATACTGTAGAATACAATATTACCATTACCATACATGTCACGTCATTAAATACATTTTCTACATACTTCATTTCACCATACATACCACACACATTACCATTACACATGAATAGCCCAATAATATTGAAATTACTATTAATAATATAATTTTCATCATATACTTCTTCATCATACAGAATACCTCCATCATCATCATCTCGTTAATACACATTATTACTAATACTTAGTTTCATCAGCCGGCACATTGTTTCAACGTCATATTGGTTGTTAATACCATTAATACATTACATATATTACATATCATAATAATAATAATAATAAGTTCTCACTAATATCATGTCCATACGCCTTTATTACATTTTTCGCCATTAATATTACATTAATATATGAATATTAATACCTTTCAATACGACATTATTAACATAATATATCATTAAAACAGCCATACTTGGTTACAGCCTCATTCTATATTACATACCATAATACTACTAATAATACACATACATATCATTAATATCATTCACTATCGCTTGTTACCGCCCTTCCATGAATATCAATAGTCAGGTCTTCATCATTTACACAGTTCTTACCATTGAAACATAATATTACAACCACATGAGCCATACACACAGTAGCTAGCTTAATGCTTCTAGTTAATATTAATATTAATACTAATACGACAATACATACAGTTATTCTTCTGTATCACTAATATCATATTTTCCATATTTGTTCGCTAGTTTGTATCTAATGAACACAGCATTAGCTTTACTACATTAATAATTGCTTAATACGAATATTAATTACTTCACATTAATTACACATTAATATCATTTGTATTAACAGCCTTCCCACACATATAATATATTAATGATTTACATGGTTATTTCCACCATTACTGTTAATATATTCTTCTTCCACACATCATTAATAGTTTACACATCATTGTTCTCTTCAATAATACTAGAAATTTCCAATAAGGTTACATATCCTCCTTCCATCACATAGAATAATAGCTATTGTTTCGGCCACATCTCTGTTTTACTTTACTTACTTTTAAATATGCATTACTACAAGGTATAATATGTCATGGTTGGCACATAATAATAATAGCCTTGTTACATATAATACAATACCTGTATATATTCTTCATAATACTTGTATTCTCACAATACCACATCACTTCACACATAATAATACATTTCAGCCTCTGGCTCGCTCATCATTATCACAGATAATATCAGTTTAATAGTCCTCTCCCATTGAAGAATAACACATTAATAATACATAATACATTCACATTAGTTAATATCATACTTTGTCATTTGGTTTCATAATCACTCATATTGTTTCACTTACACATTATAATACATTATGGTTTTCTATCATATTTCATATATTGTTATCATTGCCATTGTCCTCACATACTACATTATCACTTTCCAATACACATATTGGGTTAAGGTTGCATTTTCCCATTACCCATCACAATACATTACTTATTTCACGCTCAGAATATTATTTTTCATTGCATATTAACAGCCATTAATTGTTTCATTACATTGTCATAATAAGGCTCTCATACATAGCCTCCCACTACTACTTTTACGCTATATTAATATTTTCATATGGCTATATGCTATATATACAGTCAAGTTTTTGCTAATACATATTTTTCATATAATGTTTTGTCATTTACATACACATACATTTCTTTCTTTTCTGCTTTCAGCCATTAAGGCTGTTTCATTGGCACACAATATTAAGCTACACAGGCTTACATATATTATTAGCACATTGCCATTACATATTTTTCATTTTCTTTTGCTTTACATTGCTTATTGTTGTTGCCATTGCCATTATACACATAAGGTTTTCGCTTGCTTTCTCTTTCATACATAATACATTACTTCACATATTTTGCTGTTGTAGATCATCATCATCTTTCAAAAACGATAAACACACGAATGATTAAACATACTGAACTACATAAACCAAACAGTTATTGTTCAACTGATCCCAGAGAGCACCATTATCCTTCCAGAAAATTACTTTACATATGTTAACATTCAACAAATAAATTATTTGAATCGAAACATTTTAATTCATTCCTTCATAGAAACAAACGATACACACTAAATGTATTAAATGCATTAATATGAAGTACTGTATATCTACCAACATATTAAACTCCATTTTAGTCAATCCTTTACTTCCCGTTATTCGAAGAAATAAATCTGTGGATGTGATGCTTTGATTAATTTCATTTTAGGTTTTTCAGCGTAGAACATCATTTCTTTGTCGTGAAATTCCTAATTGCTTTAAGGCAAGTAATAATAGATATTGAAACCGCCGCAAATTTAATTAGCCCCTCTACAGCATTCGGCTTTGAATCCAACCTCCATTTAAATCTAGCAAAATATTCGTGACCAGCTTTCTCCGTTGTTAAATGAAAGTCGTTTAAATGCCCGAGATTGTTCGAACCTTCATTGTAGGTTGCAGTACAAATGTAATCCTAAAGCAATAAAATTAATTATCAATTGCAGAAGCACTCCATGATTTGGAGCTGCCAATCAAAGAAAAGTATAAAATGCGGTTTTCTAAGACAATTATGCTGTGTCTATACCTTTTTCGTAGTGCTAGAGAATCACCCTTAACTTCATGGTATGAAAATACGTGCTTGAACGCCAAAAGAGTTAAATACCTTTAATATAGGACCAAGCTTTGGAATCTATATTTATTTTACTTTAATAAATTATTTATATCTAGTGGAAAGTTGACACTTTGGAATGTGCTATAAGGAAGAATATTTCTTAATTTATACCTAGCTCTTATATTGCATTCAATTTAGGTACCAAGAACTTTAGAATTTCCAACGGTGAGAAGTAAACAAGTGATAAATCAAAGATTCATTTCAGCTTTTTAAAGGTAAACGTATTTCATCGCTGTACATGAAAATAGTACATACGCAGTATTCTGGAAAGAAAAAAGTTCTTTTGGATACACATAAAAAAGGAGATCAGATTCATGAATATTCTAGATATCATTTAGTATGACATTACTATGTATAAATTAACAATACCACCAAACATATATACGTAAATAATGAATCTACCAAGTCACTGATTTTTCTATTAATATTTTATTCGTATAAAAGTATAGCTAGCACAGGATAATTCCAAAACAACAAAATATGAAATGAACTATGTTGAGAAATTACATTTAGAAGTAAATATGTGAAGAACAAGACACAGTGTATCAGGAAAAGTGCCAAAATGCAGTGGCATCCGAAAATGAAATGACATGAATACGACAAAAGGAACTCAGAATATTTAAAGAAGAATCAGGAATCTGGGATTCATCAAGGGTCATCCCGGAAAGGGATCCAAAATTGGAGTTTTTCAGTGAGGAACCTGACAAATGTCCAAAATCTTGATTCCTCTGAATCGAAAAAAATCCCACATTGAGAGAGTCGAAGAAACATTTTCAAAGATACAAAATTTGCTTTAGCAATACGCAGAAATTTCTCATTCCATACGAACATGAACCACATTAAAAGAATTATCAGAATAAAAATATCAGAAGAGAAAACCCTTACTCCACCAATGAAAAATAAGAGATGTTCCAGTATTCAACCAACAGAACGCCATGCTCATAAATCACGCGCTAAAATAGCTTTATGAGGAAACAAGGATTATTTAGTTACTGTGGGAAAAAAAGAGATCCTAACGTCATCATATTGATAGGAAAGAAATCTTAAATCGTAGATGTGAAAAAAATAAAAAAAACTGTGGCAAACTTTAGAAGAATAGTTTATTAAAAGTTACCTACAACTTCATTTATTAATTCTTCACAATTACAGTAATATTTTGGAAATTCGCTTCACTAGAAAAATCTCCACCTTTGAATCCTTGCCAGGAGGGAGACCCTTGATGGTCCCTATGGCATATTTCCGTTACATTTACTAAAGTTCCTTTTACGGTAATTCAAAGAATATGGGCCGACTTGAAGAGGTGGTAGTAACGAAAATAAGAAAGTTCTTCAGTTTGCCGGAGAATATGAGAGCTACAGTCTGTAGAGGGCACATGATCGAACTTGATGGGGAGAGCAAAACACACAAAAAAAATAATAAAGCCAACACTTACTTCTTCATCCTCGACCAGACAACACTAATGACAAAACTTTCTTGGTCTGGGAAGTAAAAGTATAAGTAAAATATTAAAATCTTTCATATCAAGCAAGGAATAAAGATATTAAAGAAAACTATCAGGTCTATAAAATTAGTACGGCAACTTTATTAACCTTTCAAAAAATACAACAAATTTACTTACTAAATTAACAAAAAAATACTTACCTTCTTAAGATTAATTCTTGAAATGAAAAAATACAAAAGCAAACTCTCTTTGAAAAGAACTGAGAAAGTAAGTAAATTGAATAAAATTTGGAATAAGAAATTATAATTTTGTGACCCATTCAAATATTGCAACATTTGTAAAATCTTGATATTATTTTGTTAATGTGTTCGTTCGTTTCTTATGAGTTCTATGAAATCTTTTGGTAGATTTACTATAATCTCCACCCCATATGGTAACAGGAAAATATTATCGATCTTTTAAGGCGGCAATAGAACATGCCAAAAGTAAGAATTTTAAACTACAACCGCTTTAGAATGGGAAATGTACTACATGGAAATTCATGAGAGTGTAAGAAACAAAAAATTTTATTATAATATATTTATGCTCATTTGAGATTTTTTTATCAACCCTTTTCTTGTAAATGTTCTTGGATCACTTATTCTTTTCTGTTGGGCCGTATAACCAGATGAAATCAAACAGAAAAAACCATCTGGTTGCACATTATCTCATCCTGCCAACATCCACAATAAAATAGGGGGGGGGGGGGGGGGGGGGCAAATTTCTCTACTAGAGGGGAACCGAACTGGTTATTACATACTAAAAATTCCACCCCGACGGCTCCAAACAGAACAAGGCGTTTAAGTAAATCCTTCGTGTTTCAGATAAGAACCCACTTATATATGGTCTGCTAAGTTGAGAGATAACATAATCTTTTCAGGCTGAACTGATCGCTTACAAGAAGGCAGTCCAACACTCATATCCACACATCAACAATAAACTTCACATCCTCATTCAAGTTGACGACCAGGCCAGCCACTGGCCTAAATTAATCCCGCAAGTCCAGCAATAAAAAAAGTAAGAATTATCACAAACCCTAAAAAAAAATACTCAAATATCTTCCTCGCCTGTGACATTAAGGCAGAGATGCCAGCTACGAAGGTAATGAAGTGCTGCTGGACAAGCAAGGCAAACAAGCCACTACCGAATGGTCTCCATATCCAAATGTCAAATACCCAAAATCCCACATCAAGTGTCATTTCAGGAAACTAATGGTCTAGAGCTGGCAAAAAAAATGGGAGGAAGGTGAAACGGGAGCTCATTCTCAATATTATTCCTAATATCAAGACCCGGCCCAGCCCGTAGAGGAGAGAAAAAACTATTTCTTTTTTTACTGGCCACGGATCATTTGAAGCCTAACTTAAAAGATTTAACTTTGCCTCATATTCGCGATTCGGCTGTGAAGGAGATGGTTCCAACCTTCATTTCTAATGTCTCCTCACAGAATCGTGGCACCTAAAACGGCCAGAATCGCAGTTGGAAAATCTTTTGTTTCAAAGGGTCGCAACAAACCAGCTCTCCAGGAATAAAATCTTCAATATTATCCGTTTCAATCATACCGAAGGTCAGTTTTTTTACTCCAGATTAAAGATTTCTTCAGACAGGCCTCGTCAACGTCCATTCAGCACCATCGTCGCTACATCAACTCTTTCGTCAGGTACAGTAACATCTCCAAATTACCAGGGATAAATCCATTTCAACAGTGCCTTCAAATGACCGACTCATCGTATGTCCTCTGAGATTTTTATTACTCATCACTAGGTGAAGTGTGGTGCTTCCTCCAACAAATTATAACCTCCTATACATCATTCCCTTAAATCCTCCAGAACACTAACGGTTTTCCAAAATGAAGTGTGTCTTGAAGTTCTCTATTTTAAGAAAGTACAACAGAAATCTATTGCAAATTATCTTTCGAAGTGTTGTTTATATTTGTAAATATTTGTTTATGCATTCCAGAATTTAGACTATTTTTTCTTTTTCTCTTCTTGTATAACAGCTTATTGTATATTATCATTTGTCATGCTCAGTTTCATGTTTTAGATATCTCAATGTATTCTTCTTTCGTAGCAGTATTCCAAATTGTATTTTTTAACCATTTCATATAGTATACCTTAAAGATTCTGATCTTGCAATGTAACCCTTATACAACCATTCCCTTTTTTGCAGTACAGTTGCTTGGTGGTCTCAATAAACTTCCACTTCCTGTCCAATCAAGCGTTCCGTGCCTAGAGTCACAAAGGGTCTAGGCACGGGTACATGAGGTGGTGTTATGTTATGTTATGTTAAGGGCTGTATATAGCAAAATTTTTAATATAACATTCACTCTGGCAATATTTTAATCCCTTAAAATTATAACAATGTAAAAATTACCAATATTTGAAACTGAAAATCATATTTTATGAAACCAATACAGAACAATTCAACAAAATAATATCGATTT
Organism: Araneus ventricosus; assembly: GCA_013235015.1. Taxonomy (NCBI): domain Eukaryota; kingdom Metazoa; phylum Arthropoda; class Arachnida; order Araneae; family Araneidae; genus Araneus; species Araneus ventricosus. The sequence goes on from BGPR01000015.1 coordinate 258,638, forward strand.
ATAAATTCTGACATGACGTAAGCTTGAAATCTCTATTTTCGAAACAGAAAACTTTAGTCTTAGAATATTGAATGAACGGCCGTACAGAATTAAAGAAATATTGCTTGTGTCGGTTATTTTTTATAGTGCATCTATATTGAAATGAATTTGAACTCTAATTGGCAAATGGCATTTAACTTGTTGTTCTGACTTCACTAACCTGTGGGGAATAAACATGGCGAATGGAATAAAAAATGGATGAAATTAAAGTTCATAGGCTCTTTTAAAAAGTACCAACAAAATTACATACCTGCTTCGACACCACCATAGGGCTCTGTAATAAAAGAAAATATCCAAGTAAGTTAATTCTTTTAGTAACAATAAAGTTTGAGCATTAAATTTAAAGAAATTATTATTAAAAATTATATTTAAATTATGATAAAATTATGTTTAAAGGAATGTTGTGTTATTTGTACCACCTGTAAATAAATACGATAAATTACTCTTAAGATTTTTAATTGATAATTTTGTCCAACATATGCTGACATTTTTTCTTCTTTAGGTACAAAAATATACGATGATAATTTTTCCTCTTTAATTATTTCCCAAACTGAATTTCTCTTGTAACTTAATTTATAGGGATGATATACTTATATTGTAATGAAACAATGAATTGGCGTGCAACGTTGATTTTTTGAAATATTTGCTCAAATATTACATTTTATTTTTAGTTCGGTCGATAAGATGAAAAAAATCATTTCTGGCAGAAAACATGCCTTTAAAGGTATAAATACTACATCATTTATTGAATGTAAAACACTCCAGACCACAAGTTTTAGAATCCCCGTTGATTAGTAATGACGTCATTAAAATGAGGGTCAGTGAATTTTTTTTTCAAAATTCTGTTCTTGTTTTCCATTTAACTTTTTCTGTTGTATTAGATTATTATCTTATTCAAAAAGTTAGGTGGAGAAATTGAGAACAGAAAGCACGATTCGTGACTTATCGTTTACTATCATTTGTCAGTACTAACGTCATCAAAACGATGATCAAGTGAAAAATTGTTTTCGAGGTTTTTTTTATTTTTTGGTTTTATTTATTCCTATTTTGATGCAACACGAGAGCAATTTTGCGATGGACCTCGTAATTTTGGACCGTGGTCAGACGACTCTTGGGCTTCCGCGACTTATCAACAGGAGGACGATTGACACTCGACATCAGATTTCGCGTGCTCCAGGCACACATGGAGGCGACACATGCACGATACATATACAGGGCAAGGCGGAATCAGGTGCGAACCTGGAACACCCCGGTTCTGAAGCCGAGTCCACCGAGACTTAAAATTCTTTTTCAAGACTTGTTCTTGTTCCAGGCTGTTTATTTTGACCCACACTGTTATATTTTAATGTTCTTCTGATGCAAAAGATTAAATAGGGCATCCAAATACTGCAACTGATATTCAGGAAACTGAGAACATGAATATCGTAGAATGAATCAGAGCTATAAACAGCAAGCTGCCGATATCGTACAACAAAATTTAACCCTTGGGGATGGCAATAGAGCATATGCCATTACATATAGTTTCTTTAACTTCCTTTGAAGGCACTTCACTCAGTACATATAATTGGATCGATACAGTATGAAATCATCGATAGTGGAGAATCTTTTGAAGAGGAACAGCAGCCGATCTCATTTGTTGCCTTTCATTCCAAATCTTGAAAGCCATTCTTCGTTGCTTCTTCTTTTCATTGCAGAGATTGAATCTGTAGCTGTAGTTAAATATCTAATGAACGTAGCCATCGCAACAACATATAAGCTAAATCAGGACCAAACGCCGGTAATCATTGCAGATCAGCAAGTTTACACCATAGTGAAACAGATTCAATGACGATTTCTAAATACACACGGTGAATGCAAAATTATAAACATGAAGGAAGCCTTACCTATTGAGAATGATGATTTTGAATCTACTCTGTAAAACGTTATGTAAAAGAGGAGGGAGACAGAGATATTTCTTCAGTCCGGCATTATTAGTGCATGTGTAGCTGAATCCTGTCTGACGTCTTCACATGTTACAAGAGCTAGATGTGCTCATGAAGTAACTATAATAATATTGCATTGCCTTCAAAACCAGGCATGCAAGAAATACTTCCAATGAGTATTCGATAATTAGATTAAAGATAAAACAGATTGTTAAAAGAGTAGAGTACCAGATCTCCTCTGTTCAGTTATTGGAATAATGTTATGGAGCTTGAGTCAGTGGTACTTCAACTACTGTCCAGTGTTTGTTCTGCAAATTTCAAGCTGTTGGTTGTCACACTAAAAAAGATATGCCCTTGGACTATCACTTTGGATGCTGTGCCATACTCATGCTGATTGCCTGTCTTTGTTCAAATTTTTGAAGAAATGCCAAACATGCATCCTGGCATTATATTCAGAGTTTTTAGAAGGTAAATTCAACCAGCAATAGAATCTCATCTAATTTTTCTGCCATATTTAATGCCCAATTTCACGAGCAGAATAACAAGATAATAAAACGCCTAGAAGGAGATACAGGAATTCTAAAAATGAAATGGCTCTTCTAAAGTGATTGGTATCGGTCCAGATATTTCCAAGATTATAGGAATTAAGCAAGTATAGGACAGTGTTTGAGGAGGCTTCCTTCACAAAATCGGCAGATAAGCTACAAAGCTCACATAGTGAAGATTCATGATCATTTAAGCACAAGTTTAAGAGTCATGTAAATCAAATTTTAAGTGTCATAAAGAGGAAGGAAACACTTTTTAAATGAGTCGGTTAAATTAGCCGACCATTGGAATAGAAAATTTGTTGTTTCAAAAGAATCGGAAGCTATATCACTTCGAGCCAACTGGAATGAGTTTAAACTACTATAAGAGTACAGTGAACTTGGCCTACTAGCATTAAACACATGATATCTTTAGAAGAAATATCGTTCAAATCTTCAATGCTTCAATAAAAAATATGCCGAAGAGAAAGACAAAAACGGATGCACTGCGAAAAGATTCCAGTCTTTTTTGTAATATGTATATAGTTCTCAAAATTGAGAGACACACATCGAAGCATTTTTCACCCATGAGTATCAGTTCTCTGATTCTGGGAAGATTATCTGATCATGGAAGGCTGAGAAAGCCTAGTAATAAAACTGAAATAGTCAGGAATTTGCTAGGCTTTAAGCTAAAAGACTTTAAACTACGTAGAAGGAAGGAGTAAGGAATACAAATGCAGGAACCAAAACTATTAGTTCACTTACTTTTTTGTAAAAAATTAAAAGCAATTATGCACAAATATAATGATATCTTTAAGCCAAATACATTCAAAGCTTAATCCTGGGTGTGACAAGAATTGATGTGTATTTGTTAGATATAATCCCTTATTCTTGTAGCCTCATAGTCGCTGATAGAGAGGAGCAGGAATTGAAATTCATGTGATACCATCTACAAAAATCGCTTAAAACTACAATGACTTCTTACGAATAGATGAGAATAAACTGCTCTTCCACTTCTTAGAGACAGAGCTTTCAGGAGAATAGTGCAAAGGAGATACAAATGCTTGCACACCTAAATATTAAGTTGTTTAAAATATAGAAAACTTGTAGATGTATCCAGGATTTCACCTGCATGGCATGAAGAAGCAAATGGCCGTCTTCTTCTTCATGTAAAGCATGCAATTGAAAATGGTCATGACTATATCAGTAAACTTACAGTAGACTCAGATGTGAATGTTTTGGCAGTATTTGTTTGCTTCTTTTTTTTAATGCGAAAAGTCAGAGAACTTTGGACTGACTTTCACCAGAGAAAACAGCAAAGAAGGATTACTGTTCATGGTGCATGTTCTCATTTTTACATAGAAATATGTAATAATCTTCAAACATTGCATTCGATAGGCATTTTGTGGTATGCGAAAGAAAAGAGACTGGAAAGTTTTGATTAAGTTCCCTGTCATAAATAACGCTTTTGCTGAGTTGCTTATTGGCAAATCTCCTGGTGAATCGTTAATGCTTATTGTCCATAGATTTGCTGTTCTTTTAAGACGCTTCATCACAATTAAATATTGTCCATAAGTATCGTTGTTTTTCATTTGTCGAGAAAAATATAGCTACTGAGCACATACCACTTACTGAAAATAAACTGTTTCAGCAAGTGAAATCAACTACACTGCAAGTATTAATCTGGAAACATTGTCTAGAAAAGGATTTTGAATTTCCAATACCAGAAACCTGGGGATGGAAAAAAATCTCCTGATTATTACCTCTGTGTATGGAAGACAATCCCAAGTGTATCAAAAAGTTATGAATAACTAGTATTATGCGGCTTCGAAACACAATGTACAAAATGAAAACCCATTTAAATTGGAATCCAGTGTACACAGTTTCCCCAAGTTTAGTTTTGTTTAGTTATATTGCCGTCTCGTTTTGTTGTATTTGTTTCGTGCAATTTTATATACTGGGCTGAAAATACTGTGAATATCTCTGTCGAGTTGTGGGCCGCAGGGTTAGAAGTTCGATATTCGATTACTCTAAAGAGCCGCCGTGTACGTGGTCTTTGTAAATGGTGCATGGTAAATCTGACATCTAGGCCCATCTTCCTTTCGATGGTGTGGCATAGAAGTTTGTAGAGGGTCATCGTGTTGCTTCAAGATAGGACGTTAATATAACTAAACTATGCTATATTTTCTGTTGTTACATCTTGTGGAATATATTATGAATGTTGTTCTCTAAATTTACGGAAAATACAGTTTAAATATTTCATAAAAAAAGTTTTCTTCACTATGAGATTGTTTGATGATATTTATACTAAGAAAATTTATGTACACCCCCTTAAATATAGAAGTATTTAAACCGAATATAACAACTTAGCAGGAAGGTAATTTACTTATATTTATTGTCCATATCTATCGTTGCCTTTAATAATGACTGATAAATTAAGTTTTTCGACTTTGTTAGCAATAAAGCAGATGTTGAAAATCCCATATATTAAAAAAAATGTCAAATGAGTCATGTAAACACAAAAATGTACGACGATTTAAAGTTTTAATTTTCCTTTAGGCAGCCAGTTTTATTACGTCATATCAGATAAACGAGGGCTCTAAAATATTGAGGTACCGGCGATTTTAAGCCAGAAAATGATACAGAGTCATTATCCAAAAGGGCAAAATTTCTACCAGAACTGAAGTATTCTTTCGGTTTTTCGAACTCACCGACCAAGCTATTTTATTTTGCCCTGAATTCACTATGGTTATTTATGATACAAGTATTTATTACTTATATTTCCATTGTATGGTATGATGATTCCCTGCTACCTTTTTGCCTTTTTATTGTGAATAGGTGTTACTATGTGTTATCTGCAATTATTTTTGCATGTTTTGTAATTTTGTTGTACTGTAATGTGTTATTCTCTATCTTCTTTCTGTTTACCATTTTTTGTTCTATTTTTTTTAAATATTCATGCAATTGTGCTGATGAGAGTGAATATTAATTGCAAAGTTAAGTATTTTCGTAATTAAGATTGCTGAATTCTAGTAGATATTTAAAAAAGCAGTGATCTTGAGTTAGAAATAGCTACTTTTCGTTTTGTTTAATAAAACTCGTCAGTACTAGAAGCTGGTTGCATGCTTATATACCGGGTTTGAGGGTGCCTCGTTTTTCAACTTTTTTTCGGAGCGAAATGTAATACCCGGCAAAAGTGGCCAATCCACATGGACATTACAGATATAACATTTTTTTTTCCAATCAAATAATATCTTCTGTGAGAAGTATTGCCTCGAAATTTCGAATGAAAACACCAAAATTGTCACTAATTTAAGTTAGGTTAAAACGGTCATATTTTTGCGTTAGGAGATGTCACCTGGGATGAAATCTGATGTTCAAACCTCAAAATGCCAGCTAAATGCCCTTGGGGAGGGCAGAGATGCCTCCTCTTCGGCTAAAAATGAGGCACAAATTCGATACAATAAGCAGATTTGTAGGCTTTCGATCTATGTCTTTTCATCCGCTTGGTGGCTCGCAGTATAAGTATTAGCAGACGATTAGTATTGCAACGTGATCCCTCCCTATCCGTCCACCTCTATACTACAGCAGCACACTCCCCCCCACACACACACACTCCCCACTCCGTCTGGCAGGAAGAGTCGAGACAGACACGTGTCAACTTTCCTAATTTCAGTACATACGCAGTATCTTTAACTTGCTCATTGGTATTTTATTTCGCAACATTTGACTCTATTTCCGACAGTGTGTTCTGGATTAACACAGCTTTTCACTGAATCAACAAAATGTCACTTTTGAAGTTTGTTCTTCGTGCTGTAAACCATTGCCCGATTTTTAATGAAAACCCCGAGGATTTTGACGAAATTAAGCTCCCAACAAAGAAAGATGTTCTGCTTTGCTGTCTAGAAGTTCGGCGGCAAGTTGGTTTAGAATCCGAAAGTAACAAGGAGACAGATTTTTCTACAGTAGTCCGACAAGTTGCAATCAAGCTTAATATTATTTGGGATAAAGCATCGATCCCTACAGTAACACATAACAGAGTAATTCAACTAATTACACGCTGTCATGATGATTACATAAGCATAAAGAAAACTTTAAACTGTAAAACAAATGTTAAAAACTAAGCGATGATAAGTTGACATCTTTCATAGAGCAGACGTAAAATCTTTTTGACTTAGCCTTCTGTAAATGTGCCGACTTTTCTGGATGTATTTGTCCCAAGGATAAAAATGTTCCTGTTCTAGAGCGTCAGTTTCTTTTTGATCAGAGAGGTCCAAGAATTGGTCGCATCGCTTCAGTTGATTTAACTGTTACAAAAGGAATGATTAAAAGGGCTGAATGGCCATGTAAGAGGCTTAGACCCGAGATTTCCCTTTCTGAGTCATCTTATTCAAATGCAGTCTCACATTCATTATCAAATGGAAGCCAACACTTTGGTAACGGTGACGACGTGGCAGGTGTTGAGAACAAAGCTGAGAACAATTTTGTTAAGGATGATATGTTCACGAAACCCAAAGAAAAAATATCTAAGTCTAAACTAGACTTGACTGAAAGTGTCATTATTGCTCAGAGATACAATGCAAGCGAGTACATCACGAACCAACTCAAAGGTGGATTCGATTAAGATGATGTGCTTGGATGTGACGGAACAAACACGAGTACTGAAAGTTAGAAGAATTAACTGGCATGCAATGTGCTGTTTGCCTTTTGCATTCATCGAACTGCCGTTCCGAGCTCTCTTCACGCATATTGACGGCACTACATCAAGCCCCCATTCTTACACAGGCCTGATAGGTTCAAAACTACCTGACTGTGAGAAGCTTCCAGTAGTGTCATTTAAACCAATAAGATGTGACTTACCTTATCACAGTGCTGATGATCTCAGGAAACTCAGTAACGACCTAAGGTACTTGTTCCAGATAACTATGGCCATTAAGTCCAGAGAATGCCCGGAAGCTCTTGCCTCCATGAACCCTGGCAAACTGAACAACGCTCGCTGGTTGACCAGCGCAAACAGAATTCTAAGATTGTGCATAGCAACTAAGAATCCAAACAAGAAATAGTGACATGCATACTTTCAGTCTATGTGGTGATGCAATACAGGGTCAGGACGCAGTCTTCCATTGCTGATGGTCCTCGTCACGTGTTTTAGACTATTTATAAGTCTAGATATTTATCAAGGAAATATCAGACCATATTCCATTCTTCCATGCAGACAAATTCGCACCTCGCACTCCTTGAAAATTTTCTTCTCGCTATGATGACTGATTTTCGATTTGCTGTCCGCCAAGAATTTGCCGTAATGGCATCAGGCACGGGGACACGGGGCGGCGTTCTGTCCGCCAAGAAGCGCTGAATAAGATTCTTAGCTCTCGCAAGACGAGGTTGAGTATCTTCATCGTTCCATTCGATATAATATCATTCCACAACTGAACTTTGAAGCGAAGGATTGCACAGATATGATTCTATGGGAAAGCACTGATGTGACTATTACTGTACCACCAGTCCTAAGGAATGTATCAAACGAAGAGCTCATTGACACACTTTCACTTCCCGACAATACTGTGCCAGAATGCCCTCCTTCATCGCCTTTCCGTGCCACATGGTCGCAGTAGAACGGACAGTGAAGTTGTTTACAGAAGCAGCCTTCCGAGTATGCGGCTGTGTTGTTAGAGATGGCATCATAAGATCGACTTTACTTTCCCGGCAAGCTCTGCCAAAATTCACTCAAAATCCCAATTTGTGACAATTTTTCCAGAAAATGGAGGTTCAGATTAGTTAAACCGGTCCTACTGGGTCGCTTGACAAGCGTCGCTGGCCAAGTGAGCAAAGAGCTGCATTTGTACTGAATTTGCGCCCTATTTCTAGCCCCAGAGGAGGCATCTCTGTCCCCTCAAGGGTATTTACCTGGCATTTTGAGACTTAAAAGTAAGTTTTTTATCGCAAGTGGTATTTCCTAACCCAAAAATATTACCGTTTTAACCTAATTAAAATTAGTGACAATTTTGGTGTTTTTATTCGAAATTTTAAGGCAATAGTTTTCACAGAAGATATTATTTGAATTGGAAAAAACTTATATCTGTAATGTCCATATAGATTGGCCACTTTTGCCGGGTATTACATTTCGCTCCGAAAAAAGTTGAAAAACGAGGCACCCTACAACCTTCTTTCAGTTATCCACAGATCCGTCTCCTCCTATAGTTTGTTTTGGATTAAGTTTTAAATTCCTTCGAACTTTGATTAAGCTTGCGTTCTTCTACAAAATTTTTACAGCCGGAAAAAAGGTGAAAATTACTGAGTCTATTATATAGAGGGTGTTCACTCTAATCGAGGCCTAAATGTTAAGTTCTAAACCGTTTTAGGTAGGCATATACTTTCAGTTGTAAAAAAATGTTTGATATGAAATGTTCAGATGAATAATTTTGCAAAACCTAAGAAATTCAGAAATACATTTTTGGTCAGGAACAGGGATTCAATAGCATGCATATTTCCTTCTGATGGGAACCGTGATTAATCATTTGTTATTCATGAGGAGTAGTGTACAGAAATGTAGAGTTCCGTCGGTTAAGAAACACTGAATAATGCAGATAGTCTGTATGTTCAGTGACCATGAACAGCAACAGACTGCTTTTCAGAATATTCAAAATGTATTTATGAAAAATGATTCTAAACATAACAACAATTGGACGTTAAACACATAATTCTTAATTTCTAGCGGGTTATACTAGTCTAAGACCTTCAAAGACATTACTAGAGAAATTTTCTCACTAAACATTTATTTTTCATATTTCGACAAAATTTTGTTAAAAATAATATATTTATTGAATCATATATTTGGTTTTCACAAACAAATCTTCCGATTTGATGAAACGAATTCACGTTATATAAAAGACTGTTTAGATGACCAGAGATACTGAAAGGATACGCAAAATTAATTTTCTTCCTATAATCAAATGTTACGCTTTTATCAAGTATCTAAAATTTGAAAATGGCATTCTTTCGTGATTTTCTAACCTCACTGTCTTATAGTCGAGGGCCAAAAATCATTCACCTGCCAACGATAGTTATATGAAAATAACATTTCTGTAGATCATTACACTTTTCATTTAATTCGTGTTATATACCGTAACTTGGACCCAAAACAAAAAAAATATTTAAAAATGTCCTGGGTCTGCTAACTTGAGTGTGTAAAATGGTTCGCCATCCATTTCTCCAACAAGTAGCCCTAGCTACTATAGATTGCATTGCTACTCTTCCCTATGTTTCTTGATGAGGGTATGCGATTTTGTGATGAAAACATGAATTTTTTGTGACTTGATAACTTCCGCTTTCGAATATTTGCATATTGGAATTACACAGAAAATAAAGATAAATCTACATTTTATATATAGTTATCCCTCACAAAATAACCATAGTTTAAACAAGCGAAAGAGAGAAATCCTTAACATAGTAAAATTTAATTGCAATATATAAGGCTCTAATAACCTAAAAAATGGTATTACTTAAACCCAGTCTGAAATTGGGTCCGTGTGAGGTCCCAGGATGAATAATTAAACCTCAGGTTTAATTATTCATACTAGGGGGCCCCTGCCCCCTGCTCTCTGAAGCTGCTACCTGCTACTGCAATCCTCCGGGGTTTGGTACGCAAACCCTGCTCGCTTCACTCGCTACAATGAAGACACTGGGTGTCCTAGCACAGTTATTATAAAATCTTTATATATATATATATATATATATATATATATATATATATATATATATACAGGGTGTCCAACAAAGGACTCCCTGTGATTTTAAAATTAAATAACTCGGAAACGGAGATAGATAGAAGAATGAAACCAATGGTATGTTTATTTTGAAAGCCATAAAAATCTAATACCGAAGTTTCAGAATTAGTTACAAATGTTACCAGCAGGTGGCGCTGTACGCTGTAGTCGTAGCACGGAGTCGGGAAAAAGGCTATAAACAGTTCTTTGAAAGCAATCGTTGCAATACCATCACAATCGATTCAAAATCTGCACCTTTCGCAGCACAGATATGGCGCATACCAAGAATGAAATTTTCAGCCACCCTCTATAGTGTGTCATAGGAAATGCAGGCACGTCCACCACAGATCAACTCTTCAAGCTCATGCAGTGTTGCAGGATTGTCCGGAAAGCAGTATGTCACCCTGTGCCCCACAAGAAGTAATCGCATGGAGTGAGATCGGGTGTTATGGAGGCAAATCAATGTCTGTTCCAGTAAATGTGGAAATGTTCAACTCAATTACTCTATTCTGGAAAGTTTCAAATTTAGTTACCATTCGCTGCCACCGTTTCCGTTGACACACTACAGAGGGTGGCTGAACATTTAATTCTCGGTATGCGCCAGCTCTGTGCCCATTTTGAATCGATTGTGTTGTGATTACAACGATTGCTCGCAAAAGACTGTTTATAGCTTTTTTTCTGACTCCGTGCTACGACTACAGCGTACAGCTCCACCTGCTGGCAACATTTGTAACTAATTCTCAAACATCTGTATCAGATTTTTACGGCTTTCAAAATACACATACCATTGGTTTCATTCTTCTATCTATCTCCGTTTCCGAGTTATTTAATTTTAAAATCAGGGAGTCCTTTGTTGGACACTCTGTATATATATATAACACCCCCTGCTCGCTCCGCTCATCAACACCCAAGAATCACGTTGTGATTCTTTCGGGATCACTATGTGATACCAGCTCGCTTTGCTCGAAGTAGAAGTACATTAATTACTAAAAGTAAATTTAAATTATTTGAAATTGCATGAACTCCTAAAATTAATTTTTCATCACTTTCTACAATTAAAATCTTCTGGTAGCACAGATATACATGTAAATGTTAGAAAGAAGTTTGAAAGGTAATATTTATAATTCAAAGATGATTGAAAATCAAAATTATTTTCATCAATCAGAAATCAGTCAATTAAAACTTCTTGGCATACACTTTTGACTATTTCTTCAACAGTTTATTTCAACATAACTTCATTCCACCAAAATTTTAAGTTTAAAACTGATAAGTTAGCCTTTTCCAAATCTTCAAAATAAATTTTTAAAAATTTCTTTTTCCACTAAAATTTCAAATATGCCCTCTATACAATGAAATGTAATTCAGAAAAGCTTCCCCACTTGTATACATGCTTATTCCAATAATTATTGAGTCAAGAAAGATTTAGTGTTTTTCTCAGTGTAGTCATTTGTGTTTTAAATCTCAGAAAATTCTAGTTTTCGTAGAATGATATACCCATCTTGCAACCTTTTAGGTAAAAAAGGGCAGTTTAAAGAAAACAGTGGCTTGAGACATGCTCATATTAACTATTCAAAACTAAAACCCATGATAATTATTCACTTTCAGCCTTTTACAATTGATAAGATAGCTCTTTTAAAAAAATTTCCAAAATACTTGCTTTTTATAACAAAATTTTAAACATTCTCACTTTTCATTTAAATATTGCTCAGGAAAACTCTTCCACTTGTATACATGCTTATTACAATAATTATTTAATCAAGAAAGATATAATGTTTTTCTCAGTGTAGTCATTTGTGTTTTAAATCCCAGAAAATTCTTGATTGGCTCTTGTCGTAGAATTATGTAACCCGTTTCACAACCTTTTAGCTAAACCAGCGGGAGTGACCTCCCCGAAACTTTCTCGCATATGACCAGTAATGTGGGGTGGGTAAACACCCAGTTGGTAGGTAAATATTTTTGGGGTATTTACCCAAGGCCTAATTATTTTGAAAAAAAATTATGAATGGTGATTTACAATGAAACATATAAAATTTATGAATTCCAAAAAACTTAATATTCTGCAAAAAAATTGCCTATGTTCGCAATTTTTACGCGCGCTGAGGTACCACAACTTTATTTAACGTTTTTGAGTACGAAATATTACTATATATATCGCACAACATTTCACTACACCTCTGGTTAATCACAGAAGTCCATCTGGAGAATATCAAAAAGAAGTTTCGTTTTGGGGATTGCCATAATTTCCGAAGCGCGTGTTTGCGGCTCACATCAATTTTCGCCAAGGTCAAACGCCAACCATATTCACTTAAGTAAAATAAGCGAAACGCTCGCCAACACAGAGTGGTAATGTGCATTTTGAACTAAATATGCAATTTGAACACCTGTTTTTCAACCGATTGAGATGAAAATTGGGCACAGATCTATAATTAATGTTAGCATCTGCGCTATCAAGTTTTATTTGTCTAAGCCAAAGGACTTATGAGATTCAAGTATGCGATTATACAGACCGACAGACAGTCAACCCTTCGACGAATTTGGCCCAAAATTTTATACGGACCTACATTCATGACGATAAAACTGTGTACCAAATTTTATTCATCTAGCTATTCAAGTTTTTGAGTTATAGTGTTCGCATGACTACGGACATACAGACAGACAGACTTCTCGTTGACGGATTTTGTCCAAAATTTGATAGAAACCTACAAATTATGCTTAAAGACCACATACCAAATTTCATCCCCGTAGCTCTAATAGTTTTCGAGTTATCGTGTTTACAGACAGACATAATTTCAAAATTGTGTTTTTCGGACCTAGGGAGGTCTAAAACGTAGAGATTCGTCAAAATCTCGAGTTCGGATTTTTTGACGATTACAATACTTTCTCTTTGTATACTTCGTATACGAGAAAGTAAAACGGACAGTTTAAGAGAAAATAGTGGCTTGAAACATGTTCATATTAACTATTCAAAATTAAAACCCATAATAATTATTTACTTTTAGCTTTTTAAAATTGATAAGATAGCTTTTTTACGAAATTTACAAAACTGTTGCTTTTTTAGCCAAAATTTTAAATATTTACTCTTTTTTATGAAATATTACACAGAAAAGCTTCCCCAGTTGTATACATGCTTATTCCAACAATTATTTAGTCAAGAAAGATATAGTGTTTTTCTCATTGTAGTCATTCGTGTTTTAAATCTTAGAAAATTCTTGATCGTCACTTGTCGCAGAATGATGTAACCCAGCTTGCAACCTTTTAGCTAACAAAGGACAGTTTAAAAAAAATAGTGGCTTGAAACATGTTCATATTAACTATTCAAAATTAAAACCCATAATAATTATTTACCCTTAGCATTTTATAATTGATTAGATACCCTTTTTCAAAATTTTCAAACATCGTTTTCTCCTTCAAAATTTTAAACATGCACTTTTTTAAACGAAATGTTGCCTCTGCACATGTAAACACACTCCCTCCAATTATTATTAAGTGAAGGAAGGTATGCTATTTTTCTCTGGATAGATGGAACTCAGAACATATGAGCTGTCGAGAGATGAATAAGCCAATTTTTCGGAAACTTTTAGCTGAAAAGGACATTCAGTATTAAGCACACATTCATTCATTTGTCGAATCCAAATTGTACGACTCAAACTTATTTAATTCAAACGATCTAAACTCGAAAAAAAATTCTCTGTCTCCGACTTCTAACCAATTCAAGAATCTCGGCGTCAGGGTTGAGATTGGTAAACAAACTGATCATTGTCAACGAGGAGAAAGAAATAAAGATCCTTTTTGCGCTACGCATAAGCGTTTTATATAATATAGATTGATTTTTCACCATCAAAATAACAAACTGGTATCATTAATTTTTGTCATCTTTTCAGTAAACGGTTTAGCCACTATTTATACGCAATTAAATTCTATTTATTGCAATTAGAATTCAGATCTAAATTCTATGTTGGATAAAGAAAAAGATGAAAGCATGTTAAAAGGTTCCTCGCAGGAAAGTAATTTTGTTCTTGTGTTTTATTTCCAGATCCAGAGGCCATCACCTATTCCAGTTGCTTATATAACGGAAAATGTAGTTCGAGATGGATCCTAGTAGCGCCAACCACGGGCTTACTCTTTAACCGGATTTTTTAAAATGTAATATATTAAATTGAAATGATGGTTTGGGAAGACCTAAAGTCTTAGAAAATATCTAAAAGTAGTAAAAGTTTGATTATCAGTACAATAAATATATTTAGGGCTATCGTTTGGTAAGAAATGCAGAAAAGATTCTCTTTTCGGGTTTAGTTAACGATAGTTTAAGGTATGTAATGAAATTATGAGTACTTAAATATGATCAAAGAAATCCTCTAACTATTTCTTCTTAATATCAGTTTCATATGCTTTGAGAAAAATGAATCACTGCTAATTTTTCTTTTTCTACGTGTCTCCTCAATTTCTATTCCGTTCTTTCTCAGAAGTGTCCATTTCTTCTTTTTGTGTGATTTTTTTCTTTTATGTGAGTCTTTTTTTGGTAGAAAAAGTTATAAATTTAAGTTATGAAAGTTACAGTACAGTTATTGAAAATTATTATAGTGCTCATATTATTCTATGTCTAGGAACACGGTAACTCAAATAGACGGATGGAATTTAGAATGTGATCTTTACACCAAAAATGTAGATTTCTATCAAATGTTGGACAGAATCATCCACGGGAGTCTATTTTCATGTTTGCGTGCGAACAGTATAAAAAAGCAGGACCATAATCACCAGAATTGCAGGTCTATGTAAAATTTCAGAGAAAATTTGTCAAAGTATTGACTATCTGTTGAATTCATGAACGCTATCTAAACGTTCGCGTACATGTCTTATGTGTATACGCGAACGAAATAAGATAAATAAGTGAAATTTATTATGTGGTCTTAACACCAAACATTGTAGGTAAATGCGAAATTTTTATCATAATCAGTGCAAAAAAGAGGTCAAAAATATATACTCAATTTTTTTATTATACTGCGAAGCAAGACACGAAACGTACCATGTGGTATAAGTATTAAATAAAATCGATACCACCTTCTATTTTTAAGTTTCAACGTAATGCGTATAACCTAAGAAATTTACTACTGGTGAACAGCGTTTAAGTTTTACATGAGGACTATAATGTAAAAGTTTCGCTTTACGTAAAATTTAAATCGAGCAAAAGATTTACCTGAGAAAAGCTGAACAAGTCCAAAAATTAGGCCAAAAATGAAAATTTTACTCAGACCCATCCTGGCTCTTAAACTGCAAGTGAGAACAGTATAATTAAGATAGGCTTACCACAATTTATACCTTTCCTATTACCAATCACATTTATTCACCTGCTATGAAAGAAAAGCGCGCTCTTACCGAAATAACAGGACGAATAAGTTATCTTTCTGACATCTGAGGAACTTCGAGGAAAGTATTTTCCATAGATCAACTTAGATAATCTATATAAAATCTTCTGACAATGTCAAAAACATTTTTCTCGTCTTCTCGGTCACTTAATTCTCAATTATTCACCTGCAGCCTAATCACAAAGATAAATTTTTGATCAGATTACTGGATATGAAAAGATTCTTGTGAATGCTCAGTGCGTGCTTCCCTTCTTAATTTCCTCATATCTTATTTTTCTATCATTCTAGATATTTTAATAGTGAAAGACATGTCGAAGGATTTCATGTAAATTCGAAGGTATTACGCACATAAGAAGATTCCAGAGGATTTGTGAAAACTATGACGATTTTCTGCTGATTCACACTTATCAGAATTTTGCTTACTTTTACAATAAAATTTTTAAATTATTTTATTTCTATGAAGGACTGACTAGTCTCTTTAGAATAACCAGAGGAAGTGGTCTCCCCTAAACTTTCTCGTATACTTTCTAAGTGGAGATTCGTCAAAATCTAGAGTTCGAATTTTTTGACGATTGCAGTACTTCCTCTTTGTATACTTCGTATACGAGAAAGTAAACATATGCATATTTATTTTATGCTGTCAATATCTACATAGTTAAGTGAGTAACCGTTTATTTTTATGAACTCTATTAAATGCAATTTTAAGAGTCAAATTACTAATAACAAAATGAAACCTTAAAGTAACTATTATGATGCAATCGGCTATCTGCAATTGAAACAGCAAGTGCATTGAATTATAGCATAAATATGTATTTAAATGCAAATGATTAATATTATGCATATAGTGTAGTATTGAAAGCTTCTATATGTCTGACGACCTTGGCATATATTTGGAGTAGGATTTGTGTCATGTCCATCCTTACTAATGATTCACTATTATTAGTTGCTATGGTCACAAAAAAAATTTGTTTATTTTCAAATCGGTCTGGTTTACTGGAAAATGCTGTAAAATATATATGGGAATGAGTCACGTGGTGTTCAAAGAGTTGTGGTGTGTATTTTTAAAATAAAACTATAATTAGCTGTATCTCATGTGCAATAAAGTCTCGAATTAGCAGTCTTCAATAAGCGGACTTTGGATTTAACTGACATAGCACGACTAACGTTCTAGAGATTATTTTCAAAATTCTAATAAACTAGAGACTTTTTTGTCACCATTTTAAAGTATAGTTGTAAAAAGTATTCTGTGACTGATACGTTACGTACAGTGGCAGTAACATATTCACCACAAAACATTATACTGGAACCATATATTGCATATGCAAGCAAAATTCATCATTTAAAGGAAAATAAGGTCTTCTAAAAGTTTACTTGGATAAAGATTTTAAGGGGTCATCTGCACATTGTTTGCATGTGCAAATATGCAAACGCAATTTCCTAGAGCAACATCCATTTTTGTTCTTATAAATATACGCAGCATGACAAAATTAGACAAGACTTTAACTTTCATCGAACAGCCAATATTATATCGCGAAAACATCCACATTTTTGCTTTTTCACGAAGCGAGATTCCGTCTCCAGAATGAGTTTGGTAAATAAAGCTCCATGTCTGGCTGCAGCGATCGACGGGATTCTACAGCTGGACATTCACGATCACGCCACACCACGCAAATGGAGTTGTGGCACCCCGCACCATTCCATTTTTCAGCCTATCCATTTAGGTAGGTCATTCACGAGCCACTCCGCGCAAACTACAAAGTCATCATCTACAAGTCACTCCGATATTTTACTGCACATACTTTCACCCCGGCCTTCAAAACACGAACTCCTGTCCTCTCCAATTTCCTCGAGTGAGAGAGCGCCTCCCTCCTCCATGTATCTACGCCACTCACATTTCAACATTTATGGCCCTCCTTTCCAAATGGATTTCAAGCGAAATTGGAGTTTTAAATTTTCGACAACACCAATTCTCATCGGATTTTCGCTTTGGCGATCGGTTTTGGCGCGGTTCGACCAAATTTGCGCAGTGTGGAGTTACTGTGAATGTCCACCTTCAAGCTCATTGCAAATGCTCTGATCGACTTTAAACTATCGGTTACCGTTGTTCACTACATGACGAAGATTTACTATATCGATAATTTCTGCAAAAGCAACAGTCAAACCTTTCAATATTTTTCATTTTGTCTAAATTGCCTTTAACTTGAATTAAATTAAGTACAAATTTTTTTAAAAAAATACCTATCCTTTTTAGACATGTACGTATGATCGAAAGTATTTAATAAATTAATCATTATTCGCTTCAATGAAATTAATAATAAAGAAAATTAGATAAACAATTCATTTTCAGTTTTAAAAAGCTTTTGCGCATTTAAAAAATTTAGCATTTAATAATATCAGGATAAGAAACCGATTATTTTTAACATGGCATTAACTTATTCTGTTTAAGAAAGTCAAAATAAATGTAAAAGCATTCTTGAAATTTGTTTTAAAGATAATCTAAATTTATATTTAAATAAAAGGGTTCTGCAAATATCTCTGACGTCACCAGCAATAAAACTCGCGCATAGCACTGCGAGACGTTAAACAGCATTATTTCATTGTTAGAGAACATAAATTTCAGTCATTTTAAATTTAAAAGAGTAATTGTCGTTCTAATTTCAAATTTAATAGCTCTAAAATAGTGAAATAAAATTTGCTATCGATTGATATAAAATTTATCTCGCCATGATCAATAGTTCCCGAGAAATTTTAAATTATATTAATGATATATTTCAAATTAATTTCCGTTTTAAAATAGAAAGTAGTAAATTACGTCAGTGGTATATCATGCGCGTGATATAGTTTGGACGCCACGATAATTATTTATTGCAATCGTGATGATATACACTCATGTCCATAGATTAAGGATAATTCAGAATCACACAGAAATTGAACTCTAAAATAAAAATTTCACCTGTGGAATTATCACACACATCTTGAAGAAGAATATGCAAATTACAGGAAACCACCAGATGGCGAAGATAGTACGTCACAATGACGAGAGTGTAAGAGAGGGGTATATAAGGATTGGTGGCAAAGAAGTAAAATTGTTCACAAGCGCTTTAAAAGCCTTTCAGTGCAATAACCGCATAGTTATGGCACAAAGGAAGCATTTGGATGATTTTTTACGTGGTAGAATTATCGGACGACTGGAATGTGGACGTACCCAGCTGGAAGTATCCGAGGAACTTGGAATCGCCCAGAGTGTCATCTCCAGGCTTTGGCAACGATTCCAAGATGATGGCAATCTGAGTAGATGTTACAGCACAGGTCGCCCCCGAGTTACAACGCCGAATGAGGACCGGTATTTGGCAGTTACTGCCAAAAGAAACAGACGGAGCACAGCATCAGACCTGTCTCGTCAGCTCTCTTCAGCTACCGGTACGACAGTTTCAAGGCAGACCGTGTACAGACGCTTAGGGCACATTGGTCTATATGCTCGTAGGCCTGTCAGATGTGTTCCACTTACCGCAACTCACTGTCGCCTGCGATTAGCCTGGAGTAGAGAGCATGCATTGTGGACACCGCAACAGTGGTCTTGTGTGATGTTTTCCGACGAGTCCATGTTTAGTTTGCAGTCTGATTCTCGCCGGACTTTCATATGGAGAGCGCCAGGTACCCGTTACCACCAAGAGAACACCATTGAACGACACCGTTACGGTGGTGCAGGATGGCTCGTTTGGGGAGGAATTATTCTTGGTTCCAGAACTGACCTGCATGTTCAGAGTGTAACAATGACAGGCCACATCTATCGGGATGTCATTCTGGAACAACATGTACGTTTGTTTCGGGGCGCCATGGGTGCTGAATTTCTGTTTATGGATGACAACGCCCGTCCTCACCGTGCAAACATTGTAGACGAATGCCTTCAATCGGAGGATATCACCCGTATGGATTGGCCAGCATACTCACCGGACTTGAATCCAATAGAGCATGTGTGGGATATGCTTGGACGACGAATTGCAGCGCGTCAACCCCCTCCCACCTGTCTACCGGAACTTCGGAGGGCATTGCTTGATGAGTGGTGTAATATTCCCCAAGATCAGATTGATAATTTCATACTCAGCATGCCTAGGCGTTGTAAGGCCTGTATTGCATCGTCCGGGAGACATACTCCGTATTAACCATCATACTAACCATGTTATACTGTTTTTTGTAAATAGGTTCTTTTTTTAAATTTGCTCCAGGGAGTAAAAATCGCAATTTTTATTAATTATGTCAAACATATAGCATCTGTTTTGCTCTTTACCTTTTGTTTAATAAATAGACTTTACAAATAAATCAAATTTGTTTTGCTTCTATCTCTTTCTTTGCCTGAACTTCATTATCCTTAATTTATGGACATGAGTGTAATTTGATGATATTTTTGGCAACGTTTGCAACAACGTTTTTTTTATATATTTTGAGGCAACGTTTGAAATTTTAACTTTTGACTTACGTTTGGCAAGCTGAGAATTTCATGGTTATTGAATTAATTAATTCATGGTTATTTAATTCATGGTTATTTGCAATCATGAATTAGTTTACAATATTTTTTACGATGAATACCGACGAAGAACCATCGCAAAAAGATGGCGGATAACAAAGGAAAGAAAAGCAAGATGGTTAGAGAGGCAAAGCCAGGAATCGCTGGACAGGATTCGTGCAGTAGATGTAGCCGCTTATAGGAGGCGCATCGAAGCCGAAACTGTTAGCTTTGTTACAAATACTGATTGCCAAAATGTTCTTTTTGATCAACCTTTTCGAATCATGGTTATTGTTAGACGAGATCTAACATTAATCAATCAGTAAAGCAAACCAGTTTGGGTTTATGCTAAATAGCTTCTATAAACCGTCACATCTTTTACCAACATAAATACAGTTAGAATTGTGATAACGTAGGTTACAGTAATGTGTAGTAGTAGTATTAGAAATGACGAACTACTATTATCATCGCCCTTCTACTGACCCCGGCTAATTTATTTCGTAAGTATGTTTAATTGAGGATTGAACTGATAATGAATCGGAGTTTACTAATGATAATTTTAAAACCTTCTGTGCCGACAATGGTATTAAACATGAGTTCACAAATATGCAGATGGGTGTTTGCTCTCAAAAGGAATGAAACGGGTGAAGTTGTAAGATACAAGGCTAGGCTTGTGGGACAAGGTTTTAAACAGATAAAAGGCATTTCGTATGATGACACTTTCAGTCCCGTAGTGAATTTCAGTCTAATTAGATTTTTCTTTGCAGTATTAGTTGTTGGTGCGATATTAAATGTGCATATCTGTACGCCCAATTGAAAGAAGATGTCTTTATGAAACAACCACCTGGTTTTGAAGTTAAAGGTAAGGAAGGGATGGTTTGCAAATTAAATAAAGCTTTGTATGGTCTGCACCAGAGTGGGAGAGAATGGTTTTTCGAAATCCACAATACTTTTAAAAACCTTGGATTTAATAAATTTGAATGGTGCAATTGTATATATTCGTATGAAAACGATCTGTTACTTTTGTTGTACGTAGACGATATTGTTTTTATTGGTAGGTCTATTGAAAAAGTAATGAGAGGAATTAAATTATTGCAAAAATATTTTGATTTAAAAATATTGGGAAAAACTCGCCGACTCCTTGGTGTTGAGTTTGAGGAGAAAAATGAGGAAGTCTTTATTCATCGGAGTATGTATATCGATAAAATTCATAGACGTTTCTCTAAATATTTAATCCCATTTTCCTCGCTCCCCATCAGTAAAGGTGTCGTTTTACCAGATCCCAATGTCCTCAAACAAATCATGAAAGAGAGGAAATGGCAGAATTTCCTTATAGGAGTTTATTAGACTGTCTATGTTTTCTTGCTAATCGTACTAGACCTGATATCAGTAACGCTGTAAATATTTTGAGTCAATATCAAAATAACCCTGGTAAAGAACATTGGAAAGGTTTATTGAGACTTTTAGGATATGTTAAATCCACTTCTTTCTACCAATTAAATTTGTCTTGTTTTAAACCCAAAATTGTAGCTTTTTCAGATTCCGACTTTGCTGCTTGTAGAGATGACCGTGTGTCGATGGGAGGACAAATCATTTTTATAGGCCAAGCACCAATCATGTGGAGAACTTTTAAAGAAAAATGCGTCAGCCTGTCAATCATGGAAGCTGAGTTCATAGCATTGACCGAAGCTGCTAAAGAAATGACGTGGTTTGACAGAATATTAGGCGAATGCTGTGACAGGAGAATCATCGAAGATATTCAAGAAAAATGAACACTCTATGTTGCTAATCTTGCCGCCATTGATTTTGTGAAGTCTCCAGTAGAAAATCATCGGTCAAAGCACATCTATATTAAACTATTATTTATTAGGGATTTAGTTTACAAAGAACTTTTTGAACTGAAATATGTGAGAAATAAAGATAATCTATCGGACATTTTTACGAAAGCACCAACTAAGCACGATTTAGAAAAATTTGTTGATGTGGTATTTAAGAAAAATGTTAGTGATACCGTCTATAGTTAATATTTGTTAATAAATGTTTTGTAAGTTACTTTAGGACGTACACAAGTGATGAAGGATATAATATAAATTGGTCTGTGAATGTGTATTATGATAAATTTATTGTGTATTAGTAAAAACCAAATGTTTCTAAATTTGAAACTAGTAAGTGCATATGTTTGCACCTAAGATCTGTAATCTAATTTGTTATTTAAAATGTTATGGTAAGTCAGCAGAACGGAAATAATTTTCTTCAAAGTCCCTTTTGGCAATGGGAGGGTGTTTGTTAGCTTTGCTACAAATACTGATTGCCAAAATGTTCTTTTTGATCAACCTTTTCAAATCATGGTTATTGTTAGACTAGATCTATCATTAATCAATCAGTAAAGCAAACCAGTTTGGGTTTATGCTAAATAGCTTCTATAAACCGTCACATCTTTTACCAATATAAATACAGTTAGAATTGTGATAACGTAGGTTACAGTAATGTGTAGTAGTAGTATTAGAAATGACGAACTACTATTATCATCGCCCTTCTGCTGACCCCGGCTAATTTATTTCGTAAGTATGTTTAATTGAGGATTGAGATTAAATCGGTTGTATTTATATATACTTATATTTTTATCATCGAATAAAGATGTCTATTTTAACTATTATTAGTCGTCGTCAATTATCTTGCCATTGTCATGAATGCATTTAAATATAAATTAACTAAACTAATTGGGTTACTCTGTTTTATTAGATATATTACTGATCGCGTTTCTTTGAAAACTAACGGTAATACAAGAGAAACTCCAGCTCAATCTCAAGCTCGCCGAGAAAGATATGCTGAAGCTCATCACTTGGTCCGAGACCATCAAAACCAAAGGATTCACGACGAAGCAATTCACGTCATATAGGCCCAAGTAGAAACGCACAACTGCAGACCCATGAACATAATTTGCCTGTTCCGCAAATCAAAGAACTTTGCTACAGAACGCCCTTCTGATGACAAATTCACCAGCTGTTGCCGCAAAGGGAAAATAAAATTAGAAAAGCCCTCAGATGCACTAAGTAATGATTTTCTTTATCCTAATTTTCTTCTTGACGAATCTTAACAATCCTGATTATTAAAATTTTCACTATATCATCGCGCATACAATCGTGCTGTTTCTTTCGCATCGATGGAAACGAAAGTAGTTGATTTCAGCGGTGGGGGACCATACGTATTCAAAGTTCACGGTCAGATATGTCATCGCACCAGTCACATTCAATCAGTGAATGGCCAAGCTCTTCAATATGCCCAACTCTACGTGTCGATAGTACTCGGGCTACTAAAATTCGAGTAAATCATCCAGCTAATAAGCAATGCATTATACGAATCCTGGATCAAATCGATCGCTTCTTTAGACAGCACAATCGATTGTCTGACACATGCCGCATGCTTCGAGAGGTTGAATCGCGAGTAATCGCAGAATCAAACGAAGCAGGTGAGGATGTTCCCGTCGTGAACATGGTCTTTAGGCGCGATCGACATTCAGACCAGAGAAGATACAATGCACCGACAGCCAACGAGATAGCAATGGTTTTTGTCAACAGCGATGGAGAACCTCTATTCGAAAGGAACATTCTTATATTCTTCTCATTTATTAATATCAACATCCTCAGCCCAAATTTAAATCCGATGGCTTATCCCATTTTCTTTCCTTATGGCGAACCTGGTTGGCAACCCAACTGGCGTT
The DNA here is from genome assembly GCA_013235015.1 of Araneus ventricosus. Lineage (NCBI taxonomy): Eukaryota > Metazoa > Arthropoda > Arachnida > Araneae > Araneidae > Araneus > Araneus ventricosus. The sequence continues at coordinate 282,477 of BGPR01000015.1, forward strand.
GTGAGTCTTACCAAGGAGCACAAGGAAATCAAAGCAGAGTAAACGTAACAATGCTTCAGTACAAATCAGCCTTAACAGCTGTGATAGACGACTTCAATCCGATTATTAGTGCGAGAAACTTACACAGCAAAGGATTGTCGATTCGTACCTCCAGGTAGAAGCAAATAATCTGTATTTCATCAGAACGCATCAACAACAGTTACGAACCGAGCTCTACCAAGAACTTGCGGACCGGAATTCCAGTAATCCTACCCTCATCATTTGAAGGATCACCGCGAAACATGACAGAACGGTTTGCGAACGCAATGTCCATCTTCACCAAATACGTGCACCGGATCTATTCATAACGTTTAAGGCTAATCCAAAATGGCCAGAAATCACGGAAAATTTACGACCATCCGAACACACAACTGACCGTCCTGATTTGTTGGCGCGAGTTTTCAATTTAAAATTGAAATCACTCATGGACGATCCGACAGTTCAAGGCGCATTGGGAAAATCAATAGCCCAAGTGTACACAATAGAATTTCAAAAGCGCGGATTGCCACAAGCACACATTTTAATTGTTCTACGGGCGGTTGACAAGTTTTCAACATCTGAGCACATAGATAAATTTGTGCGTGCTAAGATTCCATCATCGATTGAAAATCTGCAATTGCATGAAATTGTAACAAAATGCTTAATTCATGGCCCCTGTGGCATTGACAATCTTGAAGCACCTTGCATGGAAGAGGGCCAATGCAAGAAAATGTTTCCCAAAGAATTTCGAACTGAAACTACAATGAATGCGAGTGTCTACCCTTTGTATCGCAGATGCCCAGGCGACACAATATTTGTGCGAGGAAGAGAAATGGATAACATATTCGTTCTCCCTTACAATCCTTACCTGCTGCTGAAATATAACGCGCACATCAACGTCGAAGTTTGCACCTCTCTGCGTGAGATGAAATATATTTATAAATATATTTACAAAGGATTTGACTGCGCCAACATGGTTTTGTCTGCAGGACAGGTCCAATATAATGAGATTGCAAACTACATTGACGCACGGTACGTCAGTGCACCTGAAGCAATGTGGCGATTGCTTGGGTCACACATGCATGACCGATCGCATGCAGTGATGAGACTGCCTGTTCATCTCCCAAACCAGAAACAAGTCACGCTTAAGGACGGCCACGAAGAGCAGGCCTTGGAGGCTGAAATATCAAGACAAACGACGCTCGAGTCATGGTTCCAGTTGAATCAAAGCGATCCTGATGCTCAAACATTATTGAACACTGACATTCCATACAATTACGTGTACGATCGAAATAAATGGAAAAGGCGAAAGAGAGGAGGTAAAAAAATAGTCGCGAGAATGTACGTGTTGAATGTCGAAGACGCTGAACGATTCTACCTACACATGCTGTTGCTTCATGTTCCTGGTGCTGCAAGCTTTAAGTTTCTTCGAACGGTTGACAACGTCATTTATGACACTTTCAAGCAAGCAGCTTTTCACTGTCACTTGCTGAATTCAGATGAAGAGTGGGATCATTGCTTATACCTATCAAATGCCAAAGCAACTACGTCAGACCTTCGCCTTTATTCTGTGCTTCTGTAACCCGACTAATGTGCTCGAGCTGTGGAACATACTCGATCGATATGCCTCTCAATTATTTGCGCAACAACATCGAAGCAGCTTCTTGGATTTAAGTTACCAGTTCCTCTTTTCGACACATCAGTTTCGTCAATGCGATCAACATCTCAGGAAGCAGATAAACTGCGTCAAGCAATGCTCATCATTATTGATGAAATTACGATGCTCACAAAAGACGGTCTTCTTTGTATTGACTCTCTTCTGCGAGATTTGATGAATAACGATAAGCCCTTCGGAGGCAAAGTTATAATAATCGGGGGCGACTTCAGACAGACACTTCCAGTTGTTCCAAGAGGTACACGAGCAGATGTCATCGAAAGTTGAATAAAATCAAGCCCGCTTTGGAGCAAGTTCACTCACTTGTCACTCACAACAAATATTCGCTGCGCTGGACAAACAGACCACAACATGTGGCTATTGAACATCGGATCAGGCAATCTTCCTGAAATTTCAGGATCACCGTGCGATTCCATCGAAATACCTCATCAAATGTTAGTAGAAGAAAACCTGATTGAAGCCATTTACAGAGAAAACTTGAATTACATGGAAGTCGAACAACTAGCAAATCGTGTCATTTTAGCTCCAACCAACAAGAAGACACTGGAAATGAATCGATCAATCATCGCAAAAGTACAGGATGAGCCTCATACCTTTTACAGCTGTGATTCAATAATATCCGAAGATCAGAACGACCTCCAAAACTATCCTCCTGAATTTCTGCATGATTTAACTCCATCAGGTATGCCACCCCACGAATTGATGCTTAAGAAAGGAGTAATCGTCATGTTGATCAGAAATTTAAATCCCAAACAAGGACTTTGTAACGGCACTCGCTTATCAATTACTGGTCTCCATGAAAATTTCAAAAGTGCGGATATTGTATCTGAACGTAATCCTGGCGGCGTTGTTTTCTTAACAAGAATTGAATTATCCCCCAGTGACGTGAATCTACCATTTGTCCTCAAGTGCAGCCAGTTCCCTTTAATTCCAGCTTATGCGATGACTATCAACAAATCGCAGGGGCAAACTTTCGATCAGGTTGGAATTTACTTCGATGAGCCTGTCTTTTCACATGGACAGCTCTATGTTGCACTTTCAAGGTCTAGGAACCACAATCACGTTAAAAGTTACACAAAGACATCTGAAGCACAAGGAAAATTGTTAAACAACGAAAAATACTTCACACGGAATGTTATTTACCAAGAGGTTTTTTGTATAAAGAAACATGTAAATAAAAGAAGAATTTTCTGTCATAGAACATATGTTTATTTTATTTGTTTTCAATCAATGTGATTCAACTCTTGCATACATATCTATATAAACACATCAAATTTGACGGGAAATCTCTCGAATGAAGAGGCAATTTGCACCCGTCAAACCATGACGGGTGATTTTCTAGTATCTAATAGATATGCATGCAGTTTGCACCTATTAGATTTTTTCTAACGCATTGAAATTTGAATTTTTCTTACAGAATACTCATTCACATTCTCATTAGAACTAATTATTGTAATTCTGAAGGAAAAATTATCAAAAACCGGATGAACATATCAAAGAATAGATTTCATATCCGCGGGATATATTGTGACCATTTCAGGATGAATATGAATGCGACTAACAAAGGATTAATTGCAAAATGTAAGACCCAGACTTGAGCGAATCCGATCATCGCGTTTTCCATTTGTCTTCCCAGAGGCGTGACTTTGGGGTATTGCACATGACACCAACTGTGTATCTTTCCACAGGTGGTAAATGAAAGATGTAAGTGTACTTTGCAAATTTCTAACTCGCATTTTTATTCTCACTTTGGATTAAATTTTTTTATTAAAAAGATAAAGCGATTATCACAATTATTTTTCATTTTATAATTAGAAAGACGTTCACAATCAAGAATGAATCTCCTTTTTATAGAGCAATAAATTATCTTCGAATAAGGTGAAAATGATAACTTTATTCCGTTAGAAAACAAATAATGAATTTTCCTTGAAACTCACTTCAGAAAACTAACAATAATAATTCATTTAAAAGAAAACTGATGACCTATCTTATCTTACAAGTAATTAGCAGCTTTATTTCTAAGCAATTCGTTCTTTTCGGTGAATTATAAAGCGCTCATCATTTAATTAGCTGAGTCTGTATAATAGGTTCAAAATGATTAATCTCCAGTCAAGACTGAATTTTTTTCGAATTTATTTCTGTGTAAAGAATAATTTCAGTTTAGTAGCGCATTTATACGTTACTATGTATTAGCATGCTGCATGCTTCAGGATATACACATTGCTAGAAGATGCGGTCATTTATTAAAATTGTATTAAAAACATCACTATTTTTTATGGACATTAATTAGCTGCAATTTAAATCGAAGCTCTTTTTAAATAAATAATAGCAAATTTCAAATAAAACTGACATCCTAAAAAACGAATATAACCTTAAAAATTCTAAACTATCTAAGATATTCTTGTTTTGTTAGAAAATTTCACTTTTATGAGAGGAATGAGATCTTGGAGGGAAATAATTCTAACAACTCAACCCAAAAACGAGAGTTATCAATCGCTTTCGCTCATTACATGAGTTCAGTTTTCAAATTATGAAAAATAACATAGTACATCCACTTTAATATTAATGTTGTTTAAGTAAGATCTAATAATTGTTTATTAAAGGTATAACCTTGAGAAACGATGCACTAATATGAGAATTGATGCACTAAATAGCATGAGACAAAAAGATAAACACCTTTCATAAAATCTATTGCAAATTTCCAACATTAAAATTTTTGTAGTTAGCTTAATTTAATATTATTAAAAATTATGGAAGTGATTTGAAAGCTTTTTAGGTCTAATAGATACAAGAAACTAAAAAAACCGAAAGAACACAAAATTAAAGTCAAATGTATAACTTTGTACAGGGTGCTCACTTAAATAAGGGCCACTCCATCTTAACTTCAGAACGACAGCAACTATAGTCATGAAAGTAGTGTCTATGCGATCAGATCCCTTACAGCTCCACCAGGTGGCAAACTCTGGAGTTAGCGTTCCTATCTCGAAAACGGTAAAAAATAGTGGGAAAATGTCAATTACAAAGTTGTAGAACGTTATTTATTTAGTACAAAAAGTCGCCTTGTGCATATTAATACTAAGAACAAAACTCTCAAAATGAAAATTTGATTATTCTCGATTTCCAAAACTGTGACGTCACAAAACGGTTTATAATGAGAAAAAACAATTAGTTATCACAAGATACTTTAATTTTCGGTGTCCAAAGTTCTCTCTTTCATCTACTATACAGATATGAGCACTTGTTTGAATTTCCTTGCACATGTTTTAGCATATAGTTGGGTGCGCTAGCATAAGCAGCAGTAATACGTCATCGAAATTCCTGCAATGTTGGCGGAAAGGTCACATACACCAACTGTTTGAGTTATTGTCACAGGAAAAAGTTTAATGGGGTCATTTTTTGTCCAAAAAATAGCATTTTCTCCATGTGTCCATGTCTTGTGACGTTACAATTTCGGAAAATGAGAACAAACAAATGTGTATTTTAAGAGTTCTATTCTTTGTATTTATGTGTGCAAGATGTCTTTTTGTACTAAATCGATAACGCTCTATAACTTTGTGATTGACACTTTTCCCCTATTTCATACCTATTATTTTCGAGTTAGGAACGCTAACTCCGGCGTTTTCCACCAGGTGGCGTTGTAAGAGTTCTCATCGCATAGTGCATAGACGTCTTACTATATCTAGACACTACTTTCATGACTATAGTTGCCGTCGTTCTGAAGTTAAGAGAGGGTGAATCTTAAATAAGATTCACCCTCTCATAGCACTCAAGGCACTCTGCATAGCACTTTTGTATTGAGAAATAAAATCTATGCTTGAATTTATTCCATGTCACGTAAAGTATAATTTAAAAATGGCATGTACTAAGATATAAAATAGTTTTCTACATAAGTGATTCATAATATAAAAATAATATTCAGAAAACGCCTAAATTTCTGTCTGTATACCTTCTGAATGAATAATGAATATCCTTCAAAAAGTCAGTAATTAAAATAAGAAATTTGAAAAGTTCTGGAATTTCTTTAGAAACAAAGAATACAGATGGCAGTAAATACTTTTTTCGTCAATATAAATTATGTTGTAATGATTTGTTTTCCTTTTCGTATATTTTTGATTTTTTAAGAAGAAAACGGATTTCCAATTTTTTTTTTCTTCCTTTTGCAAGTAATTACTAATGGAGGCTATATCGAAGGCTGAACCAGCATATAAATGGCCATTATAAAATGGGAAAATCGTGTTCTTCTTACTGGAAAAGGTTATATATGTTATATAATATTGAATAATAAATTGCTTTTTTAAAACATTAGCTTCAATTCTTTCACATAGAATTTCCATCATTTCAAGTAGAAATATAACAGAATTACAATTATTTTTTCATTTGTAAGAAGATTACGTGCCATCGATATCACATTTTGGGTTCAAATATTCGCTCTGAAATACACAGAAAATAAAAATTTGCTCTCTTATTTCACACCTTATGTTATTACTTTTGTATTTCATTATAGCACGTTATTGTCAAACTTGCTGTTTTTTTTCATTCTGATAATTTCTATTTAAAAAAGAATCATAGCAATAAAATAAATAAGATGCAATGTCGTCTCGTTAATCAAATTACTTCTTAAAGAGTACTGCGCCAAAAATTATTTAATACATAATTCTTCCATTAGTTAATATAAGTTAAATATATAATTTTCCATTTAATTTATTTAAGTGAAAAATGTATTAAATAGATAGCAAATAAAAGTAACCAAAGCCTTTTCATAACATTCAATATTTCCTTTTTTTCTTTTATCTCAAAAATTAATTACTAAATAAAATGATGTTTGTTAAACATATTATAACTTTTTATTTTTCTTCATTCATAAAATGATAGATAATTTACAGATAGAATGTTCTTTTTAGATATTTATTCTTTAGAACTAAATTTGTTAACTACTATTTACTATTATTATTCATCAAAATTCTCTTTGCTTTAATAATTAAATTGATAGTTTTCATTTGAGGGTACTGAATTTTATTTTTTGTCAACTGTGGCCTTTATCATCAGAGATGCAAAATCTTTATTGAAGCCCCAAATTCACATTTTAACCTTATACTTGAATATTTTGTGAATATTGAGTGAAAGATTCTGCCAAAGAAGATAATTAAAATTTCCATAGTTTAGAAAGCAATTTCATATTAAATAAATTCCATTATCGTCTAAAATAGGACATCAACTGGAATCCTCTACCGCCATTTCGTATACTCATTCCAAAAATTCAGATAATGTCAAACCAAAAAATAATAAATTTAATAAAAAAAAATTTTAACACACGTTTATTAATGCAAAAAAAGTAGATTTTTTTATCTATATATTTAAAATAATTTGGTAAAAACTTCTTCACCGAGTCCGCCAGCCTCAACCATTCTACCGATTTTGACAATTTTTGTTTCATATGAAAGCTTATGACGTCTAGATATGTCATCAAGGGTCTCTTGTCCATCACTCCCCTCCCCATTTTTGAACGAAATAGAAAAAACTCTTTCCCACTGTACATTCTCTATGGGGAAAAACCTTTGGACAGGTCGCCAACAACAACCACCCGATGGATTTCGACAATTTCTTTTATTGATAGGTTATGACGTCTAGATATGTAATCATGGGTCGACTACCCCCACCCCCATTTTTGAACGAAATAGAAAAAACACTTCTCCACCATACCTTCTCTATATGTTTTTTCGATTTCCTTTGAAAATGGGGGTTGGTGGGGGGGGGGGGGTAATTGACCCTAAATTGTCGAAATCCTACGGGTGGTTGTTGCTGGCGAACTGTCCAAAGGTTTTCCCATTAGAGAACGTACAGTGGAAATAGTTTTTTTTTTTCGATTTTGTTCAAAAATGGGGTTGGTGAGGGACAGGCGACACTTGATGACGTATCTAAACGTCATAAGCTTTCATATAAAATAAAAATTGTCGAAATCGGTTGGGTGGTTGGGGCTGGAGAATTTCTACAAGGTTTACCCATAGACAATGAACAGAGGAGAAGTGTTTTTTTTATTTCATTCGAAAATGGAGGGGGACAGACGACCATTGATGACATATCTAGACGTCATAACCTTCAAATGAAAAAAATGTCGAAATCTGTCTGTTGGTTGAGGGGTGCCGAATCTCTGAGGGTTTTACCATATTATTTTAAATATATAGATCCCAACAGTTCCATCACAATGGCGTGTCAAGAAATTCTAAAATACCTATTGTATGTGATGGAAACTGTTTAGTGAGGGTGATTTCATTCTGTATTTATGAATCTGAAGACTTTTATGCCGAAATTCGTGAAAAATTTATACAAAACATTACAACTAGATGAGGTTTATTGAAAGATTTTACAATTTCAAAGGAATCTGTTGTCTACAAAGAATATGAAATCTACTATGGTTTTATGATCTGATTTATCTTCATGCAGTATTTAAAGCTGAGAAAAGTAGTGGCTAAGAGCCTCGAAGCAGCTAGGTGGCAGGGGCAAAGTGGGTACTGGCACGAGAACCAACGGTGAGAGCGGATAGTTTTAATAATTTTACCAGTTTTTTTTCTTTCAGTTCTAATTCATTCCCAGGCGGTTTCCCAATTGGAAACAATTTTTGGTAGCCCCGATTTCCCAGTCAATTTGCATCAAAGCCGGTAGGTCATTAGTATTTAAACTGAACTTAATTTTAAAAAATTAATTTAACTTAATTGAAGTTTAATTAATTAATTAAATTTAAATTAATTTTTAAACACATCTTTGAGTAATACTAAAAAGAATATTTTTTAATTTAATTATTATCTACTTTTAATCATATTATACATATTATGGAATTAATTTTTGAATGGAACACTTCTTATTATGAGATACTTTTAATCTTTATGCTAATTATTATTATATATATTATGGAATCTTAAAATCAATTTTCCTCAAATTCATAATCATGACACCCCTCATATGGAATCAAATTTTAATTAAATTAATAGATCATTTCACAATTCTGAAAATATTAGAAAAATTAAGATTTGTCTGATTTGTTTAGACTATCAAATAAAATAATTTTAAAAAAGAGCCGCAGATTTTTTGCAGTAGCTTAAAAATTTAGTTATTATTTTAAATAAGCTCAGCAGAGATAATATTAAAATAATTACATTAAAGATATGAATCAATGGAAGGAAAACAACGAAATTTTAAAGTACTAATTTGTACTCACCTCAAAAAACTGGTTGAAATAAAATAAAAATTTTCTATATACGTCGTTTTTTATGATTTCAAGGAGCTTTCATGCCAACTTCGAAGAAAGTCGAACAACGCGTTTGGTCGTTACTGGATAACAAACGATTTGACAGACAAACGCAATGTTCGCTTAGTTCAGTCAATAAAAGCGCATTTATGAGTATGTGACTGTCTTTTTTAGTCCCAGAAGACAGACCGCTGAGCCTAGACTTACCAAATTTGGTACAAATACACTATAAGGATGGTAATGTGCGTCTTAGAGAGCTTTTTTAAAATTTTAATTATTTAAAAATTAAGCAAGAATATGGTATGTTTCAGCGATAAATGCAAAAAATATTATGACACGAAAAACTTTTTACACTGTCTTGAATTCAAAAATATATCTTTCAAATCTAATGTACAAGTTTATTTGCCGGACAATTTTTCTCCTTAAATTTAAAAATCCTTTTTTAAAAGTTATGCTTAATTTTCAACAATAATTTGCAATGCTGTAATGCAAGTCGAATAAATTTCATTGATTCATCAAATCTTTAAATCTAATGTTTCTCTTGAGTTGAAAAACGAGATATAAAATTTATTTCGTTTTGATTATAGTAACATAACACCTTCATTTGTTATAATAAAATGCAGTCCATTTTCCTTGAGCTGCTAGTTATTTTTTAATTTAATTTCTTGTTAAATCAACTAAATTTACTTTTTGGATAGATTTACTTTATTATTTTGATAAATTTAAATTTTAGCTATGAATTTAAACCTATTTTTTCACTTAAGGAAGCATAATCCTCTCCTGAAATTATGACATTTGCTTATTTCTTATAATTAGGTTAAACAAGCACGTTATAATTAGTTTTATAATGTGTAATAATTGTAATTTCAATCTGAACAAACCATCTCTTGCATGATCAAAACAAAAATTAATCTTCATTCAATTTCATGATTTCAAAGATCCAGCTTAATACTTTTTTCACATTTGAATGTAAAGATCTAAATCATTAATTTGATAAGATGCAAAACACACTGCCTCAAAATTTAGTTTCAAGTATTGATACTTTTCCTGTTCACTGTTTTTCTTTTCCTTGTATTACTAATTCATTTTTTTGAAACAATTAATGCGTTCAGCTTACCAAAAATTAAATAATTTGACGCATTTAAAGTAAGTTGCCATTATTAATATACAGTTTCATAAAATACGCGAATCATTCGGTCGCTGAATATAGCTAGTATTTAATACGACAAAAGCAATTTAAAAATAAAGGAACAACTCAATGATTTGAGTTCACTTTCTAAAAGCACAAAAATGTGTAAGTATTCCTTATTCCTTTGTGCGTCCTGTTTCTCTCGGGCGACTAAAAACAGATATGTCACAATTCCCTCTCAATTATTTGCCGCTAAAGAAGTGGGCGGTGTCCAAAAAGGGTGATAGTTCATATACCCCTCGAAACACATAACACCCCTTTTCATTTGTGCCTTTAGACTCCAAATTGCATGATCTTTTTACCTCCCTTTCCAGGACTTTAGAGGTTCGAAGAAGACAGAGTAGTAAAATGAGCTGCAGAAGAAGAGAGAAAGAAAAGAAAAAATATGTCAGTGTGCCCTCTCTAGCAAGAACCCCATCTTGCAAAGATAGATTCTTTAGACATGCTGGAAGCCTGCTGGATGTCAGCGGCATCAGTTTGTAACACAAGTATAATACTAGCTATTTTGTTCAATAATTGCTCACTTTCCAGGGTCCCCCCCCCCCGGTAATATATTGTCTCATACGCAGAGTTCTCAACCACCCCCTTGCTATAGAGTCAAGGCCACTCCTTTTTCTCTAGTATTTATGATAGCAGGAAAGTTAGAGCTTTCTTGACCTGTGAATCAGCTCTGTAAAATAATTGGACCACACTGTCCTGCAAGTAGATTTCAAAGCACGAAATAAACCTAAGCATAGTATTCTGAAATTTAAACGATACTTGATTTTAATTACGTTGTATTCGTTGTTCGAGTACAATGTAATTGTAAATCAAATGAAAGCACAAAATTTAATTACCCTAAAAATGCCTGAAAAAAATCCATGGGCCCCCAAAAGTTACGGGGTCCATAGGCAGTTGCCTACATTGCCTACTTGATAATCCGGCCTTGTATATAAGGAGTTTTTAGGCAACAAATATTATGATAAACTGAAGCAATAAAGGATTATTACGAAACTAAGATAACGGATCATTCAAGAATAATGGTTTCAGTAGTTTGATTAAGAAAAAATACAAAATTATAATTGGCAACTGATTTTAGACAAAACGGTTAATAATTTACAAATTTCTCAATATTCTTAATTTATACGATCGAATTTTTAAATTATAAAACAACAGGACATAAAACTACAAAAAGGTTATTACAAAAAATGACGAAGACGAAGGTTTCAGAAACTACCTTTCCTTTTTTCCCTGCTAATTCTTTCAAAATATCTCTAGCTATATTTATAATTTCAGTATAAAGCATACAGTTGAAGACTACAAATTTAAGGCCAACTAATTAAGCTTTCACTTGCAAAACTTTCATAAACATGAAAATTTATTCTTATAAAAACATTATTTCTTTCCGATTAAGTTTATGATTAGAGTACTAATAATTTATTCTACTAAAATGAACTTTTCTTCAGTAAGCAAATTACTCGTGATTTCTATAAAACACTTATCTTAAAAGACTTACTGGTACAGTAAAAAGAAATATGCAATGGTATCAAATGGCATGTTTTATAAAAAAAAATAATAACCAGATTTAAATCAACATTTTCATCATTATTTTAATGATTGTGTAGAAAAGAATTAAATCGATTTATTTTAGACAATCAAAATAAATTAATTATTCAGACAATCAAAATAAGAGACAAAAATAGTCTTCTCGATGTTCAAACAATTTGCTTGGAAATTCAACTCAAACTGAATTTCCAGTAATTATTATTATGTCCACGACATTCAAACGGAAGTATATACCCTAATTTCGCATCTGAACATTTGAAAAATCTGATTTTATTTCATCGTGAACATCGGCTAGTAATTTATATTTGCAAAACTTTCTTAGATCTATTAAAACAAATCATGTTTTTGTAATAATTTGTTAAAAACAATAATTAATTGATTTTAATTTGAATAAATTCGATTACATTCTTTGTAGCACGCTAGCGCGGGGCCCTATTTGGAGCAATCGGTCCAATCGGCTTAAGGCCAGCCTGTTCATTCTTGTACATGTTACGAACACTTGAAATCAATTATTTCTGGAACTCTTGATCAGGTGGCGCCTTCATATAGAATCCAAATTTATAAGATCATTCCACGTGTGCATATATTATTTATATTTCTCCTAAAAAATGATGTTATTCAAAAAAAACCTGAAGTCGTGCTGCCATCTGTTGACTTCATTAGATACTAAAAATGCTTTTTTTTTTAACTAAATCATCCAAATATTACCTCCTCGCTAAGGAAGAAGTTTTTTAAAAAGATGTTTTGACAAGAAACCACCGCCCTTAAAACGGTTAATGTTTCAAACTGGCTGTGGCTCAGCCTGGCAAAAAAAGCACTCAAAGCGTATAAAAATAACAAAATAGTTTTCAAAGGTCCGCTTTTTCAGTGTACTAAAGTGAGAAAAACATTTTATCAAAAATTTGTAGATCAAAGCAAAAATCTTAAAAGTGCGAGGAGCTAAAAGCAGTAAATAAGGAAATAAATCCATAATTAATTCCAAAAGAAACAAAATTCCTAAACACACATTAAAATTTAAAGTATATTACAAATGTGAGCACAATTACAATTTTCATAGAATATACATATTAGGGCTTGACGCTTTTACAATGTTTGCTTCGACTTTCCACTTTTTAATAAAAAAAATATTTTTTTAACTTTTAGTACACTAACGAAAAAGTTCTTTCTGAGGAAGGTTAAATAATTTTATGATCCTTTAACTTTCAGTTTTTAATAAAATTCTTAATTAATTATTATAATTATTATGGAATAATTTGGTCAAATTCACTACTAGATAGCACCTCAAACCAAAATTAGAGTAAGAGTTTCATTGATAACTGACGTCTTAAATTATTTAAATATTATATTGTCATTGGGAACACACAACTGTACAGAATATCAGAACTAGCACATGTGGCATGCTAGTAAGTGAAAAAAAAAGATTGCAAAATTCTTACTTTACAAAGATGAAATAAGTCAAATTAAATAAGAAAGTGAATAAACTTCAAAATCAGTCTTCAGAAAAACATAACAAAGTTTAATGGCGTATCTGCAATTTTTACCACCCAGGGCGAACTTACAACACGCCGTCCTTCCTTTACACAAGTCACATAGTGTACATAAACTTTAAAATAAAAATCAATAAATTCCAATGAAAAATCACTTTAATTCGACGTTTGACGCCATCGATCTCTGCAACAGGTTGCGATTTCGCGCGTCCACTACCAGTATTCCTGCCACATATCGGCGATTTATCGCCAAAAGGCGAAAAATGCACATTAAATACATTACTTATTTTTTTGTGCACACAATTATTGATCTAGTGTCGCTGTTCTTATTAATTATAAAATAATTTTCCTGCATGTCTGATTTTGCAACTCCTTTCGAAATGCCGCCAGGGGCAATTATATCCGCCTATTTTGCTACGCCAAGGTGCTGTAATAAACATATATATACAGGATTGTTATAATTAAAGTTCGCCTGTTCAGAATGCCCTAAAGCCGTTTCTATGGTTCCGAGCAAAACACAGTTTCACGAGGATATAGTACAACGGATGTGCTCTTGAAAACGAAAACAAAGAAACAAAACAAAAAGGGTATTTTGAACGAAAAAAGTCTTTACGTTCAAAACTAAATTTCGGCATCGTTTTCAGTTAAGCTTAAATGAAAAACTCGAATGAACCATTCAATTTTGCTTCAGTAATAATTTTAAAAAATATGCAAAAATCACACGACATATTGGCGGGGCGAAAATTTCAACTTTTTTTTCTCTTCTTTTCTTTACGGTTTACCTAGAGTGCATCACTTGTTCGACATACATAGAACAGGCCATAGAACCGGCTCTGAGGCCTTCTGAATAGGCGAACTTCAACTATAACAACCCTGTATATCTTACCGTTAAAGTGTATAATTCAGTTATTTCATGGAATAATTGATCAAGCCAGTTCAAGTGTGTAACAAATCAATAATTCCACACTTTAACTAATTAATGTGAAATAACTAGTAATTGTATAAGCTAGCCAATGATAGACAATCGAAGTGTAAAATAAATAATTTGACTGAATTTTGCAACGTACAAAATGTTATTTAATTATCTTTATATATTAAATTTAGTAATTTCTCGTTCATTACAGAAATATTATGCGTAAATGAAAGTAATTTCTTAAACGAAACATAAAATTTAATATCATCTAAAGTATATTTAAAATAATTGGCAACCCATGGGGTCAGAGTTCCAGCCCCAATCACTGGACCGGTTTCAATAATTTTTATTTCATTTAGAAGCTTATGACGTCTGGATATGTCATCAAGGGTCGCCTTCCACTCACTAACCTCGATTTCAGAGATACATCGTAAAATAAAACTTTCACAGAGTCCAAACTATAAACTACTACTGGCCTCTACAACCGCCAATCAGCCAATTTATTTCGCCAAGTTACAAGCATAACAACAAGCTATTAATATTACATTACGGACGAACAGCTGGTTTCCTATGGCGGCTAGTTATTATTATAGAGAAAAGGTCGTTTACAAAATGTAAGGGTAGATCAAACATACAGAAACAAGTCATTTTCGCAATAGATCATGGGGTCTTAAATGTAAAAGGGATCCGCTGCAGGGAGACCTTTGTCGGTGAATTAAGTGAAAGAAAAGGATACACAACAAAGGATAAAGGTACAACGCAGATCGAGTGGAATACAGATTTACAATAGCGCAATCATCCAGTTGCATGAATAACAACATGCAAAGCATGTATCGCCTCCGGCGCTAAGTCCTTTGAACACTTACTTTAAGTATTCTTTGTTGTTGATACGGCGTCCTACTTGCCAAAACCGTGTCTGCCATGACGTATAAGATTTGCAATATTATTATTCAAGAAACTGGGTTGTGGTATTATTGTAAACTAGCCGCCTTCGGCGACCAGCTCTTTCGCCGGTAATATGAATTCCATTGAATCTTTCATCATTCTATATTAATGGTTCTCTTAACAACGTAATTTGAAACTTCAGATTGCAGTAGATATTTAGCTCATGTTCTGTTAGTAACCTTGGACCTCTTCTGTTCATTGTCTACATAAATGTTCCAAATGGATTCAAATGGACCGACCATGTCATTTAACCTCTAATTCCATGTTATTGGCACTATCTTCCCTTTCCTATTCCTCTTGTAAAATATGCATTCGATTTCAAAATTAAAACGACGCAACACATTTTATGGCCAGCGGCATGTAGCTGGATTAAAACATGCTGAGAAAAGAATGAAAACATAGCAACCATAACCATTCAGCTTACTGGATATATTTCTAAATGTAAGCAAAGCAATAATGAGAGCTTGGTTACAGATTTCAAAAAAATTTTGATTAAATAAAATGTGAAAGGAAAATATATTAGAATATTATGTTAGATTACAACAATGAAAAAGAAACACGCAATTAAATATTTGTTTAAAAAATGAACACGGTTTGAATTGCGTTGAAACAATGAAAAGTAATGTTGTAAATTATGTCAAAAAATAGTTTTAAAAGGTTATTAGAATTAGAAAACATTGTACGGAAAATTAATTGATATCATTGAAAAGGTAATTTTTTGCACTTTCAGATGGTGTCAAAATTTTGTGCTGTAATATTTTCGGAAGTTATTAAGGAAAAACGCCGAATTTTTTTTTAATTTTTAATTAATTAAAATTTCAAAAAAATGGCTCCGAGGTGCGCATCGCCACCTTCCAAAGTATGTTCGTGCCAAATTTCTTAGCTCTAAGTCCAGTGGTCTGTTCTGCAGAGCGACAACACACAGACACATAACACCACAGCATACCCCGAACTCGGAGCCGAAACGGCTCCCTGTCGGTTGAATGAGTATGTGTGAAACTTTATTGAAAAGCGAAAGCAAAAAAAATTACGTCATGAGATATAAAAACACATTAAAAGGAACATAATTATACAGAAACAAAGAAGAATATAATGAAGAGTACATAGAGGGTTAAAATCCGGTGTTGTATTTTGACTTTTAATTAGGTCTTTGTTAGTCGCTAGGAATGTGATTAAAGTATCTATATTTCGTCTTAAGAGTTATCTGGATGGGGTACTCTTCCACCAATGGACTCTGAAATGTGGGCTTGGCTCCTTGTGGTGATATGATAAAGTAAGTGGGCATCTCGTTGCGTAGTGTAGGGGATTTCCTATTTCCCCACATTCGCAGTAGTCTGTACAATGAAGACCGAATCTCTTTAGGTAGCTGGGGATGAGACCATGGCCAATGGCGAATTGCATGCATTCTCTGGACCAGTGCAACTGTTTGTTTGATATTTTCGGTATAATGCTGAAAACCGATCTGCCAGTCTCACCATTATCATACACAGCTTGCCAACGCGAGAGGGAGAGCTGTAGTAGTTGGTTCTTTAGTTAACTTTTTGGGAATGGACGGCTGGCTGGTATTCCATCTGCGGTTGCCTCCTTCGCAAGGTTATCTGCTATTTCATAGCCTTTCATGCCTATGTGTGCTTTAACACAGCCGAGCTTATTCTTGCATTTCCTAGAAGGGTCATTTGTGCCTCTTGAATGATTTTGCTCTTTACATAAAAGGATTTAAGAGCTTGGAGGCTAGACTCGCTGTCGCACCACGTGTTGACTTCTTCGTTTGCAGTGTTGGCTCACTCGATGGCTGATTTGAGGGCTAGCATTTCTGCCTGGAACACAGTATTGGCTGGGCTGAGCTTGACCTTCCAGGTTTTAGTGACGGCTTCGTTTGCAATGGCACAGAAAGCACTGCCCTTTTGATCGTTTATCTTTGAGCCATCTGTGTATACTTTAATTGGTATTCTGTTGGAAGGACCTTGTCCCCCATGTGAGATTCCATCTTCCAGGCTAAAAAGTGCAGGGTGAATTATTGATGGTGGCGATGGCTGCTCATAGCTTTCATGGTGGAAGTGGATATCTTCGTAATAGCAATTTCTACCCAAGCGACCTACCCTTATCAGTGTTGATTGCATTTTGGCTTTAATGTGATGACTGAAGAGGCATTAGACCTGTGGTGTCCATTATTACTAGAGCCAAATTGCCAATCCATCAACTTGAACCCTGTTGTCTACGGATCCTTTTTTGTCTTACTTCTACGCAGTCACTCCAAGTGGACCTCTTTGTAATCAAACCGCGCAGATTCATTACTCTATATATACTGGAACTGTTTAATGTTATACTACTGTTATTTTATTTCAACACACAGTGATGTGACTTTTAATTCCGGAGTTAAATAAATAGTTTATCCTTTTAGTATGTTTCTTTGAATCTGTCTTTATCATTCGTAGTTAACAGACTATGCCCATCAGTCCAGATGATTGACCTGAGTGGTTATGTTGACTGGAGATCAGAGGACCAGATCTTCTATGACCTGGATAGCCGCCTTTAAGGTATTATTGTAAGCCCTTGTGATATTGAGCAGAAACTTTCTTTGGATAGAAGACAGGAGTTTCTGTTGTCTGACAGTGATGTTGTGGGCCCATGCTGCTGAGGCATAGAGAATGACCTTTTGCACCACCGTTAGATACAGCTGTCTTCTGATGTTTTTACTGAGCCCCCAGTTTGCTCCGGCTACATTCTTGAGCCCTTGGTGAAGGATTATGGACTTGTTCTTTATTGCTGAAAGGTGTGCCGCGAAGTTAAGCTTATCATCGATTAATACTCCCAAATATTTTATTACTGAGGCTCTTTTTATGTTGTTTTGTCCCCATTTAATTCCTGAGTACCATACTGGTCCTGATCTATTCTTGTTTATATGGAGATAATTAGTTTTGTCCAGTGAAATTTCAAGTTTTTGATTGTCGGTCCATGTCTAGAAGGTTTGTAATGCTTTATTGGCCAGGTTTTTGACTTCCTGTTTTGTCCCAGCGTTGACAAAAAAGACGAAGTCATCTACAAATACAGACACACACACACATTCTCCTTTTTATTATTAGTAGATATTAGTATTCCACTCAATCTGTGTTGTACATTTCATTTGGTGTATCCTTTTCTTTTACTTAATTCGCTGGCAAACAGCCCTTTGTAGCCAATTCCCTTTACATTTTCGACACCATACTCTATTACTTGTTTGCGAAATTACTTGTTTCTGCATGTTTAATCTACCCTTAAAATTTGTAAACAATCTTTCTGAACACCCTGTATAACACTGAATAGTGGATTGAAAAAGGGATGATATTTCTGATCAATGGATCTCAATTAACAGCTTTTTTTCTACCCTGTAAATCGTAATATAGTAACTAATACTAACAAGCGGGATGATTCATGTAGATTATTTTTCACTTCTAACGGGTATCGATTGTTATTCTCTGAAATAATAGATTTCATATTTTAACTTTAAAATATACAAGTTGAGCTTTATATATACAGCATTAAGGGTAGAACAAAAGTTGCTAATTTTGCTAAGTCTAATTCTCCTTGTCTAACTGTCAAACTCTTCATTAAAGAGAAGTTGAAAGTGCTTTCCAGAGATAAATTCAAAATTTCTGCGCATTTTGTAAAAGTATGGAGAAAATTTCGGCACTAACAGATCTTAATTTGTGAAAGGGGAATATTGATTTTAACGCTAATAATTAATTATTTTTCCACATATTATTTGCATAGAAACAGAGTAAAATGGTTTTAGGAATTCATTGTATTTTATTTTTCAGGCATTTCTTATTGTCATAGAAATTAATTATTCTGATTTCCAAAATGAAATTTGTTTTATAAGTAACAATTTTAACAATGCATACTTTGTTTCTGTATGATATATTTATTTACCTTAATAGAAGATGGAAATAACTTAATCTTGTATTGTTGCTTTAAAGAACAATTAACTGAGATTTCGATGTAAGAAGTTGAGATTCAGTTCTAATTTTTTAGACGGTTTTTGACGCCAAAAGCGTGTAATTTTAAGAATAAATATGATTTCATTGGGTACATTTGCTACAGTTGCGTTTGCTTTAGCTATATGGACATTCAATGCCCACGATGTATTATTTAAAGGAAATTTCTATTGCCTTGTATATTTTCTGCCGATTATACCTTTGGTCATTATATATAAATATGGATTTGTGAAGGAGCAGAAGAAATCTCACAGTGATGAAAGCAAAAAGCAAAATAAAATATCTTCTGCATCATCTGGAGATAAATTTTCCAAATTAAAACTGCTATCTAAAAGTATTGATAAGAATTCGTTTGAAGAACTCGTTATAATGTCTTCATTCTCAACAAATGTTATTGAAGATATTTGTTCGAAAGTGAAAATGTTAACGGAAAGTTTTTATCCAGTGCAATTATCAGTCACATCCGAGACTGATGCAAAAACAGACATGGTTCTGATATATATATATATATATATATATATATATGCTGAATAACCAATCTTTTAGTAATTCACATGAAACTAATAATATAATCGGCGATGAAGTTGGAACTGTGGAAATCATTCAAGAAGATACTTCTGCGCTTCAAGCCCTTTACCTGGAAAATCAACAAGATGCGTTTGATGAATTTGCCAAACCTAACTTTCCCATCACAAGATTGCCGAGTAATGCATATTGCCGTGAATGGCCTTTAAAACATGGAGAATGCTGCCTGAAAGGTTCAATGCTAGAACATTCAGATAAAAATAGGGATCTACAAAACTCAAATGAATGTGATATCCGAAGAGTTTCCGAAACTACTGGACAGCGAATCTTTGATAGTTCACAAGAATAGAGCCAAATAGGCAATGATAAAATTTGTTTTGATGAGAAGGAAACTTAGAAAGAATCCAGGACGATATATTTACCATGAAATATTTGGTTCAAAATTCTTCACATAATAATACGGATTTACAAATACAACTAAAAATAATGTCCCTTTGCAGAGAAGCAAATCTTCTTATAATTCACATGAACCTAGCAATATAATCGACGATGAAGTTGAAACTGTGAAACTCATCCAAGAAGATACTTCTGCACTTCAAGCCTTTACCTGGAAAATCAACAAGATACGTTTAATAAATCTGTCACTCCTAACAATCCCATAACAAGATTACCAATGAATGCATATTGCCGTGAGTGGCTTTTAAAACATTCAGAATGCTTCCTGAGAAGTTCGGTACAAGAGTACTCAAATAATAATACGGATTTACAAAATTTAAATCAAAATGATATCCCTTTGCCGACAATTGAATCTTTTGATAATTCACATTCAAATAAAAATGCAGGCGATGATAAATGTGACACTGTGGAAGACAACTAAGAAGACGTTTCTGCACTTCAGACCCTGTACTTGCTAAATCAACAAAGTTCGTTTGATGACTTTGTAAGACCCAGAAGAAGGTCACCAACCAATGCATGCCTTAAGTTGCTTTTAGAGCAGGTTTTATGTTACCTGAGAGGTTCGGTGCTAGAATATTAATAGCGATTTACAAAATTCAAATGAAAATGATATCAGAAGACTTTCCGAATTTGCTGAACAGCTAATATTTGATAATTCAATAAGAAATGAAAAGGATGAAACCAAGAATAAAGGCAGCGATGATATTCTTTCTGCTAAAGGTGATGATGCATCCACACTGAGAGATTCCATGCAAAATTATTCAGATATTAATGGGTATTTACAAAGTTCAAATAAAAATGATATTCCTTTGTCGAACGGCGATTCCTTTTATAAACCATATGATACCAGTAATATAGGCAGTGATTATTATGAATCTGAGGAAAATATCCCGGAAGATGTTTCTGTTCTTGAGGCCCTTTACTGGAAAATCAGTAAAGTGCGTTTGAAGATTTCATCAGACTTGACTCTCCCATAAGAAAGTCACCAACCAATGCATGCCTTAAGTGGCTTTTAAAGCATTTTTTAAGCTGCTTGAAAGAATAAATTTATAAATGAAAATTAAGTTTTAGAAATTTGCAAGAATTTTACGATAACACCATTGACACAATTCCCAACTGAAATAATAAACATTTTTTATCAGTGTGTTAAAACAGGACCAGTATTTGCAGATTTAAAACAGAATGTTTAGATTCGGCCTTATAAGTAAATAGTCTATTGAAATACGCATATATATTATTCCTAAAAGTGATATTTGCATAATAAGACCTATATAAAAAAAATAAAAATTTTAAATTCTGTTAAAATTATCTCTTAATACTTCATCTCCACTACAGTTTTTTATTATGAAAGAGAATTTCTTAAGTTTTGTAATTTTACTCGTAATTTTATTTCCTTAACTTCTACAAACATAAACATCCACTGCGATTTTGAAATTAATAACGATGCATTTGGTATGAATAAAGATTACTTACTGGATTTTTTTCACTCTGTTTTATTTCCAAGAGTTTCAAAAAGACTCTGCCTTCATCAAACGAAGATTTATTGCATTCCTGTGACATCTACATTCTGACTGATGAACATCATTTGGAAGAAAGGACGTTCTGTTTATGAAACATACCAGATGAAATTATTTTATAAAAGAAATATCTTTTGATTCTGTCAATATAGAAAGGTTCTGCTACATACAATTAACATAATTTAAAAGGCGGATAATAGAGAAAGCAACTTGGTGGCATATGTGAACATTCACTAATACTTACCAATGAACTGTGAACTGATTGAAATAAATACAGCGATATAATCATCCAACGTCAGCATTCACCAATATCTTTCAGTGATCTGAGAACTGGAATAGGTGAAATATACCAACATGTTGCTCTAACAGCGTTTGAATAGTTCGTGAATGATCTAGAAAGAAATTATAGCACGAAAGATAAGTTAACTATCTCTGCTGCAAGTGACGAAGATATAAATCTTTTCTGAAATTAGCGAATGATGGCTAATTTCAGAAATGATTTATACTTTCAAAACTAAAATTTTTCTGTAAAGAGCCTGGAATCTGAAGATCGAGTCAACGACGAAAGAATATTAACAAAGGACAACTGCTCCTGCTCCCGAGATATACCGCTAAGGGCGAATCGTGATATTCTGTTCCTCGTAAAAATAGATATGAAAAGTTTTAGAGAAATCACAATTTTGATAAATGGATTAAACTAATTTGAAAATTATACAGAATCATGGTCATCTAAAGTCACCATTCACCAATATCTTCCAGAGGGCTGAGAACTGGTAGAGGTGAAATGGACGAGTTTTCTGGTTTGTTTACTTACAATAAAAACCTTGACTTCATCTGCTTGTATGTTGGAATTCCGCTTTGAAGATTCATTGACTTAGCATTACACCGGAATTACGTAGTACAGGTACTTAAATGTAAACAAACAAAACAGAAAACTCATCCATTTGTAAAAACTGAGACTAAAAATGGTTGCGCAGTTCGCGGACGAACTATTAAGAAATCTTGAGATGAAAAGGATAGAACTGTAATATCTTATGGTAACGTAACATCAATGCGTATCATTTCGAATTCCAAAAACGACACCGACGTTAAGTGTCTAATGCAAGTTACTGTGTGAAAGTTTGTGTCAATTTTAACCGAATCAATGTAAATCGAAAACTCGAATTTCTCTGTAAGTGATCAAAAAAATGAAGACTCTACCAAACAAGAAACAATATTAGCGAGTGATTACTGTTTCTACTTGAACATTCACAATTATCTACCGGTAGGCTGAGCACTGGTAGAAGTGAAATACAGCGTCATAGTCGTCCTACATGAACATTCACCAATGTCCTTCCAGTGGGCTGAGTACTGGTAGAGGTGAAATAAGGAATACGATCAGGCTTCCTCAATTTTCCATATAGCCATCCTGCGTGAGCATCACCATTATCTTCCAGTGGGCTGAGAACTGGTAGCTGTGATATAAGAGAGGTGGCCATCTTACCTAAGCAATCTCCCCACTTCTAAAATTCCTAATAAAGCAATAGTTTTTAACTATGTAGTCTCTTTTATTTAATGAAATCTCATTAAATGAAGTTTGAATAACCTTATAATGATTTGTATACCTTAGCTTCAAACAAACGGTCGAAATGTTATATGAATTGCCTGAAATTTCCAGAATGGAACTTCATCAAAAGTTCACAGTGGCATAGCTGCAACTTTTCCGCCCGGACCACACTTGCAACATACCTCCCTTTTTTACAAGTTACACAGGACACATAAATCTCAAAATAAAAAATAATAAATAAAAAGTCTCGAAAAAATACATTTTATTAGTAACTTCATTCGACGTTTAACGCCCTCCATCTCTGCAGATATGTTGCGAAATCACACGTCCACCACCAGTCTTTCTTTCACACATCGGCACTTCACCTACAAAAGACGAAAAATACAACATAATTACATCAGTTATGTTTTTATGTAACAGTAATTGAGCTAGGGCCACTAATTTTTAGTGAAAAATTTGTTTTCCTTCATGTTTGGTTCTGCCGCCTCTTTTGAAGTTTCGTCTGGGCAGGACCACTCCCTCTAGCTACGCTATTGACAAAGTTAAATGAAAACGTTTTACGATGTAAACTCTATAATTAAATTCCCTCCTGACATTTTCACTCTGGCGAGAAGAGAAATCTAAATCATAAGCATGAGATTATAAGATTCAAAACGATAATAAATATAACAGTAATAAAAATATACCCAGATAGCATGTACACTTGCAGCAAGTGTGGTTTTTCTTGATATTAGCTTGTCATGACAAACTAGATGCGACAACTTTGCAGCAAACTTCCTGCAAAGTAATCGATCCCCCTCCTTGCAATGCAAGTTTGCTGTAAAGTTGACATGGCACACTACGACCTGGATACAGTTGTATATATCTAGTTTTGATCTTCGTCTCTTTTTTTAAAAAACATCCGATTTTTAATAGCATCTCCTAGACCGTCGTTCTTTTCATTAATTCAATAAATCAATGATAATTTGTAAAAAACTAACTAGTTCGTTTTATTAAAAAAATATGAAAAATTATCCATCTTTTTATTAAATATAGAGCTCTCACTTTAAAGGAAACCATATATCGCCTTTTTCTTAACGTTAAAATTTTAACGGTCATAAACAAAATTAAGCCTAAAAAAACAGTCGATGTTAGTTGAAAAATAATAACTTGCATTTTGTCCCATTTTTTTAAAAGTATTTCCTTTTGACCCCTAATTTCAAAATTTATTCTACAAGCGAAACGTAGTTATTAGCGAAAATCGCTCTCTCTTTGACTTCAAATCATATTCTCAACTCAAAATTTAAAAAATTAATGAAATCAAGAAAACAGTTTAAAATAAAACGTGTAGATGCATGATCTATTAGCACAATCTATCTTTTCTTATCAGAGTCCCGCTGGCTGAGTGGTATGGAGTGTGTTGTCGGGGAGTTAAAACCCGAGATTTGTCTGCGTACTCTGTTTTTGCTGTAGTTTGCAATGAGTTTGACGCAACAAGCTTGCTGCAAGCTCGACGCGTGGTGACTACCTCGTTCGCAATAACTTGTTTCAGCTGGCGTATCAAACTTGCTGCAACTTTGCTGCAAACTAAAATTGCTATCTGGGTAAAAGACTGCTATCTGGTTTTTTTGTATAACAAGAAATTCAATTTAATATTACGAATTAATTGCAGCAGTATTCTATATCTTTGCTATTTTTAAAAACTACCTTTATAATCATTTGTAAAAATTAAAAAATATATATAACTGTTTATAATCTAATATTTTCAGAGTCAAAAATATAGGGTTACTACAAAATAATCAACAGGTTTGAACTTTCTATATTTATAAAAGTATGGCAGCTATGAAAATAAATAATACATCATAAAATAGGGAAATATTTTAATTATTTTTGCGAATATTTACAAAAGTTCTATATATGCTGAATTAGTTATTCTTCATTCGTCTATATTGCACCGCAGTTAAATTCCTCCCAGAGACGTTGGAGAATTTCATTCTCACATAAATTCATTCAGTGCAGTAACAGTGTACGGTGCTTCAAATATAATCGGCGATGCAAACTCATCCAAGCAGTTGGTTGTGGAATATCCAGTTCATAAACTGGTGTAACGTATTAATTTTTGTGTAATACCCGCGAAAATAGTCTCTAACTCTATCACTACATCCTGTGAAACATTTGAATCTATGAGAAGAAGAATAGATATCACAATACTAAATTCCGCATTTTTTTATGAATCGGTTCGATAAATGTAGATCTAAACTTTGAATGTAATAGCAGTACTATGCCATCTTCCCTTCGTTAGTTCCAGGCATGTTTTTAATTTGAATCGGTTAATTTTAAAAATTGTAATCCGTTTTTACAGTCGGTCGTTAAGACGATCTTGGATCTGATTGAAACTGCACTTGAGCAGAGCATTCTTCTGGCTTTATTTTTCTTATCATTTTATCACCATCAATTCAGTACTGTTTTTTTCCTGTTGTGGTGAAAGCCGTTGTAATTTGTTCTGTGGTTTTGTGACAGTTTCTGTAAGTTCAGTCAGTATGAGTGATTCAGAAACTACACCCGGCAAAGGAAACAACAGAAAATGAAACTCAACTAAAGGAAATCAACATAAAGCTAATCCTCAAACACTGAAGCATCAAAAAATAAAGATGATTCGTCAGGAAGGCGATTCTTACACTATTAGCACATCACGTAAACTAATTACTGCTAAAACTACCGGACACTTTTGTCTTTGAAAATGCCAATGTATGAATAAATTTTTTGATGAAACACTGAAAAAAAAACAATTCAGAATTTGTACGACAGATAAAGGAAAAATGGAGCTTAAACTTTTTTTAACTTGGGCTGATTAAACAACAACAAATTGTGATTAGAAGCCGGCAAAGATGTGAAGCTGGTGAAGCAGACATGAAATTCAGGGCGAATAATTTTGGCTTACTTTGCCACTAAAAACAGTTTTCACGTTCCCAGTGACGAATCCAGGATTCGGGTCTGGGGGGGGGGGGGCCTGAGGTCAAAAACATTTTGTATCGTAGTGACGAATGTCAAACCTCATGGCTTATATAAGCCAAAACACTTTAACTTTACAGGCTTTTCTCTTCTGACAATACGAATAATAAAGAACACTACAATATTTTCGATAATTTAATAAAAAATACAATGAAATAACTAGCCAAAAAAAATGTTTTTGACCGCGCCAACGCTACAAGTGGAATGACTAGAAAAGTGGAAAATTTTCGAGCCTGTCAAGTCAGAAAGCAATGTTGTCATGATTTTCTTACTATTTTTTAATGAAAATTAAGATCAAACAGTTGTAGTGATTTTAAATTAAATCAAGATATTTGGTATATCTCTGGGGGACTGCAGCCCGATAGCCCCTCCCCTGGATTCGCCACTGCACGTTCCTGTTTCCAAACATTTCAAACTTGTCAAAAATTGGGGTGAACAAGGACCACTGAATGCAAATGCCTATGACGGACCCATCAATGAGGAGAAAATTCAAGATATAAAAAATAAGAGAGGTACACAGAAGCAATTGATTTCTATAAAAATATCTATTCGTGGAAGATTACCTCTAACTGGAGGAAGTTGACTCTTAAGTGTCTCACTTCCCTTTTCTCAATTCATATTTCTCATTCATATTTTAATTTTTTACAATTTCTTTAACTAAAAACCTTACTTTTATTATTGCTCTACATTTACCTACTTTTTGCAGAATAAAAGCGACTTTTCAGATAGAGTGTGAAGTGTATTATTCCCTAAATAATGAAAATATATTTGAGAAGAAAAATACTCGTCCAATGATTTTATTAAAATTTGGTAGCAAAAGCCAATGACTGCATTAACGGGACTTTGGGAACTGTGTGGAAGCAGCCATAATGTTAGCTGGCTTTCAAAGTCAAATTGAAAATTAGTATAGGCAAATTAAGGTTGGAAACGGAAATAATTATTATAAAGCTAATTCCTTCTGAAATAGATTCTTTAGGTCCCCCTGTACTTCCCCAGAAAAATCCCAAGAAATCCTCCTTGGGCCCTTAAATTTTGAGTAAATGTCTGCCATCTTGGATTTTCCCCAAAAAGCCATAACTCAGCAATGGACAATCATAGAGAAGTGCTGTCGGTGTCAAACGTTTCTATTTTGGAAGTAGAACTCATTTCTGCAATAAAAAGTGTGTAATAAAGAGTTTATATGGTTTTATTAACATAAAACAAATTTAAAAACATACAAAACAGCATACGCCAACAGATGGCGTCGCTTAAACTCTGGCCTGAACTCTGGACTCATGCCTCTACTTTAACTTCCCTGTAACTCTGCTTAATTGTATTCTGTATTCTATTCCTTTTTGTGTGTATGTGCCGTAATGTGCTTCACTTAATAAATTTCATTATCTCTCAAAAGACAGTGCTCTGGTTCCCACTCAGTGGTCAAAAATGGATTAAATAATATGTCTTTCATTTGGATGACTTGAATCTGCTATGAAGACGCATTTCGCATTCTGCCGAGAAAAGGGAAATTTTTTCACTTACACTTTTTAATTAGAATATAATTAATTTTCCAACAGGATCAAGAGTTTGAACGTTTCGTGAGTGAGGGTTATTTTACAGTTCGGCGATCGGATAAGTTTTGGTGCGGCGTTCGGATAAGTTTTGGTGCGGCGTTCGAACGGACATAACTATAGAGCAGGTCAAATGCGATCTATGAAAGTTAGCGGTGGCTTGACCCAAGGCCGAAATATGTCTGATGGCGTCATAGCGCATTGCATTTGCACCATGCCGGGAAGTCTTCAGGTGACGGAAGAGTGGAAGCTTTCGCTGAAGTGACGGATGAATCTTCGAACCAATACATTTCTTTATCGAAATCGTAGCAGACTCGAGAAACGAGTGACTTGAAGAAATTTTTAAATTGGCTGAAACAGCATTCGCCCTTCAACCAATCCGAAGAGCTCATTTCCCTGTCTTCAGGAATTGTTGCCGATGATAGAGTTAATTGTGACTCAGCAGAGGAGCTAGGCGAAAATGCTGCCAAAGGAATCGTGGGAAAAAGATTTGCTGACGTGACTTTGAAGAGGAAAGTGCAAGTGTTCACACTGGCCGCTATGGAAAATACTAAATTAATTGATACAGATTCTGTAGTTTTTAACCCTAACCAACTGTTCTACCTCATCGCGTGTGTTTTAAGAAGTGCGGACGACCTTGAAGGCTGTCTACAGTATGAATAGGCACCGTATCTTCATTCTTTATACGACGACGTTGCTCTTCGCGCGGGAAAAAGACGATTTTAATGAACGATAATGAATACTGCCTGTTTATTTATGCGTGAATATTTTGATTTTTAAATGAGTTCCCTCAAGTTGTATGTTTTCAAACAAATTAATTTTTTTGTGAAAAAATGCTGTTTTTTGTATGTTTTTAAATTTTTTTATGTTAATAAAATTGTATAAACTCTCTATTTCAGACTTTTTATTGCAGTAATGAGTTATATTTGCGAAACAAAAACGTTTGATACCAACAGCACTTCTCTATGATTGTCCATTGCTGAGTTATGGCGTTTTGGGGGAAATCCAAGATGGTGGACGTTTACTCAAAATTTAGGGGTATTGTCCAAGGATGATTTTTTGGGATTTTTCTGGGGAAGTACAGGGGGAACCTATTTCAGAAGGAATTAGCTTTATAATAATTATTTCTGTCTCGAGTCAAATATAGATTTCTCTATACTAAATAGTACAATAGTCAAAGACAAAGTAAAAATTTGAAACTTAAAACTTGATAAATTCGCATTGAGAATTAAAGACTAGTAGGGGAAAGTCGGGTAAGACGACAAAGAGTCTAAAATGACGAAATAGATTTTTTTTTTCGAAAATTACACTAGATAGCAAACCCAATCCTGCATGATCATCACAGACCTCTAGCGACCAGCTACCCGTGTCACACCAAAAGATTTCACCGCGTTATTAGTGTGATTCACAGTACGCGTAAATGTGTTTCTTAGTTGTTCCTACGCAATTTTTGGTTGTTGCTTGGTAAGGGATAGCCAGTGGCGGTTTTCCGCACATGCGTTAGAGGCGTCAGCCTCGTACTTTGAGAATCTAGGGGGCCTCAAAATCTATGCAACATACATCGCAGTGCTAAGCCAGCGTCGAATTTACGATATTGCAGCCTTAATTCAATTCACAGAAAAGATTCTCCCTCTGCTCTTTAAAAAAATAAAGGAGTGAAAACAGTGGAACGAAGCCAGGGGCAGAGAAACCTGGCCCTGGAACGAAGCATTGTGAGGAATAAGCCTTGGGGATTTATTGCCGTCGAAATTCGACCACCCTCATTTAACGATGTTTCTCCAAAACGTTGAAACCCTCGAGCAATCCTCCGACTATTGGAACAGGACACCTCTCTGTGCAAAGTCCAGCCGCAAGGACTCGTTTAGATTTTTTTATTGGTATCGGAAGCGACCGGAAAGACTGAAGGGATTGCATCCCTTTGTGTGAAACGGATGCACTTCTTTTGAGAGATGGCCATAAGACATGCTTTTTTTGTAGTTTCATTTTACTGTCATAAAGATGACAAAAAGGGAATTCGCCTATCTTTAAAAGAAACGGTTTTCTTGTCTGGAACTGTTACTAGAGAGGATAGGGGAAAGAAATTTTGCCCTTTGAAGAAACCAATTGGCATCATTGAAAAGGCGACACTCATGTTTTTCTTTAAGCGTTTTGGGGGCGTTTGTATAGTCATGTTTACAACGTTTTAGTTGAGAGGCCCCAGTCCTATTGGTCTTTCTTTCGTGGACAATAATTGGAGAGAAAAATTGTACTTCTCTGTTTTAAGTTAGAATAAAGTAGGACGTGCGTAACGCATCTTGTGATAAAAAAGGAAAAATTCTTCTTTCTTTCTCAAAGAGACCTTATAGTGTCTTGAGATGGAAGTGGTCAAAAGATCCATGTTCGACTACCAGATATTAAAGCAATATCAACGCAAAAGCTGGCTAATACCTACATTTCTATTTATAACTTAAAAATTGAAAGAATAAAAATATAATTTGTATGCAATTCCAGATACTTTTGTAGATGTTAACCACTCGTATGCCTCGTTGGTTGAAAAGTAACTACAATAATGAAAATATTAAAATAATTCTGTCTTAAAACATTAAAAGATTTATCTGATTCGCAACGATCAAAATGCAAAAATGTATTAAATTTTAATGTGAATGCTGCTATTTATTTAAACACTAAATAATTTTTATTCAGTGTTTTATCACTAAAACTCGTTTCGGGATTGTCACGATATGTCATCAGCATTACACGATATTGCAATTATGAAGTGATGATTTTAATTCATAATTAGGGAAAATAGCCTTTTTTTTGTTCTTCTTAATTATTTTTCTTACCAAAGGTAAAAATGAATACTGTAACCTAAAAGCGTTTTTCAGCGCATTTCGTAATTCGCTAAGAAATTTTAATTCGGACGTTCAAGTCAAAAGATTAATTATATATATATTATGAAAGAGAAAAGATTTTTGAAGAGAAAAGTAAGAATTTTCAAATTTTTTTTAGTAAGAAAGAAACTTTAAGAAATTAAATATTTTATAATCCATTGCATCGCGAATCTTCTATACTGCTTATGCCAATCTGAATCTCTTTAACATAAAATTATTGAAATTGATTTAGTTACCGAACTTCTACACAAGATTTGTATGCCTTTGTTGTGTGCTATGACTATCGATTCAGAATATGTTTTACTGCATTTCATTGGGTATTTCTTTAATTTATTTCAAATCATTTCATGCATAGTTTTATTTCTAAATGCATTTAAATATTGAGGAAGTAAATGGTTTCGTAAATTATGTTTTTAAATAAAGTTGATTCTTAAATTATAAAAAAGTTAAAGCACTTGTATACACATTCATAAAATTTGTCTTAAGCTAAGTTATGTTTGCTCGCTATTATAACCGGTATTTTATGATTCATTATTATAATAAATACGTTAATTTATATTAATTTTTATTATAAATATAATAAATCATCAAGAAACAAAATAAAAATTATTAAGAAATAAAGATTGAACAAAGTAACGGATTAAAGAATCCACCAGATGAAATTTCTCAAGGAGTCACTCAACCTGAGTGGATTCAAAATGAAAGACAACAGGAATGCTTTTCTGCTTTACGCAAAGAAGCACTACCTATAACAATATTCTAGATGGCTTTCAATTTTTTTTAATAGCAAATTGGAACAAAAGGCATTTGAAACTTGCGTAACAAACTTAACCACAAAATATGCTGATGATATCGAAGCACATGATTTCAAGGACGAAGTGAAAAATTTTATTAAATACACAAAAAATGAAAAAGTAACAAATCCAGTGGATATGTACAAATCGATTAAAGATGGTCTACAATCAACATTTCCCAACGCGGAAACAATTTTAAAATTTTTTCTCACTCTACCAATTTATAATGCAAGCGGAGAGAGATCGTTTCAGTTCTGAAACGCGTCAAGAACTATTTGCGGAATAGTATGAGCCAACTGCATTTAAATGAACTGTTGCTTTTATTGATTAAAAATGATGTAGTACAGGAATTCGATTATGAAAAATTGTAGACAAATTCTCCAAATTAAAAGCAAGAAAAGTGACTTTTTAATAATTTTAGGTCTTTCCACACCTTTTTCTGTATTCATAAAATTTTACTCCGAAATTCAAAAGTAGCATTTCATTGCTGCTACTAATATATCTTATATAATATTTATTTTTGTATCTCCTTCTAAAGTTTAATTTCATTTTTTGTTACCCTTTAGCACTGTAATTTGTTTTATAACCATTGAAGAATGTTTATTTAATTATATTTTTTATATCAGAAAACGTGTGAATAAACTGAATTAGTAAACAAATTTTTCATGGTACACTTTTGATTAGTCATATTATATATAAAACATATTGCTTTGCTTTAGAATTCCTATTCTCATTTTTTTAAAGAACACAACAGTTTAAAAGAAAGGAACAGTAAAAAAAAAAATTATGATTTACTTTGTAGAGCTTAAACTATATAATATTTTTTTGAATAATTATCTTAATTTACCTTAAAATACTGTTTTTAAAATTTTTCGGGAGAGGAATTCTATAGTTTCCCTCTTTTTTGCCTGTATTGTTATTAGAATATACCATTCTATCCTGTGGGACAAAAGAGCAGACACTGCTTATTCCAGCTCAAAAACTTAAATGACTATAAAACGGTTCTCAGTTTATGGTAAAATTCATTATATTTCATAAAGATAAATTGATGATTTGTGGCTAATTTACCATTTTATAAATGAATAAGTTAAGTGAATTTAAATTTAAGTGAAGAAAAACAAAAACTATATTTATTAAAAACAATTTTGAAACTTGGTTCCTGTTAAATATAAGATTTGAATATTTGGATACTGCGCTATCTTACCCACTAGATAGAATCAAAGACCGAAAGATAACACTGTCACTTAATTATTTTAAATTTCAAACCAAAAAATCTCTGTTTTGAATAAAAAAGATTTCTTTATCTATTTAAAATCATATATGTATATATATATATATATAAAAGAAGCAAAAATAATATAAAAATATCATATATAAATTATTAAAAATATTAAATTATATATATATATATGTGTATATAATTCAAATTGGATAAGGAAGACCAAAAATTTAAAGCATAAATAAGTTATTTTACATTACATTTTTATCATCAATAAAGTTTTCTTGGGAGGGGGGCCTCAAAATAATTTTGCGCCTAGTGTCTCATATCGTCAAAATCCGCCACTGGGGATAGCATTCACGGAGTAAATATTTTTGATTTTTATATGTGATATTCGCAAGGAGCTAATCAAAACGCGTCCAATGATGTATTGTTTTATTATTTTCTGATGAGCTCATATCCTTCAATGCTGTTTTGAAAAAAAGGCGAAATCGGGTAAGATGACGAATTGGGTGAGGGTAAGATGATGAACCCATCCACGCCGATTCAGGAGCTCGTCGTGATACCTGAATGCCACTTGCCCTTCCAGCGACTTACTGGCATTCCAGTGAAAAATGAGCATCTCATTAAAAAGGAGATAGAGGAAAAAGAAGGTAAAAGAAAATTGTGACAGCTGACGTTAATAAGACTAAACGCCTCAAAGCTGCTAAAAATTCTACAAAAAAGACGAAAGTAGCTAAGCGACACCTCGACTTCTAATGTTTTGAGTCTGAAGACTCAATTCATTCATTTTAATTCCCTTAAGTTGAGCTGATGACAATCTGGACCCAGAGGACCTCGATAATGAAGAATGCATCATTTGCAGTAAGGAAGGAAAAACGGAATTGGGATTCCAATGTTTTATGTGCAAGCTCTGGCCCCATCCCACCTGTACGTTCTGGGACAAAATTCAAGCCCAAGGCGATGCAATTTTTGTAATTTATTTCATTTCTTAAGGGTTTGAGCCCAAAATTTCGATTTCATTTGTTTTATGCAGTTTCTTTACTTTGATATTATGATTTTTTTTTCATGTTATGTGCAATTTGTTATGATCAAGATGTTATCTCAACAGTTTTAAATAGGTTTTTGATAAAATATGGATGTTGAATTAAATTTTTATCTCCGTTCGTCATCTTACCCGACACCGTTCCTTATCTGACCCGCACAGTCGGGTAAGATGACGAAATTGACATTATTTCTAAAATGAATTTTTGTAGTCTCAAATATGAAAATAAAAATTTAAAAAAAAATATCACTTTAAAATAAGAGTTGAAGGAGATTTTGCCGAAAAAATAAACCTCCAGAAACAAATATTGAGGTCAGGAAAAATCCCCAAAGCTTAGGATCGACATCTTACCCGACTTTCCCCTGCTGTTTTCTATGCTGTTTGACATTCACAATCGATCTCTTCCAATCCATTTGGCAGTATTTTTAGCAGACTGTTTGCATTTTCAACTCATAAAGTTTG
Source organism: Araneus ventricosus (assembly GCA_013235015.1). Lineage (NCBI taxonomy): Eukaryota > Metazoa > Arthropoda > Arachnida > Araneae > Araneidae > Araneus > Araneus ventricosus. The sequence goes on from BGPR01000015.1 coordinate 316,438, forward strand.
GTGGGTCATTCACTGTGCCATCCGCACTTACGGGCAACCCGATACCCAAGGCTACTGAGCCTCCTCCTCTCCCGCTTTCAAAACGGGTCCCCCGTCCTGATTTTCCCAGAATGACTCCCTACCACTTCCCCTCCATCAGTTTGTGGTTTTTCAGTCACCCTAACCGACTATCGTATTTCAGTTTCATGGTCTAGTGGGACGAATGAAAATCCAACACGGATGGAATTCCAACTTTTTTTTTGGTCTACTCCATTTTTCATCGGTTTCTTATATTGACGAAGGTGTTACGGGCTACTACCCCACTACACCTGTGGCATCCTGTGTTCCAAAAAGAGTGGAGTAGCCTAATGCTGAAAGTCCCACTTTAGAGAAACAACCAGTGTCCTTCAAATGGTGAAACTAACGAAGAATGCTCTGAATGTTCGGAATGTTCGCTGCAGTGAAACAAACGATTAAGATTTTATATATTCTAGAACATTCTGCTCCTTAGTCGCCACTTTGAGACATGCGACGCAGAAAATAAATGCAAGAATGAGTTTGCGCTCCGTCTAATGGCCCAATGGGAAAAGTGAAAGCATGGAAAGTACACCTGCTTCTCCATACCCCAATTAGCATTGAAGATTATGATCTATATTTTTATAAAGTTATATCATTTCAAAACCTGATGATTATTTTGAAATTACCCTGTATTATCAGTACATGCGAGAAGAATTAATTTGTTTGTTTATGGATTTTTATCTACTACGTGAGAAATCATGACAGTAGATAGAATTTTAAATTTATGAACAGGAAAAAGAAAAGAGCATGATACTTAAACCTTGAGAACAATACTGTTCTTGTTGGATAATTATATTCACGTAATGAAATATTTATTTAATCATTTTTCACTTTAATGCATATATTATCACTGATGTATTTTCTTTGCTTTTCATCTTTTTTAGTAAACTAATTTTAAAATGTTCAATGATAGACTCTTTTTAGACCTTGATCCAAATACTACTGTAGTGGAAAATGGAAATGTACCACTTAATTTTTTTTATAAATATTCTTTATAAATTTAAATTTGTTAGCGGATGCTACTGAAATCAGGCAACTTTAATCAGTTTGTAATAGGAATGCGTCAACGTTTTTCTATTCCTCCATCTGTTAAGTGATTGCGTCAGCTAAGTGTATAAAATATGACAAAATCTAGGATGTTTCAGTTTCACTGGCCATTACTGTAAGCAGTAATTTTCGGAAAGACGGTGTGGAATAACTTTGAAAGATTTTATTTTTCTCTTAAACCACTAAAAAGTGAAAGTCGTTAATGGTTACAGAAACGTTTTGTAAGATCTTTGGTTGCTGAATATGCAAAGAAAAAAAATTCTGTATAAAGTATGAATTTAAATATTATAAATATATGAATGAATAAAACATTATTCAATGAAATAAAATAGTAACTCCTTGTGTGTGGACAATGCAAGTGTCATTAGACTTGAACAAAATGCCTTTTTTTAATGTCCAACGATTTTACAAATTAAAATAATTTCGACAAATGAATTATTAGGTAGATTCCTTATAGAAAGTCTACCTATTGCAATGGTTCTCATGACGCAACTTCCAAAAAAGTTCTGTATATCTTCACCGATCACACACACACACACACATATATATAATTCTTGCTTTCTATAAATTGTTCAAAATTAAGAAATAATTTTGCATTAGTATTAATGCAAAATTCCACAAAAATCCTATTTCTTATCGTTTTATCACTTGTGGAACTTCTTCATGCATGAAGCAAATAGGATACATTTTCTTTAATCTGTTAAGAAAATTACTGAATGTCATCTGTTCAGAAGGTTTCACTTGGATCATTATCATTAATAAACCTGTTATTGATTTGGTTCACAATAATAAAGACAGTATTTCTTCTATTGAGACTTTCGACTTCAAAGATCTTTTTACAAGCATTCATTTAATCGATCTTCGAGAAGTGCTTAACTCTTACTTTTTTATTACAAAAATATTCTCAATATTTCTTTTCAGTATTGGGATAAATTATATAATTTTTGCATATTTAATAATTTTATTTACAACGGGGAAAGTATTTTTCTCCAATCTCATGGCATTCCACAAGTATCTTCTTTTTCTTCCATTACAGCTAAACTTTTCCTTCATTATTTTGAAAAGAATTATTTGCTTTTTCATCCTCAGGCTTTCAGATATGTAGATGATCTTCTTGTTTTTAATTATGGAACTTTTAATAATACGTGACAAAATATTTATCCTTCAGCCTTGTTTCTTAAACAAACAAACACTAATCAGTTTGAAGCGGATTGTTTAGATCTGGATGTTAAACATGTTGTTAATAACTTTTGTATCGATATATATGACAAAAGAAAGTTTTTTTAATTTTAATGTAAACCGATTTTCCTATTGGTCTTCTAATATTTCTATTAAGATTTATAGAAACACAATTCTCACTCAATTTTCTCGTATCAAATCTATTTGTTCAAATGAAAAATGAAACTAGAGACAATCAACGCTTTTGTTTGATCAACTTTTTAAAAAATGGTATTCCTGAAAACTTTGTGCGACGATATCTCAAACAGTGAATTAGGTGCTCTCAGCAAGGCATTTTTCTCCTTTTCTTCCTCTGTTTGGCAACAATAATAACTGGTTTGGCGACATTTCCACGTGCGACTTACAATCTCGTTTGCTTATTCCTGGCGGTGGTAAGACTTTTCCTTTTTTTCTCTTTTATTGTTTTGTGAGTTTTAATGTATTATTTTTAATCTAGGTATTATGTATTCGGATTTTTTGCTTTCGATTTTTTAAATAATCTCCATTGTATTTGTCTTTTTCCATAATTTTTCCATTTCTAATTGTCTTGTGCTTTTTGAGGGGATAGCTACAAAAGTTTTACGTTTTTACGCATGTCGTTAGTATGAAAAATACTTATCAATATCATAGGCAGACTTCACTTCCTGACGAGCGGCTCGCCATGATATTTTTCAATGTATGAAATTGTTGTCTTCTTTTTTTTGTCCTTTGTTTCTTGTATGTTTTTGAATTTTTGTTGGCGTTAAGTAATGAACAGGCCGAGTAAATAACTATTATTCATTTATTTAAAGATATGATGAGAGTGGCGGGATATACGTACATCTGGTATGAAAGTTTCAAATCAAAAGGGAATAAAAAAAATCCCTCTTTCTCTCAGATAGAGGATAACATATAGACACGTTTTGCACAGCCGATCCAACAACTTAAATTAATAAAATTTCTGTTATGTATTTTTTCCACATTTTGATACTTCCATGATAATTCGACTGGACTATTAATATCACTCAGTCGTGCGCAGTGAACGAATTTTGGTGCTTCCCAAAATATTCGCATCTTATTTCTGTCTTAGTTGTTGATTCATTTTCTATCTTCTTTTCTCGTTTTCATTACTTTTACATTTTCGTTGATCATCGAATTCTCAGAATGGAAGAGTAAGCAAATAAGAATAAAAACGAGAGTACAAGTTTTTAAAATCATTTTCGTTGGTTCTGAATCTCTGCAGCCCTGAAAGACTAACCGCCATTGTCTTTAGGAAAACTTAATATTGCGCACATCACTAAGAGCAAAAAAATTAATATTCTTATTCAATATTAGACTACTTTCCTGTAATACCTTAAATCTTCACTTTTTCAATTTTGCCTTCCCTTCTTTATAAATTCGACAGTTGCAACTATCGATCAATCATCCGAGTATCAGTATGAATGATTAGCTAATTATTTTCAAGTCATGACGATTTTCGCAGCTTTTTGTGTTGAATAAATTTGTATTTCTACAACAAATATCTCCATTTAAATTTGTAATAAGCCCTTTTAAATTTAGAAATAAACATACCTCTGGAAATTTTGCAGATAGAAGCATGAAACTTAATGCGTTTGTAGATGAGTGCCCCAGTAGCACAACAATATTGCAAAATATTTTGGGCAATATTAAGCAATATTGTGAATATCGAGGAATATCGAACTCTATATCTAAATTTTTAAAAGTTTTGTAAACGTGAAATTTTGGCACAAATGTATTAATTTTACCTTAATAATTCATGCTAATTAATATTTTATTTCAAAAAATTCAATGCAATATTTTTTCACAAAAAAAGCCAAATACTGGATACCACTGTGTAAACGATATTGAAAATTCTATATTCCCACAACGTTGATCAATGTAGTGGTGACAATATTGAAAATTCTACGTTTAACAACGTTCATAAATGTAGTGACGACAATATTGTAAATTCTGCATTTAACGATAAAACACAACGTTTTATTATTTCGGTTTTTTTTAATCCTTAGTGACTATACGACCTGAACATGTTTGAATATATCTGGTTTTGATTCTTTGTATCTGTTTAAAAAAAATATCCGCTTTTTAATAAATTCTCCTAGACCGTCCTTCTCTTTATTAATTCCATAAGTCAATGATAATTTGAAAAAAAACCAACTATATATTTTTATAAAAAATATTACTTTTGAAAAATTCTTCATCCCAACTTTTACGAAATATAAAACATGCCAAAATTATCCTGTTAAAGCAAATTATCAGTAACGATAAGCAATTAAATTTTAAAGTTCATCAAAATATTAAACAATTAAAACATTCAGTGTTTGTTGAAAAATAACTTTCTTTCTGTCGCATATTTTTAAAGGTAATTACTTTTGGACCCTAATTTCATAATTTATTCCACTAGCAAAACTTAGTTACTAGTGAAAATCGCTCTCTCTTTGACTTCAAATCATATTCTCAACTCAAAATTATAAAAAGTTAATGAAATCAAGAAGACAATTCAAAATAATATGTAGAGATGAACGATACTTCCTATCAAGCCAATCTATTTTATCGCAATCTGTCACCGGTGGTCGAGATCTCGCTGGTTGAGTGGCTAAAACGTCAGGTTAGCTAAGAAAGTTGTCCCGGGTTCGATTCCAAGGTTTGTATGCGCAACAAATGTATTACAAAATAATCAAACAATGCTGTATGGGAGCTAAATTTTAAAAAAATCTCTAATGAGTAATTAGGTTCAATATAAGGAATATTTATAATTTTGAGAAATAAATAGTACATTATTGAAGCTAGGTTGAACTATATTGTATAATACTGTTCAATATTGAACAACATAGAAACCCAATATTGGGTAATATAAGGAAAACTCTTACATTTTACTTTGTTTCAATATTGTAAAACAATATTATACAATATTGATTTTTCGAATTTTACAATATCGAACAATATACCTACTTGGGTGTAAGAGAACCATTTTACTAATTTACATCTTTATTCTATGGGAAGCGTATAAAAATTTAATTTTAAAAACTTTTTTATTAAGGCAATGCGTTTTCATACAATTATCTTATTTAATGAAACTTTTAGATTTAAAGCATATGTGTAGGTGGAATATTTAAGGAAATAAATGCTTGTTCCTCTTTTTTGGGACACCTGTATACTGTGCCACTTGAGACATCTTAGTTTTTTTTAAAGGCTAGTAGTCGTTCCCTGAAATAAAGTTGCATATGATTTCCCATTTATTTTAAACAGCCATTACTTGGTCAGTTTGTCAAAAGCGGGGGGCCGCGGTGGCCTAGTGGTAAGGTCCCGGCTTTGGGGCCGGAGGGCTCCAGGCCCGAGACCCGATTCCACCGAAGATCCGCCATGTATGGGGCCTGTTGCACGTTAAATCATACGTAGTGGTCAAACGTCCTCCCGTTGGTGTGGCGTGGAAGTTTGGAGAGGGGGTGCCAGCTCAGGTGTCGTCCTCGTCATCTGACCGAGGTTCAAAATTACGAGGTCCGTCCCAAAATAGCCCTCGTGTTGCTTCAAAACGGGACGTTAATATAGCTAAACTAAACTAAACTTGTCAAAAGCGGTGGAATTTCTTTTTTTGAACATGTTTGGTTGTCAATATTTTTTTACTAAATATAACATTAGGACCAGTAATCCAATCAACGAAGGGTTTGAAAAAAATAGTAAATCATACAGTTTTGAAAATTTGTACATATGTTCATGAGGGCTTCACATGAACATACTAAAAGTTCCCAGGGATGGGGCATGAGCTCGCAGCACCATCTTGGATTTCATCTCCTCCTTTTTATTTTTCCAGAATATCTCGAAAACTAAACAGATTTCAAATTACAATTGATTTTAAAAAATTAAAGAGCGTAAAATTCCAACAAATACATACTTTTATTTTTCTTCCAGCTTTAATAGTTTCCCAGATAATCCAAGATGACGACAACCTTTGAGACCCATGGTCTCAAAGGTTGTCGTCATCTTGGATTTCATCCCCCTTTTTAGTTTTTCTTGAGTATCTCGAAAACTATTCAATTTTCACATTACATGGGATTTTACAAATTAAAGAGCGTACCATTCCCTACAAATGCATCCTTTGATTTTTCTCCAAGCTTTAATAATTTTTGAAATAATTGGTTTCAAAACGGATGAATTTGTAAAAAAATCTTATTTGATAGTCCAGTAATCCAGGTAGCACTTGCAGCAAGTATCATTTTCCTTGATATTAGCTTGCCAAGACAAAGTTGATGTGGCAACTTTGCAGCAAACTTCCTGCAAAGTAACAAAGCATAATCGACCAACCCACATGCAAAACAAGTTTGCTGTGAAGTTTTTATGTCAACTTCACACCACGACTGCAAAACAAGTTTGCTGCAAAGATGATACAGCATACTTATAGATAATCTTTGTCTCTGTTTTAAAAACATCCGATTTTTAATAGCATCTCCTAGACCGTCCTTCTTTTATTAATTCAATAAATCAATGATAATTTGTAAAAAAACTAACTTTTTTATAAAAAAATTTTGAAAAATTCTCCATCTTTTTACTAAATATAGAACTCGCACTTTAAAGAAAACTATCCCAGATAGCACTTAAGTTTGCAGCAAGTTTGATTTTGATTTGATATTACTTTGTCATCGCAAATTTGACGCGTCAAGCTTGAAGCGAACTTGTAGCAAGTTCGCCGTGACAACTAGCGCCACCTCCTTGCAATGCAAATTTGCTGCAAGTTTGCAAAACAAGCTTGATGCAAAGATAGCACAAAGAGATAATTATCTTTGTCTCTATTTTAAAAAAACGATTTTCAATAGCATCTCCTAGACCGTCCTTCTTTTTATTAATTCAATAAATCAATGATAATTCGCAAAAAAACTAACTTTTTTATAAAAAAAAAAATTTGAAACAATTTCCATCTTTTTACTAAATATAACACTCGCACTTTAAAGAAAACTATATCGCCTTTTTCTTAATGTTCAAATTTTAACGTTTATAAACAAAATTAAACCGAAAAAACAGTCAATGTTTGTTGAAAAATAATAACTTATGCATATTGTCCCATTTTAAAGTAATTACTTTTGAACTCTAATTTCATAATTTATTCTATTAGCAAAACGTAGTTATTAGCGAAAATCGCTCTCTCTTTGACTTCAAATCATATTCTCAACTCAAAAAATTAATGAAATGAAGAAAACAGTTTAAAATAAATCGTATACGAATCGAATCGAACAATGTATTAGCAAAATCTATCTTCTACTCTAAGCGTTTAACTGGCCGAATGGTTAGCGCGTCTGCTTCGGAACCGGTAGACCGAGAGTCTGTTTTTGCTATAATTTGCAATAGAGTTTGCAATGCAAGCTTGCTGCAAGTTCGTCCCATGGTGACTTCGAAGCTTGCGTTAACTTGCTGCAAACTTGTTTCACACTTGCACTCTTGACGTGTCAAACTTGCTGCAAGCTTGCAGATTTGCAGCGCAAGTCTGCTGCAAACTAAAATTGCTATCTGGGATATCGCCTTTTTCTTAATGTTGAAATTTTAACGTTCATAAACAAAATTAAACCTGAAAAACAATCAAGGTTTGTTACAAAATAATAGCTTACATTTTGTGCCATTTTAAAAGTAATTACTTTTGAACCCTAATTTGATCATTTATTCTACTAGCAAAACGTAGTTATTAGTGAAAATTGCTCTCTCTTTGACTTAAAATCATAATCCCAACTCAAAATTTTAAAAATTAATGAAATCAAGAAAACATTTTAAAAATAAGTCGTATAGATGCACGATCTATTAGCGCAATCTATTTTCGTCTCTCAGAGTCTAGCTCGTTGAGTGGTTAAGACGACAGGTTTAGGAAGCGGGATGTCGGGGGTTCGAATTCGAATCTGGGATAATGCATCTTTCTTGCTTTCATAAGTCCATTGTTAAGGGGGGTTAAACCATTTATCTTTTACAAAATATACATTTATAATAATATTACCCAGATAGCACGTAAGTTTGCAGCAAGTTTGATTTTGACTTGTCATGGCAAAATTTGACGCGTCAAACTTGAATCGAACTTGTAGCAAGTTCGATGCGACAAATAGCGCCACCTCCTTTGCAAATGAAACTTGCTGCAATTTTGCAAAACAAGCTTCCTGCAAAGATAGCACAATAAAGGGATAATTATCTTTGTCTCTGTTTTAAAAAACATCCGATTTTTAATAGCATCTCCTAGACCGTAATTCTTTTTTATTAATTCAATAAATCAATGATAATTTGTGAAAAAAATAACTTTTTTATAAAAAAAATTTTTGAAACATTTTCCATCTTTTTACTAAATATATCACTCTCACTTTAAAGAAAACTATATCGCCTTTTTCTTAATGTTGAAATTTTAACGTTTATAAACAAAATTAAATCTAAAAAACAGTCAGTGTTTGTTGAACAATAATAACTAGACATTTTGTCCCATTTTAAAGTAATTACTTTTGAACTCTAATTTCATAATTTATTCTACTAGCAAAACGTAGTTATTAGCGAAAATCGCTCTCTCTTTGACTTCAAATCATATTCTCAACTCAAAAAATTAATGAAATCCAGAAAATAGTTAAAAATACATCGTATACGAATCGAATCGAACGATGTATTAGCGAAATCTATCTTCTCGTCTCAGAGTTCAACTGGCTCAGTGGTTAGCGTGTCCGCTTCGGAACCGGGAGGTCGCGAGTTCTATGCCGGGTTGTGTTTCGTACTCTGTTTTGGCTATAATTTACAATAAGTTTGCACGGCAAGCTTGCTGCAACTTCGTTTCATGGTGACTTCGAAGCTTTCGTTAACTTGCTGCAAGCTTGCACTCTTGTCATGACAAATTTGTGGCAAACCTGCACTCTTGTCATTACAAATTAGTGGCAAGCTTGCTGCAAACTAAAATTGCTATCTGGGTATACATTTATAGAACATAAATTGCAGTCTTTTTTTCAATATATTGATGTAACTTTACCAGTTTTCTAGAGAGAGGAAAAGTAATAAACTTTTTTCCATGCCAATTATTTTAACAGGAATAAATCTTAAAAATTAATATTACAAACCATTTGTTTATTTTTCCAATTACATAAGAAAATAAAACATGAAAGAAGTTATTAAATTCAGCAAGTTTTCACAACATTAAAAAAGTTACATCTTTATAAAGGAACAAGAAAAATTCTTTTATTGTCAGATTTTGCAATTACTTTGTAATTATTTGACAAATTTCTTTGAATTAAAACCCAAATAAAAAAATGTAATGATATATACGAAATGAGGAAAGTCATTCCACACTCAATGTTAAAAAATATTAAAATGTTACCCTAATTTAAGTTAATAATTTAATTTAATGAGAACATAATAAGTAATTAAATCTTTAAATGTAATTGATCTGAGCTAATTATTAAATATCTTTATTGACTATCTTGATGGAGTAGTAAAAAAATTAACAACTTTTAAAGATTTAATTACTTTAGATTGTCGTATTAAATTATTAGATTAAATTATTTAAATTCAATAAAAGATATAACTGCTTTTTAAAAAATCTAAAGTAATTAATAAATTATTCTTCAGATTGGTCAAATGCATTACATTTATCCCGATAAACCCTTTCAAACACAATTAACGTCTTAGCAGCCTCCATTTTAAACGAAAATTTCTTATGTTCGGATATCGAAACAACACTTTTCGCTAGCGAATAGCGTTTACGCCAGGCACAGAACTGGCGAGAAATCGGAGTCCTTTTTTCGGCCGAAAGAGATCTCAACCGGTTGGAAAAACGGGTACGAGAATCGCACTTGTCGTTAACGGGCAGAAAAAGTGACGTCTCCCAACCCAACCGGGGGTACCAGAATAGACCCGAAAGTGAATTTTATTAATGTAAGTAAACAGACCAGAAAAATCTTCCATCATACGATAAATACGATAAGAGTGAGCATCTGCTATTTTGCTGAATAATTCTTAAGTCGCAAAATCATGCTATTGGTCAATAAATAATCATATTAAAAGTAGCATACTGAAAAGCAATATAATTATACTTTCAGGAGGCTATTCAGAAAACATTAGTTAGTTATCTGTTCTAAATAGGGATGACGAATATTTGACGAACTGTTATTTTCTACGTAATATCAAAAAATCACAAATACCAGTGATGAATACTACAGTCAAAAAGGTGTGATTCAGTCATTTTTAATTAAATGTGCATAAAGTGGGTTTTTTTTATTTTAATTTCATATCTTTTAATATACTTTTGTAAGGTTTTAGTTCGATATACTGTCAACAGATGGCGCCACCAAATGCTAATCTAAAAACTCTCACAAATGTATGAACTACCCTCCCCACACAGGGAGACATCAACACACCCACTCAGGTCGGGGGGGGGACAGCGTCTTCACCGTACAGATCCATGACCCATGGGATTGGGTCTTTGGTCACGGCAGATCACCTTACACCACCTCGCTATTATTTTATCACAATTCGCAGTTTCCTCGTTTCCTGTTCCTCCAAATCGCAATTTTCCCCAATCGCGGTTCAATAAGTCTTTCTGTGAATCATCCTTCTTGTTGTGATATGCGTTTTTGAATGATTACGGCGCTTTTGTAATTCGAAGAGGAAAACGAATAAGCGTTCCAGCTTCCAGCCCATAGGAGCAGGGGGGAGAGTTATTTCCTTCATTCCCGCCGGTGTGACTTCAGCAGACCACACAGATAGACTTTTTGTGGTTGACCGTTTTCTGAGACCTATGGCTATTTTTATTTATTTTTTTTACTTAAAAGAACAGTTGGAAATTGGATTGGACATTAGCCTCGTATAAAAAATTAATTGATTACTTTGGCAAACCTTATTGGTATATTAATCTGAGAATGATCGATTTTAAATCAGATTTTTATAGGCATTATAAATGTAAGGTTTTTTTTTTAGTTTTATTAAATCAATATTCTGAAAATTATGTTATCTTGCAACTTGTAGCGGCCTTGAAATTTATTTCGACCACATTCTTTCATTCATTCTCTCCTCTTAATTGCCAATTTGATACACTGATGAATGGGTTGATGTAATTATTTCAATTGAAACAGACGATTGAAAAAAGTAACATTTGCCGATATTTTTTCTTTTATCTTACGAACTAAAAAGATGAGAATATTTTATGACAGTTTTCAGAAAATTTACCGTAATTTTATTAACTTTTAAATCTGTGATATATTTTTAATTATGAATTTTTTATTTCCTTTGAATGCAACTATATTAACAACTCCTTTAAAAATATTTTGAGCATTTTATTAACTATCAAATAAATATTTCTTTGGAGATGTATCATAATAAAGATTGAAAGTCAAATACAAATTCTGACTACCATTTATGCTCTGAAAATACATTTTGGATCATTGCGATATCTGCATGTTATCGCATGTTAAAATTTTCATTCATTATTAGTGAATGAATGGCAACAATCAGGTATCATTCACCACAAATTATTGGTGAATAATGGATACATTTTCCATTTACTCATTTTATAATTTTTCGTTATAGATCTGGGGAGATACATTCCCGTTTAAATTCTGTCACTCTTAAACAGTCTTATATATATTTTCATACTTTGTATGAAATTCCGTCATCAAATATATAATAAAAAATACATTACTTTAACACAGACTTTTTATATAAAATATCCAAATTTGGCACAGTGATGGATTAGCACAAGCAGGGGCGCTGGCAGGCATTTACCGACGAGGGGCACGAGCAAATTTTCTCTAATTTAACTTTAAAATAACAAATAATTAATTTTATATTTAGTTAAAAGTAATTAAGTATTAATTAATTAATTCACTTATAGTGAATACTTATTTGGATTAATAAATTATTTGTAATTTTAATATAGTAAGAATTGTCTGTCGCAACGACGGGCAATAATAGAAAATGAAGAATTAAAAACATAAATTTCAAAGACCGTCTAATTTTTTCTCTGGCCATGGTAGCTCGGAGATAGTTTTTTACTAGGCTAAAACTTCTTTCGCTCGTGCATGTAGATAAGAGAGTCGTACAATTAATTTTTACTAGACGATTGATCTAAAAAATGCCTTCGGCGAAGGAAAAAATTTATTTTTGAAATTCAACAAAACTCGCAGGCTGATTGGAGACTTTCACTTCATAACACTCATTCATTTTATTCAAAAACAAGAAATTAGTTTTTAAATTTTAACTCACCTGTCTTCATTTTTAAGCAAGTGTGCTTAATTTTATGTTCTTGGAGCTATTACAAGTATGAATGTATTTTTTTAAAAAGCATTTTTTACTTAATTTTAAACACAATTTTTCTCAATATGGCATATATGAACATTTTAACAACAATTATTTTTAATTAATCATTGTTTTACTAAGACACGTTTATCCAAAGCCCTTTAAAAATTCAGAAGCATTTGGAAATATATATCTTTTGGTGTGAAATAACTAGCAGGAGAAAAAAAATATTATTTTTCATCCCGATTTCTTAATGTTGAATATGTTTCATAAATTTCTGGGGACACAGTGGCCTAGTAATAAGGTCTCAGTTTCGGGACTGGACGACTCCAGGCTCGAAACCCGATTCTATTGAAGATTCGCCGTATATGTGGGCCTGCTGCACGTTAAATCATACGCAGGGGCCAAACATCCTCCCATCGGTGTGGTGCGGAAGTTTCGAAAGGTGGCTTACAGCTCAGGTGTTGTCCTCTTCATCTGTCCACGGTTCAAAATGACGAGGTCTTTCCCTAATAAACGTAAATCTCCTTTCAATCCTTTCTAGTTGAAATAAAATTTTCAAATATAGTCTTTTTATTACATCATATTAGTATGGTTTGAATAAAAATGTGAGATGTTTGGAAGAAAAAATACATTTACTTTAAGCTTTGAAACAATATATATTTTTAATGAACAATTAGACTGTACATAATTTTTCCGGCGTCAGTATTGTTTGATGAAAAAGTAATTTAAAACGTTTATTATTTTATTTATTTGTTTTATAATTATTATATTTATTTTAATTTATAAATTTCAGATTATTGAATTCAAAGCTTCTTAAATATTGCCAAAAACTAATTGACTAGTTACAATTGTAATTAAAAGTATGCTTAATTTCATCGCTTCAAAAATAATGACTGACAAGTCAAAATCTATAAGTGTTCTTCTAGTGATCGGGGCCCCGGTTCACAGTAAAGTTTAGATAAGATAAAAAAAAAAGTAAATAAGTTATAAGAAAAAATAATTAAATTTAACAGAATTTTATAAGAAAAAAATCGGAGGTGGGCTTATGAAAAAATATGGATCCCGAGAAACGCGGGGTTATTAACTAGTTATCTATAAATTCCGTCATGCGACGTAAGTGGTGCGACATGCATGGAGTAACAATCGTTGAAATCGTAATATAAGTATTTTTAGGAACATAACTTAAATTTTTTCTCAAAATCTTAATATAAGTAATTTAAATTTGCGTGTAAATTGATTATCACATCTCAAAGCAGAAAGAGAAAATCTTTTTATTTATCCTTGGCGTTGTTAACACAATTTCTCACAGATACGGCTCACGCGTTATCTTAATAATAAAACCTATTAACACCTCCTCTCGATTCACAATTATCTTCTCATTGCTAGACCTCCCGACGACTGTGAAGTTTTTCCCACGCTTTTCCTCCAGAATTGAGAGAATTCTAAAGATGTATGTTTGGAGAAATTAGTTTATTATTTTCTCTCAGGAGAAAAAATGTCCTGGCGTGCAACTATAATTTTTCGATGTAACTTGATTAAAAATGTGCTTATCATTTGCAGAATAATAAATATCGTTATTTAAAGCTCTTTTTAACTTAATTGAAAATGTAGCTTTTCTGTCATAGAAATATCTATGAGTAGCAAAAATCTTATGGAAAATTTAGAGACCAGAAAATACGGAAAGTCTGTAGCTATTGTTTTTTAAATAAACGACCTGATAATTGAGCCTATTTATAACCATTTGAAAATAATTTCAAAAGATTTTTTTCTTTTGAAAAATATCACAAATTCACAACGAATTCTGAAAACTATTTATGGGAGAGAGATTCCAAGTTGTTGAAAGAAATACTGAACGTCAACTTGAACAGTGTTGAATTATGCCTTTGAGAATTTCTCGGCAGTTAAGGCACCGAGACTAAAGCACAATTCATGCGAATCTCGACTTGGTAATCACTCAAAATATTTCCGTTAAGATAGACTTTAAGATAAGAATTTGACACTTTTCGTTCAAAAATTGAGCATAAGCAATTCAAGAGCATAAAATTAACTAAAATATGGGCATGAAATTTTTTTAAAAAAGAAAAGAAGTGAACATGAATTATATTTTAAATTTCATTCATTTCCAGCTAAATTTAAATGTAATCTTTATTAGGTTAGAAATTTGGGCTCAGTAATTAAGTATTAAAACAGCCGATTTAATTAAGAATAATTTTTATTGAATGTAGTTTTTTTATGTCATGATTTAAATTTTAAAAAATGTGATAGTTGAGATTTAGAGTCTAAAAGCAATGAAAAAAGTTTTTTGGCTTTTTTTTTATTATTATTAATATTAAAAAGAGTTTGACGAATGAAGCTTTTCAGCTTTTAAAATGTAGATTCATGAGTTCAACTTGATGTTAACATATTATTTTTCATGCGTGGCAATAAATCAGATTTAGGGAAGGGTTTAGAAGTTTCGACTTTAATCACTCATCTCAAAACTGAAACCTCAATTGTAATCTTACAGATCTACCATGGCCAAGGCCGCAGTTTTATTCTCTTCATATTATTTGTTATTTACATATATTAAGTCCAAGAGTATCTGACAATCAAGAAGCGTGTTCTTAAAATAATTTCAGACTGAAAAATTGATTAATTTAAAATGTGACAAAATTTATTATTATTTAATAATTATTAAATTATATTATTATTATATAATTTATTATTATATGATATTGTATTAAAATTTATTATTATATAATAAATTTTAGCAAAAAAATTCTCTACTTTATTAACTTTGTCTTATCTTAAACTATTTTTGTTCTCGCTACCACTTTTCAAATGGAAATTTTTTTTACGATCCCGTTTCATCCTAAAATGCTTGTTGCGGATCCAAATTCGGGGGAAAAAAAGAAGAAAAAACATGGGGATATCATAGAATATGATTGCAGGCTACGTGAAAAATTTTCGTAAACTCATATTCAGGGCCGTATTAAGCTCTGTAGGGGCCCTTAGGCAATGCAAATTTCTGGGCCCCATTTCCCCTTCTAAACCAGAGGTTTATATTAATTTTAATTTAATCTTTATATAAGCAGTTTTTAAGTTACGCGTATAACGACAAACTTATAATGGCTTTCCTCTTCATTAAGGGTGGGGAATAAACGCAATGAATCTTGAATTTCTTGAGGGCCCCTACAGGTCCCTGTCAAGTAGTTCCAAAATGGGACGTTATTTTTAGAAAGCAAATTTAATCCAAAAAATAATTGTTTTATTTCTTCTCAATGTGTTATATAAGCTTTGTTTAACTCTCTGAACCCGGCTGGTGTAAGAATTCTACTGCCTCAAAGCCCTGAGTGATTTTACGATCACGCAAGAAGAATGGAACGTCCCTTCCTTCAGAAATTCCAAGAAGTGGACTCCTGCTGTTGCGCTATCAGTTGTCAACAAAGAAAGGAAGGCCAGTGATGGTCATTTGCGGTTTAAAGTTTCAAGCGAGGGAAGCGTTGCAAATAGGAAAACATGGATTGAAACGACTGGGGTGGATTTTCTGAATCTCTTTTTTTTTCTTTACAAATCTATTTGATCATTTATTATGTACGAAACCTTTTTAATGACAAAAAAAGTGATATTGTAAATTCATTATGACTGTTAAATTTTCCTCCATATTTTTTTAAATACTTTTGTGTAATGAATAAAAATTCATCCGAATATAAACACTTTTTTAAATGTATTACACAAAACCTAAAATTTGACATAGAATGCCAATCAGTATTTTTACAAGTCGTCAATAATGTTGTTTGCATTAACGTTAAGAAAATTGTTTCATTTTTCAATATTTTCTTGGTTTATATAAAAATATCAATTTCATTTTCAGTTATCTCGGAATACATACTTAACAGAAATAAAAACTAATAATATTTGCATTTAAGCATATTTTTTAACTAATTTACCTTTTCTTCAACAGATGGATTTTACTCTTTCAAGCATTATTAAAATTGAAATGCGAATAACGAAATTGTCAATTTAATATAAAGTATCTTCTGTTTTTTTTAACAACAAAGTGTACAAGATCGGGCATATATAGTTAATTTGATAAATTTTGTCTTGCAAAACTCTTAAGCCATGTTTTAAACAAACTTTGTAACAAATTGTCCTCTTTTGTGTATGTATAAGACGCAGTTAAATGTGATGTTTTTGGCTAGCAAAAGTGTGAACACAGTCAGTGATAAGGTTAAAAGCTTTTTATAATAACAAATTATTATTTCGCTAACATAAGACATTAATAATTAATCTCTAATTTCAAAAAGTCGTGAAATAATATAAAAAGTTAAAAATCGTAATTTGTAGAAACCTCTCCCCCCCCCCCGTTGAAACCATTGAACCCACTGAAAAGCTAACTCAGCTCCGTGCAATTATAGAATCTTTAAAAAATATATCTTCCGTTCAGCAAATCAAACACAATTAAACCAAAAATGACTTTCTGGCGGTATTCAGAGGGAAAAATCATTATACTCTCTACTATAGATGAAATGTTCTTGGTTTTTTTTTCATATATAGTGATAAATTCTTGCTGAGACAATGGGATACTCTTTTGTATATCTGACAGAATATCAAATTAATTTAAAAGCCAAATTTAATATTTTCTTATAAATTTCATGATTAATATATATTAAGTTTAATAAAACACGAAATTGGTACATACAATAACATTAGAAAATTTTAAATAAATCAGATATTTCTAAAGCAGTTTTCAATTACTGACAAAGCAACTATTGAATTATATTGAACTTATTCTCATATTGATAAAGCTTTAGAGGATATACATATGATCCTATAGGAGATAATCCTATCCTATAATCCTATATATATAGGATATAATCCTATTTTTAAACCACCAATGTCAATTGTTAAGTTGCACTTAGATTTAATTCAACATTAATTATGCACGACATGAAAATGCTTCAATTTGATGCAATTCCTTTGAATCTTGATAATTTAAGGAGTCATTTTCCATATTCGCGAATTCTTGGAAATTGATTGCTGTGCTCAGCAGGTGGAGAAAGGACAATGAATAAATGTTTTTTTTTTTTTTTTGTATTTAGTTTCAGAAACTCTACTACTTTACTTAAAGTGAACACAAAGAGATTTTGCTGAGATAAAAGTACATTTTTTATTCACTTTTAAAGCAACAAATAATGCAAATTAATGATCTTTCTAAAGCACATTATAAATTCAAAAAATCTTGTTTGAGAAATCTTATAAATTAATAAAAAAAATCCCATATTATGTAGGTAATTATATGTGCTTTTAAGTAGGTATGGATACATACTTAAGCAAGGTAATGTAGGCTTTATGGGTTTAAAATATATAAATTTGGATATATCAGTTTAAAATGTAAGCAGAATTTTCAACTCGCTAATATTTTATTTCAAAAATAAAATACTTTGGTGTAATGAATTTTTTTAAATTTAAATATTTAAAAACAAATGCAAACATAGCAAATGAAGTTTTTATATAAACGACAATGTAACCAAAGATAAAAAAAAAAACTGCTACTTCTTAGTAAGACATTTTTTTATAAGTTTTGAATGAATTTTCAAAATTAAATTAGATGGTAGAAAGATTTGATAAGGTTAAAAAAGGAAAATTGACATCCAACTTTAATTTTAAAATTTTAGCTGGTAAATGTTACGCTGTATCCTAAAAAGGATGTATCCAAAAATTAAGTTTTACAATTTTAGCTTTTAAAGCGCAAAAATAATATTAAGAAGTACAGCTGAATTATTTTCCTTTAACTGAGATATTTATACAAGAATAATACAAGTATTATATTAATACTGTTATTATAGACATACAATTATTAAATAAATTTAAAATTTTGTTCATAGCTTGATTCATCAAAATTTTTACCTAAGATCGATATTTAAAATATTTGAACTCGAGATAAAATTCAACGCATACACTTTGATAAAGTTCCTTTAATTAAATAAGCAGTAAATAATTCAGACAATTAATAAAAATGTCTATAGAAACTAAATTATTTTTAAGGACTATTATTAATTCCATAAAGAGCTATAAATAAATTTATAACTTCATTCATGATTGAGAAATGAAAATACCCTACACTAAAAATAAAAAAAAAATCCCAAACCAATATTTTGAATTTTACAGTGCTAATAAAATAGATATAAAATCAGTCATACTTAGCTGAATGTCCCCCACTTATCTGTTCAGCAGTACTAGCATTAATAATGATACCATTTATTAACTTCTTTTCAAAATGTGTGGGATAAAAAAAATATGCATATTTTTTTTAGTGGTATAGAACTCGAAAACGTACATTCTAGAAAAGAAAATGCGATTTTTTTTATCATCCTTGAATCTTAAGATAAGTACTAAACAATGCTTTGTTTATCGAAAAAAGGCAGAAGTGAGTTATAATTATTAAATACACAAGCTAAAAACTCACGATTTTTTATCTCCGCTAAAATTTGAAAGAGATTGACCCACCGCATATTGAAAAAAAAAAAATCTTTCATTTATAGTGCCTGCAAAAAATGATATTAAATCGATCATTCTCAGATTAATATACCAAATAAGTTTGTCGAGGGAACCAACCAATCTCCTGTTTACGTACGATGTTAATAACTTCCGAAATAAGCGAAATCAGTACAAATACAAAACCACAAAGAATGCTTCAGGTAGTCCAACCAAAAGTCAGACCGCAAAAGCAAACGAAATGCGCTCACTCAGCTCAGCGGGGCTAAAGGAGCAACTATTCGTTTTTCTCTTCGATTTGCTTAATCGCTGTAATTTGCTCTCAAACGAGTAATCGCTGTAAATCTCCTTTACTGCGACTGAGCTGTTTAAAGACCGGAAATTGCGAACTGTGACTTCAGTTATTGATTACTATTGTGACAATGTGCCTCCCCCCACTAACACGTTCCAAGCACACACCCCAAACTACGTTTCAACCAAAATTCCTTTCTCAAACGTCGAAAAAAAGTTTGCTGGCGCCATCTGTTGACAGTATAAAGAACTAAACATTAAAACTATAAAGAAAGTATATTGAGAAAGAAATAATACTTTTTTATTTAAATTTTTTAGAACATTTTACTTATATTTAATAAGATTTTTTGAAAATTGAAAGTGTGATTGAAATAACAGTTATTTGGAATAGATATTTAAAAATAGCAATAGCAAAAATATTTGTTACTCAAAAAATCGTGGATTATACATCCCTAGTTCTAAATGCAATTTTTGAACTGAATCGCGAAACCAGTAAACTGCGATTCCAAATCACAGTATTAGCTATTTTACTTTCACTCTCCAAATTTGCGAAAAAGTTAGCTTTAATATACTAATTCTTCCATATATGAATTCTTAATAAGTCATAAGAAATTATGGTAACCTTGACAGAGAAGAATATTTTTCAATTTAACCTTAACCTTGCTTTTTTTTATGACATACAACTAAATTACGGCCACCAAAATAGAAGGTTGGCAACTTCGATAAATTTCTGCTCAGTTTCGATCTCATCTGTAATGGCTTCTATTTGCAAGTTTTTTGACGAAGATGCTGTTTACAAAATTAACAAGAAAAAATTCATTGATGTAGGTCTAGTATTGGAAAATTCAGAATATTTAAGTAGTGATGACGAACAGTCAGACGATCCTGATTATAAGGACTGGGGGGAGCGTATGAAAAAAGGACATATTCGTGTGGCGTGGCATCCTAATGGAGCAGAAGAAGTTTTACCGGAAAAAAAGGTAAATACTATTTGAAAAGATTGACTAGGGTGTACTTTTGATTGCAGTTGTTTTATTTGGTATACGTAAAAACGTTTGGGATGCAGTTTTCTCTAGTTTTCAGATGTACGGTCTGAAGTCTGCACCAGTTATTCTTCTTTTAAATCAAATGGTTTAGATAATTTCACGATTATAGATCAGCAATTCTTGTATTTTATTGTTGTATCTGCATTTTATTCCATTACTGCAGTGGAAAATTTGTTTTAATTTTTGACTTCTGCGCTGTGTAAACATTATGAATAAATGCGTTTTTGGTTTTCATAAGCAGTATTTTTGAAAAAAACATTCAAAAATTGTTTTATGGATCTTTTTTGTTTCTTTATATAACGAACAGCGATGCATAGTAATTCTTCTTTAGCCGGTATTGCTTTTGATTTCTTTTATGTGTTGTCAGTCGAGATTTGACAATCTGTGAAGAATGTTACGTTAGTTAGTTTTGACAATCTGTGAAAAATTAGTTTTTGAAATTGTAAATTTCGTGATAATTCAAGAAATGGTGATTTTTATTTGCTTTGCAATTTTAAGAGCTGTTATTCATATTTTTAATTTATGAATTTGATACAGCTTTTATCGTTTTTATGACATGTTGGATTTTATTCTTAAATTATTTATTTTAAATTCCCATTTGTAAACTGGTGACTATTTAGAAATTTATAAAATATTTACTAACTTTCAGTATACTTTATGTAAAGGATGTATTTTTGTAATCTTTCGTTTAAATATGTTATTGCTTAAATTACAAATCTGTTATAGCAGATCTAATTTCATTGGTATCCTATATACTAGTGGCATTCGGTCAGGCTGGATTAAGCTCTGTAGGGGCCCTTAGGCTTTGCAGTTTTGCCCCGCCTTCTCCTTCAAAACGTTCGAAACCAGATTTTTTTTTTAGGGTTTTTAATTTAATTTTTATATAAACAGTTTTGAAGTAACAAATATTATGACAAACTGAAATGGCAAGGCATATTGTTGCAGTTCACCTTGAAAAAAGTTGGTTTCAATATGATGCGTGTAAAAAATTTTAATTTAAAACTAATTTTAAACAAAAAAGTCAAAAATAAAACAATTACATCTCTTTTTAACGCATTCTAAATACTCAAACAGAAAGTTTGCCAGGGCTGTTGACTTGTGAGTCATTCCACCAATTGAAACAAATATTAGACAATACTGATCTGCAAACAAATTTCAAAACTTGATAAAATCATAAGCATAATGTTCTGAAATTTAAAAGATACTTGATTTTAATTTGAGTGTATTCAAGTATGTGGCCCTTGTAAGGCAAATGAAAGCTCAAAATTAAATTACCCTGAAAATTGCTGCCAAAATATCTCGAGGTCTTGCTCTCCCCTTCTGCCCTCCCTCAAAATTGCATGACCCATAGGCAGTTACCTATTTGGTAATTTGGCCCTGCCTTCGGTGATCAACTTGTTTGCCAGGAATGTAATTTCAATTGAATCTTTTCTGCATAATTTGATTTTGTTGGTCCTCTCAAAAAGTATTTTCAAGTTTGAAATTCTCATAGACATTTAATCCATGTTCTTTCAGTGGCCTTGCACCTGTTCTGTTTGTTATCTGCATGATTGTCCCTAAGGCATCAAGTAGCACTCTATGTCATGTAACATCTAATTGCAGATAGTTGGCATCAACTTCACTTTCTTATTCAAAATATTCATTCGATTTCAATATTAAAATGGTGTGGCACATTTTACATCCAACCGCATGTTAACTAGTTTCAAACATACTGATAAAAAGAATTAAACATTAAGTAATTACTTAGCTTTCAACAATGGAAGAGAAACACTCAAATAAAAGATTTTCTAAACAGTGAAAATTATTGGAATCTGTGGCGAATCCAGGATTTATGTCGGTGTGTGTGTGGCTGAGGTCATTAAAAATTTTGTATCGTTGCAACAAATGTCAAACCTCGTGAGTTGTGTAAACCCAAACACTTTTACAGACACTTTACCCACAACTTTTTAGGCTTTACTCATCGGACAGTAAGAATCATAAAGAACACAACTATACTTTTGATAATTTATTAAAAAACACAAGGAAATAACTAGCCAAATAATTGTTTACAACTGTGTCAATGCTACAAGTACTAGTGGAATGACTACAAAAGTGGGAAAATTTTAGAGCTTGTCAAGCTAGGAAGCAATGTTTTAACGATTTTTTTTTAAAAAGGGAGATTAAGAACAAACAGCTATAGTGTTTTTAAATAACCGCAAGAATTCTGGTTTAGGTCTGGAGGGTGCTGCAGCCCCATAGCACTCCCCTCCCTCGATTTGCCACTGATTGGAATTTCATTGTGTAAGCATATTTAATATTTATGCCAGACAAAAGCATGACTTCAACTTATTTATTGTTATAACAGTATATGATACCAGATAAGTGGCAACAGTCAGATGTTGATCTACTTTGAATTTGATTTAAAAATAAGAGAGATGAGTTCGAGTACGGTTGAACGAAGTTACGATACACAGATTACAAAGTGTAATAGTTGTGTTTTAATGTTCTAATAAATGTTTGTTTTAGTCTTAAAAAGAAGTCTTATGAATGTCAATCGAGAAGCCAACAATTGCAATAATGAAAAGTATTATTGTAAATGATGCCTAAAAATATTTAATAAAAAATATATAAAATTTATATTATTTCAATATATATTATTTTTAATAAATATAAAAAATTATTAAAATTGAAGAAACAAATTGAAAAGGTAATTTTTTGCATTTTCAGATGGTATAAAAATGATTTTTGTGCTGTAATATTTTGGAAGTTATTAAGGAAAAACGTTTAAGTTTTGCTTAATTTTTAATTAATTAAAATTCTATTTAAAATTTCAAAAAATTGCTCCAAGGTGCATATTCACACCCTCCAAAGTATGTTTGTACCAAATTTCGTAGCTCTATGTCCAGCAGTCTGTCGTGTAGAGTGCCATCACACACATTATCCTTTCTTTAGAGGTATATAATATTGTTTTCATTGTGTCTTACTCATTTGAAAAAGCATGTTAATATTTATTTGTGAAAGGGGGGGGGGACTCGTATTGAAATAAAATGTAGTTCATTTAATTAGAAATTTTGTATTGGGTAATATTCTCTATCACGGCTAGTCATTTGATTGTAGATACTAGAATAATTTTGAAAAATATGATATAGAAGATGTGAAATTTATTTTATAATTATTAATTCATTTTTAATTTTTAAAAGGGTAATACTTTAAATAGTTGCTGTAACTGCATTCAAAAAAGATTATTTTAGCAAATTAAATTTATTCCAGCATTTAATATTTTGTTTACTATAACTTTTCCTCCCCTCTTTAAAATATAAACTGCTAAAAATTCTGAAATGGTGTCATTCAGTAGCTACCTAATCCAAGTTGAAATATTAAAATTACTATATTAGGATACCAGATTGCTCAAAAACAAGTTTATAATTGTGTATATTTCTAAGCGAGTACTCTGAACTGAATATTATGCAAGACTGATAGCAGATGGACTGGATTTATTATCTCTTTTGGTTTTGTTTAGTTAAATATTTAGGACATACTGAGACACTGCTATTCTTTATTAATGGAACAAACAGGGCAGTGTTGACATAAATGAAAAAAGGATGAGGGCCATCTGTCACTTATTATTATTTTTTTTTCTGATCTGTCAACCTTGAATGGATATGGAGATTCATTTTAAGCTAAACAAAATAGAAGAAAAATTTATAATACATAGGTAACAGAATTACAAAATTAAGTATGCATATTCTTAACAGGATTCACCTGTTATAAATTTGAAATGAATCAAAATTAATATTTCTAAACCTTAAAATTTTATCAGTGTTTATACTGCTTTTAAAGAAAATGAAATGGTACAATTTCATCAAAATGAATTTTGTTGTGGATCTGTGATTTGAGCTCTTTTATTGAATAAGATGAAAATATGCAACACATTCATAACTTCAGAAACTTTAAAGGTAAAAAAAAAAAAGGGTTTTTTACAAATTAGGGGGAAAAAAACCAGTCTATAATCATAAGATTCAGTGTAGTAATAATTAATACTAAATAATTTAAATTCTTAATTTATTAAGCAATTTTAAACGAAGATGTAAAGATAATTTTTTTAGAATCTTTCGAGTTTAAAAATGTTAATTTTAAAATTTGTCTTAACTTTTAAATAAATGAAAAATATAAGAATTTCGAGCATCATTCAGAAGTATGCATTTTTATTACTTTAAGTCTATAGTAAATAAATATATTTATACTAAATACAACTACCTACACTTTTCTTTTATTTTTATATAAAACTAATGAATTTGTGCATTAACTGTATGAAGTGAATAACTTTAAAAAATGTTCATCTTCCAAGCATAATTCTTTATGTGTAAATATTTTCTTAGGTCAATGATGGAATTATTTTTCTTGAATTGTTCGATTGTTTATTATTATCTTAGGTCAAATTATGTGACAGATCTTTGATGCCTGGTGATGTTGTTCGGAAGATTGTTAAAGGAAAAGACACTCAGTTAGGATACTGTCGCTATACTGTTGTAAAAGCAGATGTGCAAGTTGTTGGTACCAAGCAGGTTTTGGTTGGAATAGACAGTAGAGAGTTGCATCCCCTTGAGGTATATTTTTTATATTTTGGGATTAGTTATGCTTTTGTTATACTTTTATAATTGGCCAAATTGAAAAGTATATATTTTTCAGTTTTATTTTTGCTTCGCTATTAATTTGTTAAATTTGTGAGTTTTATTGTCCCAAATTGTTCTATATCTTTAATCAAAATTTGCTATACTGTGTGTGTTTTGAGCATTTAGGCAAATTTTTATTTAGTGTCTTCTTTTAAGATTAAAAAAACATTTATCTTGCAATTAATTCAGTATATGGGTTAAAGTGCTTGTATGAGGGGTGATCAAAATGTATTGGGACTGGTGCTCCTTCAAAGCTAAAACACAGAGTGACGTCGTTTGGCAGATATTGGCCTTGAACTCTTCAGTGCTAGAGCTAAAGGTTACACAGTCATAACTCCCACCTCTTTTATATAGTAGAACTTAAAAAATATATGTACTGTGCTTTCATCACATTTCTTATGGTAGAGAATGTTGAGTTGAAAACTGCACTCAATCTCTTTAAATGCTCAATCTCCTTGAATCAAAGCCATAAACCTATGGTTCATCTCCTGTTAAAATCATTTTCAGACAGTTTTCCTCATTTTTAGCACACTCAAAGAGATTGAGTGCAGCTGAAAGTCCATCTTCTTTTGGGTCTGCACAAATTGGTAAACATGCATCTTTTTCCCAAATCTTTAGTCAGAATGGGCTGAACTGAACCATAGCTGATGCTGCATTCTTCAGATACTTGCAAATAGTGATTCAATCATTTTTATGCACATCTTGTTTGTTTTGACATTTGTCAATGTTTTGGAAGTCATCACTATCAACATTTTCATTACCATGTTGAAAATGTTTGAACTCGTTACAAATCTTGTGTGATTTGTGCAATTTTTCCCATAGACTTTAACTTTACACAAGTCTCGACACATCTAATGCCAAGCTTTTGGCAAAATTTGATGCAGATTCTCTGTTCAATTTTCTCTGCCATAAAGAATCTAACACATCACATCACACACATTTTTCTAAGCTCTGCTATACAAAAGTGGTAGGAGCTATGGCCTTATAACTTTCAGCACATGCTTCGGAGGGTTCAAGGTCAATATCTGCGAAGCATTTTCACTCTCTATGATTTAGCTCTTAGGTTATGGTACCAGTTCCAGTACTTTTTGATTGAACTTTGAATGTCCGGAAGTGGGAAGGAAAAGTGTTCTTTCATTTCTGAATTTAGTTTTAGAACTGTATAATTTGCGCAAATTTTTATTAGTTTAATTTGAGTGTGGAAAGAAACATGGCATTCTTGGTTTGTGCTGATCCTGTGCAAAACTTGCTGTTTCTTTCTGTGATTTAATAAATTTGAAATCAATGGCTCCTATGCTTATACTGCTGCTTAGATTTTAAAAATTTCCATAGATTTATCACCTAAAGGAATGTCCAATGTTTTATTTATTTTGTTTGTCAGTTTATTTTTCATTAGTGAGTTTAATCATTTTACTTACTTTACATGTTAGTAATAAAAACCATACAAATCCAGTTACTTTTGAATTTCATTATCAGTTATCTCTAATATTGCTCTCCTGCAGGTTTTTTTTTTCTCTCTTTCATGAGATTATGATAATTTTTTAGGAGTTTGTAGCTGACGTTGCAGTTTTCAAAGATTCCTGGGTTGGAATGGTTAAGACAGTTAAAACTGAGCTTACCGTACGCTGTAATGATGGATCCAGGTCAGTTTCCTTTTCCTTTAATATTTTCTTAACATTTACATACACCAATAAGCTGCATTCAAACTTTTTTTTCAGTGTTAAGATTTATAATGTTTCTTGATGACTTATTTTTTTTTTTAAATTCTGTTTGATAATCCTGTCTTGTTTTATTGATTCTATTCTAATAACTTTTTAAATTATCAAATTGGAAAATTTCATTTTTAGAATTATCTTTCTTTTTCTATATTGAAGCCTCATTTCTTCAGACATTTTCCCCATGTTTTATGATTTTTTTTCTGGAATAGTTTGGTATATATATGTAATTCTTTTATAATTTAATCCAACAGAACATTTTGTAATTAGATGATAAACATAATATCCTCTTGAATTTTTTCACCAGTTTCATTTTTTTGTTTTTATGAAATATTTTTAAATTTTAAACATGAAAATATCTTAAAAAGTTTGCTGTAAAATTTGTAGAAAGAATTTTTAATTGGAAATGTTCTGTCTAAAATTATAACTTATAAAGAAGTGCACCTTCATTTCAAAGATGGTTATATATTATTATTTAAAACTGTAGAAAAAGGCAAAAAGTAAGCTTATGAAAATGTAGCAGTTTAAAAAAAAAAATGTTTTATTGTTCAATTGAAAATCTTGTAGCATTTTATTCTCATTCAATGTTAGAATATTTCAATAATTGCATTGTGAAATACATTTTTAAAAAGCATAAATAATATTATAATTTTCAATGGTGTTGTTTCAGTAAAAAGTAAGATTTTCCCTATTTTGGGAACATCCTCACTGTACAGTTAAATTATGAAATGCACTCATTTTATATAATTTTTTTACATATGTATTTTAAATTTATTTATAGATTTTACAACTCCTACATATAATTAGTAGTGTCTTAAAAATCAAATTTGAAAACTACACATTCTAAATTATATTTAATGTATGCCCAAATTTATCTTCAAAAGTTTTATATTGAGATGAGAGATGGGTAAAGTAGGGAAGCATTATAGGTAGCTCAAAAATAATTAATCAAATAACATACTGTTTGATTGATGCCTTTAATTAAATATAAAAAAAAATGTGTGCAGGTTGTATCTGCTGGATTAGTAATGGTTGTATACTTAACTAATAGGAATCTAAAAAATATTCAGTCAATATTCGGCTTGTCTGAGTACCAAACAGATATTCAACCAAATAAATTCAGGATAATATTTTTTAAAAATGTGCTTTTAAATATATTTATCAAGGGATATTGCAGAATTACATTTCAGTACATTTATTATCAATAATAATATTAATATCCTAACATTTAGTCAATTTTTAAGTTGCATAGTACATAAGTGTATTCATTTATGCTATACATCATTTATCATTGTAAAGCTGGAAATTATAATCAAAGTACAATTTTTCAGCATTTGCAGGAAGTGTGTTCCGTTTTGTTTCATATATATTACCAACTTCAGAAAACAAATACTTAATATATAAACACTGTGCATGCAGAAGATGAAAGATATTTTCTTTCTAAATTTGCAGTCTTTTCCCACCAATTAAGTGGACACTCAATCCTAGCTATTAAAAGTTCTTTATCGCAATATTAATTTACTTCTAATTTTAATCTATCTACTGAATTTTCTTCTGAGTTTGTCATTGTCATGTTTTACAATAAGTTTTATTTTTGTGAAGCAAACCAAAAATGAAGAGGGTTTTTCATTTCTTATTATTGGAATTAACATTTTTAAAATGTTACAAAAACATGTCAAGGTGTTATTTTTTTAAAATATACAAATAATAAAAAATCATTTTTATTAACCTTTAATTTTTTCATTTAAAATTTGAGAAATATTTTATTTAAATCAGAAGTGAAATGTTTTTAAAAATTGGGTATTCAACTGCTGAATATTCAGTATTTGACCTGAAATTTAGCCAAATATTCAGTATTTGGCTAAATCATATTTGTTACATTAATACTATCTAACACATATACCACATAACTGTATGTTTGCTTAATATAGTACACTCTAAAGGAAACAAATTCATTTCTACTTGGAGCTTCATTTCCCCATTCCTAACTTTCTGAATTTTATATGTATTTGTAAATTGTGTAAATAGGGAAATGTCTCAAACAGTCAAGTCATCATCAGACTAACAAGAGAGATAAACTCCTAATGAACAACCCTAAGGAAATCTGAGAAAAATAAAAACTGTTTGAATACAATTTCCCTTTACATCCTTAGATTTGAGCTCTACTGAAATTTTCAGCGTGCATATGGTATAAGCATGGAAGAATGTAGATTTTTAGGAGCATAAAAATCAACTGCCAATATACCAACAGTACAAACAATTTGAAACAATTTTTTTTTCTTCATTCATTTTTTATTCAGAACAATTTTTTTGGATATTTGTGTTCTGTTGTGTTTATTTTCCAAATGTTCCTTTTTTTTATGTGTATGTGTTTCCTTCTCATATTGTATTTATTCAAGTTCTGTAGTTTAAATGTTTATTATCATTTGCGCCTGTAAATTTCAAACTCTTTAAGGAGTGTATTGCCCAGACAAGGCTTTTATTTGTTATTACAGGGTGTGTAGCATCATGAAAAGTGCTTAAGTTTGAAAAAAGTTCCTTAAAATGTGCTTAATTTTCTCGAGAAGTGCAAAGAAAACATTCTTCTTTTTGTTTCCCCAGATTTTGAATACGATAAATCGAAAGCATTGTCATAAATCTTTGTTTTCCAGGTGCATCAAGATAAAAAATTGTCCAGTCAATGGAGGCTGAAATGGGGGGGGGGGGGAAAAAAAAGCATTAAATCATATAGTTTTGAAAATTATCACATGTGTTCATGAGGGGCTCCTGGGGGGGGGGGTTGTGCTGCCATCTTGGATTTCACATCTCTTTTTAGATTTTCATGAATATCTCGAAAACTGTTCAGTTTTCAAATTGCAGTTGACTTAACAAATTAGAGAGCGTGAAATTCCCTATGATTGCATGCATTTATTATTTTTCTATCTATAGTAGTTTCTGAGTAAATGGTCTCGAAAGTTTGACGCCATCTTGGATTTCATCCCCCATTTTAGTCTCTTTTGAATATCTCAAAAACTATTCAATTTTCATTTACATGTAATGCAATAAATTAATGATCGTAAAATTCCCTACAAATGCATGTTTTTATTTTTATTCTAGTTTCTGGGATGTTTAAGAAAAACTAAAAAAGGGTGAATTAACACAACAAACATTTGTAACAAACTTTGAAGCCCATTATCTTGGAAACTATTAAAGCTTGAACAAAAATAAAATCACACTTTTGTAGAGAATTTTATGTTCTTTGATTTATTGTATCTTGTGTGATTTGAAAACTAAATAGTTTTCGAGATATTAAAAAAAAAACTTAAAAAAAGGTCATGAAATCCAAGATGGTGGCAAACTTTGAGACCCATTGTCTCAGAAGCTTTTAAAGCTAGAAGAAAAATAAAAGCATGTATTTGTAAGGAATTTTATGCTCTTTAATTTGTTAAATCATTTGTAATTTAACAAATTTAGTTTTCGAGCTCTTCAAGAAAAACTAAAACTAAAAAAGGGGGATGAGATCCAAGATGGCAGTATGAGTCCCCCCCCTTTGGGCCAGGGACTTTTAGTATGTTCATCAGGAGCCCATCACAAACATGTGTATACCAATTTTCAAAACTATATGATTTAATGTTTTTTTCAAACCCTTCATTGACAGGATTATTAATGGCCTGTTTTCCGCTCCCTCTTTCTTCAACAATAGGCACCGTCATATATTGAAATGCTGGAATGATTATCCCGAAGGGGCAAATTAACTGGTAATTTGTTAATTTTAAGAAATGTTGAAAAATGTCACGGATTTTTATTGTTAATCTTATAAAAGTTGACTTAATTTTTGATAATGGCAATTTGCATTATTTTTATTTCTTTGTCAAATAAAAAAAGCATCCTTTATTTTACAATAGAAGGTGTTGTGAAAATATAGAAATAAATATTAAAATTTTAAAAATACATATTTAAAAATATATTTATTTTTAAAATTTTTCAATCAAAATTATGCATTATTATAAAACAAAAATCATCCTATGCGTAGAAAATACGTAGGTCTATGTGCATGTACAAAGGTGCTTAATTTTTTTGGCTAAGGTGCTTAAAAAGTCCTTAAAAGTTCTTACTTTTGCAACAATTTCTCACTACGCACCCTGTACTAGATGATATACCCGGTGTTGCTCAGGAATAAAATACTTTTGTATAAAATATTATAATACACAAAATCCTTTTATTGTGGTAAACTTTTTAAAATTAAAATGAGAACATCAATTAAATCAAACAATTTTTAAAAATGCCGAAAAGTAATTTTCTCTGTAATATTTGTTATACAAGTACTTCAAATTTTTTTCACAAATACTGAAGTATAAGAAAGGTTTTAATGGACTTATTAGGTAAATTAGTTTTTGTTATAAATTTTCAATTGTCTACTTTTAAACTTTTCTTTTAGTGTTTTCTAGAATTTTGTTAATGTTTTTTTGGCAACAGTTCTTCGTATGCACATTTTTGTTCATCAACACTAAAAAAAATAATTTTGCTAATTGTATATAAATTTAATTTTGAAAAATTTATTAAAATGAGAGAAAAAAATTGCATGGAAATGAAATTACTGTCACTGAAAAGCTGATAATAAAAAAAAAGGTGTAAAATTAGTTTTTGTTTGATAACATTTTTGGAAGATATCGCGGGAAAAATGCCAAAATCTTGATAAATTTTTAATTAACTTTTGGACTTTGAAAAGTTGACAGTGACCTTTATCTTGTTTTGAAGACCTCATGTGCAGACTCTGTATAAAATTATGAACAATAAACATTCAAAACCACAGCCCCCCAACTACAGAGATTAAGGCTACAACAATTTACATTAATCCAATGCTTTCCTGTAAATGACATTTCTGAAGTCTGCTGTTCTCAAACATCTGTTTCATTTGCTTACAAAAGCTTTACTATCCTTGCCTTTGTTGGAATTTGAACAATTGGCTGTTTTCTTTTAAGCATTGTTAAAATACAACTCCGAATCTCGTAATACTAAAAGTTATATATTTTCAATTAAAATATTACTTATTTATTATTTCATAGGAAACGCAGGTAAAGATGACAGGCGATAA
Organism: Araneus ventricosus; assembly: GCA_013235015.1. Taxonomy (NCBI): domain Eukaryota; kingdom Metazoa; phylum Arthropoda; class Arachnida; order Araneae; family Araneidae; genus Araneus; species Araneus ventricosus. The sequence goes on from BGPR01000015.1 coordinate 348,251, forward strand.
GTAACTGCAGCAATTTTTAAATCTAATTAAATAAGCTTTAGAATTCTTTTAAAACCAATGGAAAACATTGCCAAACGATATTTGAAAAAAATAAACAGAAACACGAGAAAATAATGGTAAAGTAATTACACCATTGCCTAGCAACAGAGTATAATTAAATTTGCTTTATTTCAAAATCGTCTGTGTGTAAGCAACTATTTATTAAATTTTGAAAAATTAAAACAAATTGAAGGAAAAATGTCACAAATATAAAATTTGTATCATTGTAAGGGTAAACTTTTGAACTTTAAAATGGTATAAAAATATTTTTTTGGGGATAATTTGTTCCGAACTTGCAGTGGAAAAACGGTTTCAGTTCATTTCTACGTAACTGACTGTTTAATTAACTTTTGCGGTTTGAAAAGTTGATAGATATCTTCCCCTTGCCTTACCTTAGGCGTGTACAAAGTTTGATTGAAATTGATGCAGTGGTTTAGGAGGAGATGTGGAGCATAGATACAAACATACATATCCGCAATGTTTTTTATTTATATTAAGATGAATCTGTAATTGCTCCAGTGTAGCTTTTGTGGTTTTTTCATAAGTTTAATTCAGTGGTGTGAAAACTATTTTCATATCCAACCCCGTCACTTTGTGTAAAATTTTTTTGCAACCGGAAAAGTCATATATTTTTATTGTGAAATAAATTTCATTGAATTCAGCGACTAACAAAAATTTTCTCGCGACACCTCAGAGGAGGACCCACAGTTTGCGTACCACTGGTTTAAATCATGTTGGAGGGGAGAATAAAGTTTTTTGGGGTAAGGCATTTACGTGGCATCGCAGGATCCTGTGGTGGAAGTGGTTGTACTCATCCATCCAACTGGTTAGATAACCCTTGAGGTTATAGGCACCAGAGGTGTGGGGAGGCGTCATGTCATGTAACTGCTGGTATAGATGATAATATTCTTATCATTTGATGCTGTTAAAAATTACTATATCCGTCTGAAATTGGTTCTCATCTGCCTTTAAAGTGTGATGCAAATTAACTAATTAGAATAATTTTAAGAGAGATTAATTAATTAGAATAATCTTCATTTTAAAGTAATAAAGTTTTCATTTGGTGAATTGTTTGGGAGTGTCCATGTACTATTATATAGACTTATTGTTTTTCAGGGGGGTCGGTTCTTAGAAAAATATGCTAAGAAGGTTAAAGAAAAAGAAAACAATGAGAAAGTATTTTTTTGCTCTTATTTTAGGTGCCTTATGTCTGATGTTGATGCGTTTGACATGGAAGACATCTTAGACCGCAGAGAAAGGGTGAGTGTTCTCTTTTGGTCCAACACATGAAACAGAAAGTGATCAATTCACTTTTTACCATTTGATTGGTACCAAATGGACGGTTAAAAAATAGCTACTTATTTATTGCCTACATCATTTTTTTAATGGATATGATGACTTTAAAATGGAGCCATATATTGAATTTTATATGCTGTGTTCTTCATGTTATTATGTGCAATCTCACTCCCACTTCAGTTACTTTGTAATTATTTTTTTTATATGTGTACTCTCTTTCTATGATTATACGATTGAATTTAAATACATGTTCAGTATTTTAAAATACTATTTTTCATAGTTATTACTAATATTAGTTCAATATTACATTCAGGATGAAAATTCTCTTACTCGCTCTCTTTCTCTTTTTTTTTTCTTTCTTTTGTATTCATGTCTAAGGTAATTTCACTGTACTCTGACTGGTGTCCTTTTTTTCATCTTAAAACTTACTGAAAGAAGTTGCTCCTGTTTAAATGTAAAGCTTAGACCTTAAAGTAAATTGCTGTCTTTTCACAGGGGAAAAAACACATAAAGCAAATCTTTTTCTTTATTTCTTAATGACGGTTATTTTAGTCATTATTAATCTGAATCTAAGTGTTAAAAAAAATAACAGGCTGAAGGTGTGCTCTACGTCATAAAAAAAAGTCATAATGGCTTGCATTTTTGGTATCATTTGTTACAAGTTGTCAGCTTAGTGTTAAATTACACTATCTGCAAATGTTTTTGTTTGATAATTTACTGTATTTGCTTTGAAAAACGAAAGGTTCTGTAAAATTAAACAGTTGTAGCTTTATTTCTGTTATTGAAACAGAATCTAATAATTAACATAAATAGAATTACAAACTGTTTGATGTTATTTTTAAAGCAAATACAGTATGTTTTATAAAAAAAGAACAAATTAAAAAAAAAATGTAAATAGTGTTTGACATCAAATTGACAAAGTGCAGATCCAAAGAAGATATTATACTTTTCCATTATATGCCACCACTTGGTGCCTTTCTTGTCTATTTCCAGTTTCCACTGGACTCCTTTCTTGATGATAGTTGACTTATGGCATCTTAAGTGTGCCAAAACATGAGTTCAAGTATCGTGAGCCAGAATGAGCCAATTTGGCTGAAAATGCATGTTGTACATGTAATGGAAAAGTATTGCAAATTATTGTAGATATTACATTGATTAGTATCCTGTCTAAGGCATTATGTTAAGTACAGTGGTGAATCTGGGGGGGGGGGGCTATGGAGCTGCAGCCCTCCCCCAGAGCTAGACCAGAATTCTTTTTCTTATTTAAAATCACTGCAGCTGTTTTATCTTATTCTCCCTTTAAAAAAAGTGACAACATTTCTTCCTGGCTTTTGACAGAATCAACAGTTTTCCCACTTTTGTAGTCATTCCACTCTTATTTGTAGGGTTGACACGGTCAAAAACATGTTTTTGCTAGTTATATCATTGTGTTTTTTATTAAATTATCGAAAGTATTGTAGTGTTCTTTGTAATTCTCATTATCAGGTGAGTAAAGGCTGTAAATTTAAAGTATTTTGGTTTACATAAGCCAGGGTTTCCACGGTCCTTGAAAATCCTTGAGAGTCCTTGAAAATTTTTTGATGAAATTAGGTCCTTGACAGTCATTGAAAAAAGGATGAGGTCCTTGAAAGTCCTTGAATTTTTAAATGACGACCAAGGACGGACCGCGCTGATAGATAATATCTGCCCCCACTTTCTCCTCAACGTGAAATATGAAGGTCACCGAAAATACTCCAGGAATGCACTCTTGTTTCTCCTCAGCGCTTATCACCCTCTGCAGAGTAAAATCGTTCAAGAGGGGTCGTCCGTGACCTTCGGAACCCCTCCGGGTTTTCAAATAAACAGTACTCTTTTGTAAGTGGGGGCTTTAACCCTCTGATTCATAGGATACTCTGAGCGCCCCCCCCCCCTTTAAAAACTGCAATGCGAGCTGATAATCTTAATGGGTTTTATTTGAAAGAAATTGGTTTGGGGTTGAAATGCTAATGGCCAGTTTTGAGGATTACTGCAAATTTATGTTCAGACTTTCCCTAACATTTCTGGTAAAAATATCCCTTTCCCCCAAGGTGGAAATTTTACAGAGAGAGTGGGACATTCTCGAACTGTAGGTTGGTTGCACATTACGCTTCGGACCTTTCAGTATGGAGAATTACTTTCGCTGCTCAGACTTGAAACTTATATCTAGGTGGGGGTTAAATATCAGTGACTTATTTTTATTTATTTCAACTGTTTAAAATTTTAATCAATCATGTATTGATAGCTACTTTTGATTGTCTCTTTAGAAGGTCAAAAATAAAATTAATTTTGATTTAAAAATTTAGTTTTTATTCTGTTTGAATCATTGTTACATTGTGATTGAATTACTAAAATGGTAAGACTTGATCTTAAAAGCTATAATATAAAGATTTATAAAAGATATGTTCCAAAAAGCATAAAATAGTTATTAATTGTGAATTTCTTTAGTGTTCAATTGAGATTGACTTACGGATATTCAAGATAAATTAGATATGATTTTTGATTTTATCTCAATATATTTCAAGTTTTCAGTTAAGATTCTATTGTTATTCATTATTGCTTTTACACTGTCTCTTGTTCTATTGGCATCAAATATAAAAAAAATCATGGTCGTTTTTTTGAAATTTTTTATAACTTATTTTTTTTTTTATTATTTTTTATATTATTTTAATTTGTAGTTTGATTTCTGTAAAATCAGAACAACTGAAATATCAAGTGTATAGACAAGTTTTACAATTTTTCAAGTGAAAAATTCAATTATGTATAATTTCTACAAGATGTAATTTTATGGTCCTTGAATTTTCTGTAAAAGGTCCTTGAATTTTCTGTAAAAGGTCCTTGAATTTTCTGTAAAAGGTCCTTGAATTTTCTTAAAAAGTCCTTGAATTTTTTTCTTCAATAACAGTGGGAACCCTAAATATAAGGTTTGACATTTGTCATGACGATAGGACATTTTTTTATACCTCAGCCCCCCCCCCGACCCAAATCCTGTATTCTCCACTGGTTTAGTGTGGGATATATTTTATCTGTGTAAATAGCAGATTAATCTAATTATTTTGAATGGAATTTTCAAGCCTTAAGAAAAAGTATTAAATATTTTTTTATCTTTACAGGCATCTGAATTCAAAAAGTACAGTTTCTACCCTGGGCAGCAGCTATGGGGACCCACGTACTGCTTTCAGAAAGTAAAGTGGCTCGTCTTGAACAAAAACCTTGCAGATATGATTAATATTCCCAACAAGAGTTTACGAGCAATTGTTGAAGATGTATGTTCCTATTTTATTATTTTTAAAATTTATCAAAACTTTAACCATCCTTTGCAGTTATATGAAACAGTTTATCATTCTCTAAAGATATTCAGAATATATCATGTTTTTTTAGTAATATTATAAACTGTGAAATATGTATAAGATATTCCTATATTTATCATATGAAAGTGTGAATGACAGAGAGCTTACTAATTCGAAAATTAATATAAGAAGTGAAACAAACTGACAATATGAAAAATTGTCAAATGCAAAATTACTTAAATGTTTGATTATGTTTGTACCATATTCCACTGTGTCATTTTTAATTGGATATTAATTTTTCATTAAAATTGGTTGCATATATTAATTTAGCATTTTTTAAAACTATTCTTTCATTTTTTTAAAACTTTTCAGTAATGTAGAAAAATAAGCAATGTAATCAATCCACTACAAATATTCTTATATATTCTTGAATGAATTATAAATTTAATAGTGGAGGAAATTGTATGTCAATTACAAACATACACTAACTGTGAAAAGAAGATATATATGTTGCTATTTTTTTTTGTAACAAATTATAGATTGAGTATCTGTTTCGAATAATTTTTTTTTAAATCAAAATATTTTCAGCCTGCTTTCTTTGCAAAATTCATAATTTATTTCAACTATACTTTTTGGCATTCATTTTTTCCATTCTTTAGTTTTTAATGTGTCTTGTTGTAATAGGTGAAAGTAGTTGCTCTAGGTGTTCAGTGGGTATGCAAAGCTTATAGTGAAGAGAACTTCAAAAATCAAGCTACTGAACAACCCAAGTACCATGTTACTGGAGATGACCTCAAATCGTAAGTTCTGTGTGTGTGTTTTGATTTTTTCCTTCACTAGCATGCCATGTTGATAACAGTATGTTGTGAGAATTATTTAAGATAGTTTATTGAGGTTTTCAGTATAATGTTTGAAAGTGAAATAATGAGTAAATGATATAATATTTTATTTATTGATTGATATTCCCAAGTATGTTAAATTGTATTATTTATATACAACCGTTTCTTTTGAACCGTGACAGTATTAAGCAAAGGGTAGGCAGGTATAAAAATATGAGTGAGAAATATTGTTCTTTCAACTTTTGCTGATTGTGCTTATTAGTAAATCATAAATTCCAGTAGGTTATTGTAAAAGAATTATTTTTAAAACTGTATTCCATCTGTTTAATATTGCCTTCTGGAAACAACTTTAATTCAGTCTTCATGACAATAGCCTTTTAATAGAAACATCAATTTCCATGTAAATAAATTTGTCTCTATTTAAGCCATTTTAATTATTTAATAAGTTACTTTCAATTATTATTTTGCACTGTCTAAAATGGTTTTATCTTTTATTAATTCTTAAACAAATTCTAAAATTTCTTTCCTCTGTATCTTATAAAACCAACCAATTGCTGAAACTTTTTTTTTTTATGGTTTTGTTTAGGGTAAAAATGATGAACATCTTCGAACCCTGCACCCTTCAGATTGGAGACAGGAACTATTTAGTTATGAAAGACCAGTACGAATGTATATCTCTTCACGAGTGGAGAAATCGTATTGCTAGTCGTCTCAATGCAGACAATTCTCCCTTAAGCAAACCAAGAGCTGGAAAAGGAGCAGAAAGCAAAAAGAATGCAGTTGTTGAGGAGTGTAATGAAAATGGTCATGAGAAAGATGGTTGTCAAAATAATCCAAAAGACAGCTCCGATATTGAAGATGGGGATGAGGATGATAGCATGAAATCATCAGATGCGTCATCAGTGACAAGTCGTTCAACTGCTTCTTCAATTGAAACTGCTCCAAGTAAGATTTTTCTACCATTTTAATGTCTATAGGATCATTGTTTGACATCTAGGATTATTTTCTTTCACTTCAACTATTTTTTCTGTACCACCATTGATTAGATAATTGATTCAAAAGAATATTAGTTTGTCATCTAAGTCTTCTGTTTTTCACATTAATAAAATTATTCAGAAAATTAAGAGCCTACCAGTAAACCTTTGTGAAACTTTTGCACATTCAATCTTCCCTCCCCATCCCCACACAAAATGTACTCTAACACAGAGTATTCTATGCTGGTAAAATAAATACTATCCAATTATATTGTATTCATTGCTAAAGGCTTTGTATTAATTGAGAAAAAAAGGGATGTTGACAAAAGAAATAATATATAAGATAATACTGCCGTGTTGATAAAGTTATTGACATTGTTCACATGATTTAACTGGCAATATTTTAATTTTTCTTTTAACTTAAATATTAAACAATTCAGTTTGAAGTAAACTGAGTATACTATCACAGAAGTGAGTAAAATATCGTATGCACTAATACCTTATTCATCACTGTAGGCTTTTTACTAGATGAGAGAAAGGAATGTTGATATCAGAAATATCTATCTATATAAAAGAGAAATTTTTTTGAGTATGTTTTTTTTTTTTTTTTTGTTCTTTATGCATTATCAGACTGTTTGATTTACTGGGACCAAATTTGGCACAGTGATGAATTAGCACAAGAGGGAGCTAATGCCAAAATATTTTTTTCAAATTCAAATTAGATTTTTATTTATTCAATTTTAAGTGGTAAATTTGGACGTTTTTGGCCTTTTCTTTTTTCCCCCATTATTATTCAAATATATGCAACAATAAAAGTTTTGTTTCCGATGTTTTAATTCATCAATTTTTTGCATTTTATTTATTTCTCTTTATATATTATTCTTTTTTAGCCATATTCAAAGAAGTTGCTTCTTGCATTTTTTTTTAAATCCAATTTTATTTTATTTTTTATTTGTTTTATTTATTTCTCTTCATATATTAATCTTTCTTAGAGGACAATTCAAATTAAAGTTAGACCTTAGTCTTTTTTCCTCTACAGAAAACCTATTCTGATTTTGAATAGGCATGGACGAATGGCCTCTGATGACATCATCCACCGGATTCTTATTCCTCCTTGTTTATTATTTTTGTATTTTTAACTCTCTCACAATTAAATCTTCCCTTTTTTCGTATTTATATCTTTATTCTTTTTTAGCCATATTAAAGGAAGTCGGTTGGAATAAAAGGTTTTTTTCATTTGCAAATGATTTAAACACAGAATATTGTTTAATATTTTTAAATTTAAAATATCAGAAACAAAATTGTTTTCTTGCATTTTGTCTCTTTTTTTTGCATTTTCATGCATTTTGCAACATATATTTTTATTTTTATTAAGATTTTACTTCTCTAGGGACTTTTTTAAGTTTTTATTTTAATCAGCGATGCCGGGAAAATTCTGTATAGTATAATTGTTCATTTTAAAGTTGTATTAGGCATTATACAGTACAGTGAACTCTCGATATCTCGAAAACCTTGATATCTCGAAAAAATATTTTTCCCCTTGAAATTTCGTATTTCTCTAATGTTAATTTCAATTCCTATCTCGAAGTGTTTTCACTCAAAACCTTGATATGTTGAATTATTTTTGAAGCGAAAAATGTTTTTTCCCTTGAAAATCGCTGTTTAGCCACTTTGTGACCTTCATGAAGATTTCACGTAGGGGATGCTTCCCAGAATTTGCTGCAAAAGGGGCAATACCACTCCCTTTACACCCAAATGGATATTCAAGGTCGCATAGTATCGGCTGGATCCGATGAGTGTCATTCTCACCAATTCGTTACGCAAACCTATTAGCTGTTGTGTTTATGTAACAGGTTTAACAAACTTGACTACACGTGTTAAATCAGTCTGCGAAAAACGTTTGTGGGGTGTAGTTGCGATTAAAAAGTGTGTGAATTGCCAGTTCGAGTTGCAAAAATGGAAGTTGGTGCCATGGGGACGGAAAAAGTAAGCGTTAAACGAAAGTTGAATGTGTTGACAGTAATGAAAAAGGTCGAGATTTTCGAAGCTGTTGATAAAGGTGGGAAGAAAGGACAAATCTCCAAGGGTTTTAAAATTCCAGCATCGACTTTATCTACAATACTAAAGGACAGAGAGAAAATTAAAAGACTTTTCGAACTAAAAAAAGGATCTATGAAGAAGATTCGAATTGAGATCCTGAATTAGAAGATTGCTTCATAAAATGGATTAAACTATGCAGAGATTGTAATTTACCTATTGGAAGCAATGAGTTGAAAGAAAAAGTGGAACAATTTGCACAGAAGCTGGGTTACAAAGACTTCAAAAGCAGCAATGGATGGCTGAAAATCTTTAAAAACCGTCATAACATTGTTTTTAGAAAATTGTGTGCCGAAAGCCAATCAGTGAGTGATGAGCTTTGTTCGGAATGGATAAAAACTCTTCCTGATCTTCTACAAGAATATTCAGTGCTGATGAGACTGGGCTTTTCTTCAAAGCATTGCTAGACAAAACTACAGTTTTCCAAGGAGAAACCTTCCATGGAAGAAAACAAAGTTAAGAGCGAGTAACGTTACTTTAAGCTACCAACATTGAGTAGGACTAAGAAGCTTACTCCATTGATGATTGGAAAATCTAGAAACCAATGTGCTTTAAAGAATTAAGTCATTTCCACTTCATTATAAAGCAAATAAAAAAGCTTGGATGACGAGTGAATTTTTCTCAGAATGGTTAAAACAAATAAACAAGAAAATGTGTAAAGAGAAGAGGACAATTGTTTTATTCATTGATAACTGCACGGCTCACAGCCTTATCCCTGAAACGAACACAGTGTAGGTGGTTTTCCTCCCACCTAACACGATTTCCAAGCTGCAACCTCTAGATCAGGGGATAATAAGAAGTTTTAAAGTTTTTTAGAGGAAGGAACTTGTAAAGAAGGTTGTGCATTCAATGGATGAAAAACAGAAAATGAAACCGTTTAATATGCTTGATTCTATGAGGATGGCAGACAGAGCCTGAATGCACGTTACACAAAAGAAAATCAAAAAATGTTTCGAAAAAGCTTGTTTTTCTAGTGTGGAAAGTTAATCAGATGAGGAGCAGGAACTCCACACAGAAACACACCAGTGTGAAGAATGGGAGAAGGTTTCAAAAATCCTCAACCTTTCTAAAACGCTAACATTTGAAAAATTTACGGAGTTCGGCTCGGAGATACAAGTGTGTGGACTGTGGACTGATGATGAGATCTTTTCTTAAACAATTTCTTCACCGTCGAGTGATGAGGAAGAGGTGGATGTTCCAGCAGACACCAGCATTATTGCCGGTCAGACAAAAGATGCTGTTCACATCATGTTCATGGAATGTTCAGAAAGCGTGGAAAAAGAGGATTTCGCAGCTATTTTTTGGATTGAAAACTTAGTAGAAAAGTAATTTGAAAAGAGGTGTCGCCAGGTCACTATGCTGGACTTTTGAAAGAAATTCTAAGTAGTAGTAGTAATTTATTACAAATACATTCCATTTTAAAAATTTTATACTTCTATGTAAATTAATATCACTGCTATGAATTAATACGGAAATTATTGCTGTTTTCAGACATTTAGCTCTATCTGGTTAAAATATTTTACAATATATTCCTTACCTTGTAATTATGTGTAATTTTTAATGCTTGGGAGGGTAACCTCGTTATCTCGAATTTTTTTCCGGGTCCCTTCGATTTCGAGATATCGAGAGTTTACTGTATATTGTTTAGAATAAACTTTTTCCAAGCTTCTCATGTTTTCATTCAAACAATACTGTTATAATGTAATAAAAAGTTAGAATTGAAAGTTTTAATTCAACAAAAAAGGATTCAAAGGAGATGTATGTTTATTGGGGAAAGGTAGTGACAATATTTGTAAAAAAAAACTGAGACTGGCATATGAAAAAATGTGGATGGCGAGCAACGCCAGGTTATCAGCTAGTATAATATAAGTTGATATATTGTATGAAAGTTGTGCTGTATTGAATTCATCATTTGTAGTTTTAATTTTTTCCAACTGAACATGTTTTCCAGTTATACTTAACTTCTTTTAAATTGATATCCTTACGGGAGTATGTGCATTTAGATTGTGCAGGTCTGCAAATTGGTGTAAAAGAATTTGCATGGATTTTAAATTGCATTTATATTACGGTTAAATTACTAAATCTTGTTAATTCCTAAACATACTTTAAAAGAATATTTTACTAGCCTCTGCTCTTGAAGAAAAAGCCTAGAGTTATTTTTATTGGGATGTTGGAATAAAAAAATAGTGAAAAACTTAGCTTATAAAACTTAGGTAAAATAACTACTTTTATTCTTAGCAAAGAAAAAAAATCCTGCTTGAATCAACTAGTTAATCTCCATTGTTTGATGGTAAATTGAACTTTGAAATTATTATAATCTGAAATGTAAAAGATAATATATTACAATATTTTGTTTCTAACTTTTGTCCTGCATCTATTTTCGTACTACTTCTTAAATTTTTACAGTTTTTTTTAAAAGTTAATATCTGAATTTTTAGAGCATAATTATTTATTTGTTTTGTATTTTCCCTTTTATGTGATACAAAAAAAAAGATCCATGCATTTTATATTAATGACTAATAGCTAAATTAAGTATACTTTTTTATGTGATGTTATTATATATTGCATTAAGGTAAGTATGTCTAATTTAGCTCAAATTCTCTCTTTTCTGACATTCTGTCCGTAAGCTTTCCCTCTAAGGTTTCAATTTATAATTTTTAAATTCATATGTTACTTCAATTCAGATTCTTAATCAAATCATTTTTTTCTTATTGGGAACAAGACATATTTTCTATATCTGGCAATGTAAGGACAGGCTTTTTGAAATTACAAGCTACAGTGGCCTGATTGAAGAATTGGCTATCTGATATCCAGTTTGACTCAAGGTCTGTTTGAGCTGATGTTTGTTAAAACTTTTAACTTAGGGGAAATCCTCTGATTAGTGTTTTGTGGAAGGTTAGAGTTGGAGTACCTGTTCAGTTGTTCTCCTTGTCATCTAACCACAGGTCAGCATTACAAAGTTCTTCCCCATTAACCTACATGTAGTATCAAAACAGAATTTGAGTGTAACAAATCAATAAATCATGTCTCTGGAAGTATACAGTAGACTTATTTTTTATAAGCAGAACATATTCTGGTTTGCTTATATTTCTTTCAATAATGTTAGATTTCCAGCATTGCCTTAAATTTCTAGTAAAAACTAACCAAATTTTTTCACCTTTTCAATGTGAAGATATATAAGTTACGCGACATGTTTTTTTTTCTTTTCTTTTCTTAAGTATTGACTGCAATATAATTGTATTTCAATGTAATTTTTTAAGAAGTTGTATTATGTCTTTATTCTAGATCTTGCCAAAAAGAAAAGAGGTCCCCACTATGCAACTAAAATGAAACGTAAAATGAAAAGTGTACGAAGGCGTGCAATGAGACATGTTATGAAAGAAGCATTGCCACTGAAGCATGGTGCTAAACTAGTCACAGAAACCCTAGTCACTGAAACAAAAGCTCATGTTGTATGGCAGGTATACTTTGGAAAATGTTTGTCTTTCTTCATATAATTAAAAGTATTAATCAGATATTTCCCATTTGCCATTATGTTTTTATACTTGAACCGTGGGATACTTTCATATTAACTGCAGGCCATCGGTAAGTATCAACCAAATTTTATAAATATAAAACACCGATTGTATATTCAGCAATGTTATATATTATGTTAGACATTAATATTATATGTTATTTTTTTACTTACCAAACAAAACTTGGTTGATATTTGCCGATGATATGGTTAATACAAAAGTATCAAACATTGCATCATAAATAAGGCCCTTCCTTTAACATAAGTGTATAAATTTATTTTATTTTGCTTATGATTGCAGAGATCTATCTTAATTATTATTAAATTTAGAGCGTACTCTGTTCTGTTAAGAAATATCAACCAATATTGTTGTGATGAAAAATAATATTCTCTTTGTATGTGTTATTCATTCATTTTCATTATATTTTTATTCTGCTTTCATTATTAAAAAGAAATGTTAATTTTTTATTCGGAGTTAATAAAATAAATATGATGAATGATGTCTGTAGCTTTAGACATGGTCTTTTATAGCATAATCAGAAAGAGAAAATCATTTTTGTAAATCTATATGACTGACACATTAAATCACAATGAAATAGTTTGAAATTATTTGTTTGGAGTTACTGTTATCTTTCTTTTTATTCTATAGGATGGCACTGTAGAATATGACATCTTGTCTACATCATTGTATCCGGTTCATCATTTAGACAGTCATGAATTTTTTCCTGGTGATTATGTTGTTGATAGTAAAGGTTAGTAACGATATTGCATGCAATGCTATAATGAAAAAATAAAAATGTAGTTTTGCTGTAGGATGTTAAATTATTCATTCAATAATTCATTAATATTAGGTGTAATTGGTTTGTACAATTTTATCTTTTTTTGTTGTTATGCTTATTTGTTAACATTTTTTTAAAGATTAGAATTGGTTTGCGGCTTTAAATCTTATTTGCAATGTCTTTTCAAGCATTTTATCATTTTCATTTCTTTTTTGAAGATCAGATGCCTGCTTCAAACTAGTGGGTTTTATAATTGTAATAATTCAGTCAACCAATAAAACTTAAAATTTGGAAATTCTTTAAATTAATTATCAATATGTTTTGTATTAGTTAATTTCAATTAAAACTGTCTAAAAAAATAATTTCAAATCTTAAGTTCTTAACCAAACTATTACTTTTGAAAGGGAAAAACTGAAGTTTGAAATAAATGATTGATATATACCAGTTCAAACATTAAAAATAAAGCCATGAAGTTTTCAATGATTTAAAATTTTCACTACATTATGAAAATAGTGAAAAATGCATTTTTTAAAATTTAGCTAGAAATAAACTGGTAACATTTAAGTCAGAAAAATGTGATAATTCAAACCTACACCGGAGAGCTATTTGACAGATAGTCATATGAAATCAAAAAGTCTAAAAATAGATAAATTTATAAATGGAAATAAGATTTCCAATCAAGTTAATATGTTTTAATTTCTTTTATCCGAACACATTGAAAAGTCGATTTTCTGCCAAAATTCCCATTTTTGATGTTTTAGATAGTTCATTCATTTACCTTTCTACAACATATTTACTTTTGTCAGTACATTAATTAGAAGATGAGATATTAATTGTTTTATAACAAACCAAAAACCAGAAGTAGGCGTTTAAATAACTGGAAGTTGTCATTTAAAGGGCCAGAAACCTGTCAAAAATTCTTTTAAACTGCATTTTTCAAGTTAATATGTTAGTATATTTTTAGGAATGCTTTTAAAGTTCAGATACTTAATTTAAGTGTGTGGCAACAGCTTATTACTTTACTTGGCAACAGTATTTGGTTGTTTTCTTTCTTTCCAATGTGATTTTGCATCTTATTTTCCAGCTTTCTTTACTACAACAATATTGTGTATGATTTATAATTATTTGCTAATATATTAGATTTTCTTATCATTATGGGTAACAACAGAAATAAAAGTCGAAATTGTAACATGTAGTTCAAAGGAAACAGAAATTTTCAAATTGTGTTGTTTCAAATGACAGTAGTTTGGATAAAGCTGATGAATCTGTTCCCACCTTCGGTGAATCAAAATTTAAATGTGATTCAGTATTGGCAGTTGATTCTAATTTTGTCGAACAGAATATAATTTTTAATTTTCAAATTCTGAACAATATTTTTTCATCTTTATGTTGCCTTGAGTGCTCTTCAAGTGATTCTTGAACTAGAATCTTTGCATGGTTTAGCTTTGAAATGTCGAAATTGTGTTTATTCTAACTTCTTCTGTACATCTGAAAAAGTAAATAAAATGCACAACATCACTGCTGCTTTGGTGTTTTGCATGAGGATCATAGGAAAAGTATATTCTGCTGCCAAAAACCTGTGTTCAGCTCTGAATGTTTATATGCTCTCAAAAACATCCTCTAGAAACATTGAAAACAAGCTAGAAGGTGCTGCTAATGATGTTGCATCTAATGTCATGAAAGAAGCTGCCTTAGAGTTGAGAAAGGCTGGAAATGGAGATGAAATTATTCAATGTGATGTATCAGGGTGCGTAGCATCATGAAAAGTGCTTACATTTGAAATTAAGCACCTTAAAAGTGCTGGTACTTACGTATTAATGCCACCGCAGCTACAGATTTGGCGGTTTTGAAGTGCCGCCAATGTACACCTAAAATTTTTGCCAGATTTGGCGGTTTTCACAGATTTGGTGGCTTTGAAGTGCCACCAATGTACACCTAAAATGTTTGCCAGATTTGGCGGCTTTCACAGATTTGGCGGTTTTTAAGTATTTGGTGGTTTTCACAGATTTGGCGACAAGATTGCTCTTTATTGGTGCAACTTCAACTGCGGTGGCGTTAATACGTAAGTACCAAAGTGCTTAATTTTGTAAAAAGGTCCTTAAAAAGTGCTTAATTTTCTCAAGAAGTGCAAAGAAAACATTCTTTTTTGTTACCTCTGACGTTGAATACGATAAATCGAAAGCATAGTCATAAAGCTTTGTTTACCAGATGTATCAAGAAAAGAATACTGAACCTATCAAGAATGAAAACCGACGAAAGGAAAGAATTCGGAGAAGGAATCCAGGGTTAGATAGATCCCGGGATGTCCACACATGTTAAGATAGCACTTATAGTCCAGTCAACGAAGGCCCAAATGATGGTGGAAAAAACATTAAATCATATAGTTTTGAAAATTGGTGCACATTTTAGTGAGGGACTTCTGATGAACATACTAAAAGTCCCCAGTCCTGGGGGGAATGCTCTCGCTGCCATCTCTGATTTCATCCCCCTTTTTTAGTTTTTCTTCGATTTTTCGAAAGTTTCAGTTTTTAAATTACAATTCATTTAACAAATTCAAGTGCGTGAAATTCTCTACTAATAAACACACTTATTATTCTTCTAGCTTTAATAGTTTCTGAGATAATGGGTCTCAAAGTTTGCCGGCATCTTGGATTTCATCCCCCCTTTTTTTAGTCTTTTTTTTTTGTATATCTCAAAAACTATTCAGTTTTCAATTCAACATGTAATACAGCAAATTAATGATCATAAAACTCCCTACAAATACATGCTTTTATTTTTCTTCTAGTTTTAATAGTTTTCGAGATATTCAAGAAAAACTAAAAAAAGGGGGGATAGAATCCAATTTGGCGGCAAACTTTGAGACTCGTTATCTCGGAAACTATTAAAGACAGAAGAAACATAAAGTCATGTATTTGTAGGTAATTTTACGCTCTTTAATTTGTTAAATCAATTGTAATTTGAAAACTGAATAGTTTTTGAAATATTCAAGAAAAAAACTAAAAAAGAGGGATGAAATCCAAGATGGTGGCACGAGCTCCTAGGACCGGGAACTTTTAGTATGTTCATCAGGAGCCCCTCACAAACATGCTTACCAATTTTTAAAACTATTTGATTTAATATTTTTTTCAAACCCTTCTTTGACTGGATTATTAATGACTTTTTTTCCCACTGCTGAAGTACTGGAATGGTTATCCCAAAAGGGCAAATTAATTGGTAATCCAAATTAACTGGTAATTTGTTTATTTGAAGAAAAGTTGAAAAAGGTAAGAGGTAAAGGTAAAGGTTTTAAATTTTTGGTGGTGACAGTTTGCATTGTCATTTTAATTTTTTTTCGCAAATCAAAAAGTCATCCTTTATTTTACAATAGAAGGCCTTTTGCAAGTATAATAAATATTAAAATAAAAAATTGCATGTTTAAAATTAAAAAATATATATATTTAAAAATTTTTCTATGAAAACTGCAGTATTATAAAACTGAAAACATCCTATGTTTAGAGAATATGTGGTTCTACGTATGCATGCTTGTATAAAGGTGCTTAATTTTTTTTTGGCTAAGGTGCTTAAAAAGTCCTTAAAAGTGCTTAAGTTTTGCAGCAATTTCTCACTACGCACCCTGTGTATCTGTAGATGGGACATGGTGAAGAGAGGGTACTTTTCTTTAAATGGATGTTTCTGTCGTATTTATTGATGTTGGTAAAATATTAGACATTGAATTAATGTAAAAAATATGCAGTTTCTGTTGAAAACAACTTCTGCAAATATTAATAATTTGTGAAATTATGCTAAGCATACGGGTTCTTCTGATGCTATTGAACCTGTGGGAGTATATTGAATATTTGAACACTTCTCTGAATATAGAAATGTACAGTACGTAGATTTTTATGGTGATGGGGACTCAAAGGGATATGATGGTGTGAACGATATATATGGGGAAAATAGTGTTACAAAATATGAATGCATAGGACATATTCAGAAACGTGTTGGTTCTAGACTTCGGAAATTGAAAACAAAACAAAACGGACTTGGAGATAACCGATACATTTATTGACAAGCTTCAAAATTATTATGGTATTAACATCCGAAGCAATGTCAATGACTTGAAAGGTATACAAAGTGCTGTAATTGTTTTTTTCTTTCACTGTTGTTCCTCTTCAAAGCAACCAATGCATGGTCAGGGTCCAGTCGGACATGACAGTTGGTGTAAATTTCAAAGGGCTGCATCAAGAGGAATAAAATACAGTGGTAATGAAAGTAGGCTTCCAAAAGCTGTGATGAAGATTATTCAACCTGTATATATGAAACGGTGTTATCAAGAACTACTAAAAAAAATGTTTGCTTAGTAAAACACAGAATGCAAACGAGAGTTTCAACTGTATTCTGTGGAAATTCATCCCCAAAAAAATATTTGTTGAACTCTAAACTCTAAGATTTGGGATTTATGGCAGTGATACAGTTCAACAAAGGCTTTAAAGCATTGTTGGACATTTTGACTGCCATTGGAATACATCTTGGTATGTTTAAAGTGAAAGGTTATTGATAAAGAACGACTCAGCGAAGCTAAATGACATTCAATTCCTTCTGTAAAAACTGCCAGAAAAAAAAAATCAAATGAGAAAAAAAAAGAAAATTGCTAAAAATAAGAAATATGAACATGTAACTTATAAGTGTGGAGCATTTTAAGGTTCTCGGTATATAGTTTTTAATAAAATTATTGAAATGTACATTAAAATTTGATTTTTCTCAAAACTATATTTTATGCATAATTTTCACACTTCAAACCTGATAACTCAAGATATTATTCGATTGTTCTGAAATTTTGTGAACACTTTCTACAAATGTTTCATTAGTGAATGTACTAGAATAATGTATATTGTAACAAAATTTTTGAAATTATTGTCTTTTATTTGAAAAATGACATAAAAAATTTGCTGAAAATCATATAATGATTGTTCAGTTAGCTCTAAAATTTTTATTTATCCAAAGAATTTTAAGATTCTAGTAAAAGCACTAGTCCATAGTATGTAGTTTATTTTAGTATTTTTTTATTTGAATTATTACAAAAGTTTGACCTCTAGCATATTTGAAGTTTTTGAAAATTTCCTCTAAAAAACAGCACAAATTTAATTTTTTTGAAAATTCATAATTTATACTCAAAAATAATACTCTATTATTAATCTTTATAAAGTTCAATTCTAAAAACATATTATGGTGTTTCTATATAATAATTTTTAAAAAAATTGCTCTGAACGTGTTCGAATATCTTAATATCTATTCTTTTCAGTTTTCTATTCAGTTTGTAATAAGAAAAGTGATTAAAAAATTGATTCAATCAAACAAAAAATTTCATGCGATTCAAGCTATTCTGGACAGTGACCTTTCGGCATTTTAAAATTCATAAAAAATATTTTATGTGATATTCATATCAAAAGTTTTTCACGAAAAAATTCAAAAACACTGATTTGGTTAATGTGATTAATATGAAAGAGGCATTCCCTATGGCCATGTCTTTTTTTTTCTCCCTCATTGACTTCAATTCTTATTTTGAGGAAAGTATACAATTTCTTGTCCTTTTCATTTTGAATCTCTTCCTTACTTCTTACAGCATGTTTAAGAATAGACCTAAAATCATGTTGTGTAAATAATATTATTGAAAAGTATTTTTTTTTTTTTTTTTTTTTTTTTTTTTTTGCATTTGAAAGTGGTGTAAAATTTGTTCTTATACAATAATTCATTTGGAAGTTATTATTAAAAAACTGGGGAAGCACATCAAATGTTTGCTGAATTTCTAATTAACTGAGAATTGAACTAAAATTTCAAAATATTTTCCTAAAGTTGCATATTTTCAATATTTAAAATATTGTCAAATTTAATAAATCAAGATCAAATTTCCAGTCCTATAGAAAGCCAAGAGACAGACTTTGATTTAATTTGAGATTAGAGATGGATTAAACTTGTCATATTGATTTTTTTAAATTTTTCAAACATATTAAAACTCTGAAAATAAAAAAAAAATGTTAATGATTTTAGAAAATTATCCGAATAAATGCTTTATCAAAGATTCTGTAAAAAGTAATGCACATTAAATAGTGTAATAACATACAACTTTTCTGATATACCTTTGTAAAATGTTATGTTAATCAAAATTCATAAAATAATATAAATGTTATCTTGATAATCATTTTGTTCTGTTTTTGGAAAGTAATACAATGTAATCATTCTACATGATTGCATGAGGCTGCAATTGCCTACTGGTAAGGTGTTAGCCTCAGAATTGGCGAGTTCCAGGTTCAAAACCCGATTTCACTGAAAATCCATCGTGTATTGGGCCTGTTATTTATGGACATATCTAAAATATATATATTATTATAACAGGTTAAATTTAATTTAAATCTTTTTATTGTATTTTCTGAAATAGTATTAAAACAATTAAATCAAAAATATTTTCACATTAATTGCGGAACTATTTTAGGGTTAAGTACTCGAGTCAGTTACATAATACTTTTTTTTTTTAACTCTTTACTTTCTATGCTGTATTTTGTATGCTCTATTTTCTTTCTTTATTTCTGATCTTGAGATGATTTTGCGATTTATTTACTTCTTGTTCAAACAATTGGCTTCACAGAGGGTTGGCACCACAAAATCTAGATTTAATGCAGCAAATCAGTCCCCAGGCTGATTGGCATTTGATTGTTGGAATTCCAAATAAGGTTTTCTTTTTCAATTAGTAATAGTTTTTGTCAAATTTTCTTTTGTGCTTCAAATGTGTGATTATGGATAAGGTAATTTTATTTTAATATTAGATTAATATTTGTATATATTGAAAATATAATACATGCTTTGTATAAATTATTAAATGAAGTATTTAACTTAATATATATATATATATATATTCCCTTTCAGAATCCCGTCCATATGAATATGGTGTGGTTAAGAAAGTGGATCATAGTGGACGGACTGCTTTGGTGACTTGGATGAAGACTTACCATGCTGGAGCTTCACCACAGTGAGTTTCAGAAATCTTATTTAATGTACGAAATGATAATAAAGAGACAGTATTTAACTAATACTGAATTTAAATGTATCTGTTTACACTATTATTATAATTAAGTTATGAATATTACAGAATTACATTTAAGTACATTTGTTATGAAAATTCTCAGTTCTCCTAGCATTAACCCAATTTTAAGTTGCATAGTACATAAGTGTATTTAATAATGTTACATATCATTTATCATTGTAAAACCTGAAATTATGATGCAAAAACAAAATTTTTCACCATTTTCAAGAAGTCTGCTCTGTTTGGTTTTATATATATTTACAGTTTCAGAAAATAAATACTGTGCTTCCAGGAGCTGAAACATATTTTCTTGCTAAATTTGGAAATTTTTGTTTCCCGCTAATTAAGTAGATATTTTATCCAAGGTATTGGAAATTTTTAACATAGGGCTGCATTCCTCCCATTGGGGTCTCGGGAAGGAATTTGATTCACATGCCAAAACACCATAAAAAACGTTGTATGGGAGATTCTCTATATCTCGGTAACTACATATGTTAAAAGCATAAATAATGTCTTATTTTTGAGATAAAGGGTAACAACAGAAGTTAAAAAAAAAATTGAAAATCAGAATTGTAGTTCTGCGACTACTGAGTCACAAAGTTGCGCAAAAATACACATGAATTGGTGACGTTGCATGCATGAGGTGTGCATGCACAATTGGCTGACACTCTTGTTTGCCACGTTTTTGCGGGCGAGATTTCGTAATTGAGTTGAAAACAAAAGAGAATTGAGAGTAACTTTGAGAAACAAAAGAGAATCACAACTTCAAGAAATGAGTATTTTGAGTAACTTCAAGAAACAAAAGAGTATCGCAAGTAACAAAGAGAAATTCCGAGAAACGAGAGTCACACGAGTAGGTAGTCTTATGCCTTTAACGTCAGCGGCTGTTTGTAAAAGACAGCCTCCCATCATTTTTTTTTTTTTTATGAAAATAGGAATTTACTTGTAATAATTTTAATTTATCCACTGAATTTTCTCTTTTGTGTTTGTCATGTTCTGCAATAATGACTCGTTCATTCCTCAGAAATAATCCCAAAATGAAGAGGGTTTCTCATTTCTTATTATTGGAATTAAGGTATTTAAAATATTACAAAAAGAAATCCAGATGTTAATATTTTTTAAAATATGTAAATAATAAAAAATCAATTTTATTAATCCTTAATTTTTTTCATTTAAAATGTGCGAAATATTTTATTTTGAATCAAAGGCGAAATGTTTTTAAAAAGTTAATATTAGGCTGCCAAATGTTCTGCCAAATCACTATTCATTACATTCCTAATAATAAGCAATGAAAAGATATCTGGATTTGAATAAGGAATTTACTGCATGCAGCTGTTTCAGAATATAGAATGAGAGAATCTAATCTAAATAGAGATTTGAAATATCATAAATATTTAAATGACACATATATGGGAGCTGTTCATTACTGTTGATATCTTAGAAAATATTGGTAAGAAAATCAATGTTATTTTACCAAGAGGGTAATAATTGAAATTGTTATTTTACCAAGAGGGTGAAATTTTAATATGTTTGTATGAAATGTGTCTGAAATGTTATAAATTTTTCATCTATCTAATAAACAGTATAATGTTTAATTGAAAGTTGCTGATTTTTAGAATAAAATTTTTTGGGAAGATTTACATCTCACTGTTCTTCAATTTTTAAGAAAGACTTTCTTTTAATTTTACCAAAGGTTTAACTACATTTTCTGTTGTTACAGTTTTTCAATGGTAAAATTTTATCTAAACTTACAATGATTTCTTGTCCACAGTCCTGAAATACTGAATGAACAGGAAGTGAGTGTTTATGACATCAAAGATCATCCTGATTTTAAATATCGGCCAGGAGCATGTGTTATTCGTGTTGTTAATGCAGAAGTGAGTTTTATTTGTGCAGTTGTTTTTCTTAAATTCTGAAATTGCCCCTGCTTATAAGATTATAAATTTCTTAGAAGACTTTTTAAATAATTAACTTTTTAAAAAAATCTGCCTCTGAGCTAAGTGTCCTGGAATACCTCTTCTATTGAAAAAAGTAAATTAGAATTCTATGCTTGGCCAGAAACGCTGCTTTTTATGCAGATATTTACTAATGCATGCAGTTATGTTTTTGAACAATAATCTGTAATAATATTTGATTAATATGCATATCTTAAATCTCTCCTGTCATTTCTGTCTCTGCAAAAAGATATTTAACTATTTTATTTTAAATTAAATTAAAAATTATTTTTGACTGTTAATTGAAATTCTCCTGGTTTTTAATTTCAACATAGGTATTTTTGATTAAGAATTGATTGAAGTAATGTAATTTAATAGTTTCATGTTAAATTTTGTTCATGTGAAGAATTTTTCTATTTAGAAATTAAAGATATGATGTGTTAAAGATGTATCAGAAAAATTCTTATAAAGTTTATATTTATATAAATAGCAGTTAATTCTTATTATATTAATATTTTGCTCCTTTAATGATTGTTTAACATACAATGTGGTGAAACTGCAGTTGTCTCATTTTTATACATAAACTAGGCTTGATGATATTCGATAAGTGTAAATTTCTAGTAATAGGAAGAGGAGGGTGCACATTTTGTGAAAAGTACTTTGTATCATGCATTAAATTTAATATTTTATTCATGGTATACTGATTTTTTTTTAAAAGGTGAAGTTGTATAATCAACAAATTAATACTCTTAGCTTAGGCTAGATTATTAGCAATAAATTCTGGATTAGGATAGATTGTTATAGCAATAAAATCATTTTGTAAAGAAAAGTGTCTTTTGAAGTTTATGATAATAAGTTGTTTCAATGCAGATCAATGTTTTCTAGCTAAAATCTCATGAAAAGCATCATATTCCTAAAAGAATGAGTATTTTGCTAGCAGCCATGTCACTTTTTATGTTTGGAATGCATGGTTTTATTTTTTTCCTTGTATTTCTAGATAATTTTGATTCAGCGTAATTTTATATTATTCTTTCTCCCTGTGATGTAAAATGTATTTTTCTGTTTGGTACGTGAGCTCAGTTAAATACTTGTCTTTACATGTTACAGGACTCTAATCCAGGCTCAACAGCTGGCCAAGTGGTGGATGTCCACTGCTCTGGACAAGTGGAAGTATCTTGGGTCAATGGAGATACATCTCTTTGTTATCCTCAAGAGTTGTATCGTGTTGGGGAATATGTAAGCCAAATTCTTATTCTGAAATTATAACACCATTCATATACAATCAACTTAAGTGTATTTTGCTTTGATGTAATACTGTAAAATCATAAACTCTTCAGTTATACTTTGCCTTTTAAATTCATTATTTCATTTACTGTATTTTATATGTAATACTTTGAAATAATTTCAATTATATAGCATTTACATCATCTTTTTATAGTATGGTAGTTACAATAAGTGCAAACATTTAAGTCTTATAATAACTGTATGTTATATATTTTTTTTTATTTAAGATTACCTTTTTGAATGCAGTTTGTGTACTTTATTTGTAACTCTGTGGGTCTGAAATCTGAGTTAGGGTAGTAAAAGGGATAAAATTGATGTTCATATATTTATCTCCAAGTAGTTTTCAGTTTCACAGTTAAAAACCAGATAACTATTTATAGTCAACATGCTGTATATTTTATGAAACTAAATACCATTATATCTTATAATTTACATTATAGAAAGCATAAATTGAGAAAATTGGTGTTACTAGTATGAAATTTTTAATAGGTTAGTTTTATTGCATGGCTGCATTGTACACATTTCTTTTAAAGGATTCCGATGATTTATGGGCAGATGATGAATCCATTTCAGATGAAGACAGCTGGGAAACTGAGTCAGAAAAATCCCTTGTTGGTCTTGAAGATGGGTAAGAGTTTCTGCATTAATCAATAGCCTGATTTCTTCATATTTAATTAGATGGAGTAGAGAATTTATCAAAAATTTCTCATTGAAATAAATTGTTGAAATCTATATTCTGTGTATTATAAAGGCCATTTTATCTATTAAAGCATGTAATATTTACTAGATTAATTATTATTGCACTTTATGTATTGTAAATTACAAAGTTTGTGAATGAAGCAGGAAAGTTTTTGAAATTTTCTCCTTGTCACTATGTATAAAAATTTTTGAAAAAAAGAAAAAAAAAAAAATATTTGCTTTCAGTTTTCAATCTTTCATTCAATTTTGAGCCTAGACATTTATTTAACTTCAAATTGCTTTCAAAATATTATGTATGACATATGTATAGTGATTATGCATATTTTTATATTCATGTATATTGATTTTATCAAAACACTTGAAACTATATAACTTATAAGTGAAACAAAATTACACATACATTTAAAAATGATCAGGGGAAATAATAGTTTACAATAATCATATATATTGATTCACATAAAATATGTTATGAAGTTATACACAGCAGGTTCTTCAACTTGTAATAATGTAGCACAATTCTGGCGGACTCGGATTTGAACTAACAATTGACCTACACACAAACTAGAAACATTTTAAGGAGGCCACTCCTTTGAAGGGTCAGAAATTCATTTACCTAAATATCTCTCCTTAGTGAGTCAAAGTTCATTCTCCTTATTCTTACATCTGGCTGATTTCATAGTTTGTGTTTTTTTAACACAATATTCTTTTGTGGAAATATCATGACCTATATATAGAAATTTAGGAAACATTCTATAGGAATTAGATGAGTGAGAATGCATCCCCTTAACCCCTTACCTTGCGCGTTTATTTAGCCTCCTAATTAGATGCCACCACCCATTTGATATATTTTTTTATTATTTCAATCTATTTAAGATGGCAAAGGATACTTGAGACATTTAAGCGTGACTAGGTGATTTTTGTATTTAGAATTAATTGTTACGTTGATTTATTTATGGATTTAAATAGCTTACGGGTACAAAGGAGCCTAACATGTGACACCAACCACGAAGGGGTTAAATAATTAATCAAAATCCATGGAAAGTGATATTTTGGAAGTTCATAAATCCATACCCTATAAATTACTAAGAAATTGGCTGAAGTTTGGAAAAAGTGCCTTTCTAAATCTTGTGTTGCTTTGCCATTATGTATAAGAATTCATGTGAAGAAGGATTTTCTTGCTTTCTTTACACACTTTTATTTAACTTGACTTATTTCATGTTTGTGACAATGGAATTTTATCATTGAATTTTTACTCGCTTCTTGGTTTGCTGGAGTTTTCAAATATTGAACACTTGTGTGTTCTCGATTTCAATACATTATTTAAATATTTTCAAAAATTAATTATTAGTTAATTGAATAATTTTAATTAAATATTGTTTCCAATCAACTGCCACAACTGAGTTGTGAGTTTGAGAAAAAAATGAGTATGAGAAAAAAATGAGTATGAGATTCCATAATGTTTACAGTAATGAACTATAAATTTAAAACTAAAAAGTGCAAAATATTTAAAATATAAAAATTCTACTTTTTAATAATTGTGTTTTTAAAAAATTTTATTAAATTTAATAGATTAAGAATGTTTTAAAATATAGGAAAACATTTCTGAGAAAATATATTTATTTTGCCTTACTTAATATATTTAATATATATTATATTTGGTGTTTCATTTTTGGTTATTAGGATCATTGAGAAGGATATTGATGGAGCCACGAGAGATCTCGAAAAAATCTCCATCAAGTTTGATGATAAAGATGACGAAAAGTCTACTGAGGACATGCAAGAGAAGTTGTTGGCAAATATTGAAAAATTGAGAGCTGGCATGGCTCGTTTAGAGGAAGTCTTTACGCAGAATCCAACACTTCAAACTTGTAATGTCATGAGAAGACTTTTGGAACTTTATAAACACTGCAAGTGAGCAGTTTTAAAGTTTATTATTTGAATAATTTGTTAAGTATGTATTAGTATTTTAAATGCTTTTTTTTTACTGGATAGTTATAAATTTCTTTTTTTGTAAAACAAAGTTTTTTTTTTATATTAAAGTATCAGACCTTGATTTAAAGTCAGAATGATATTCTAAAAGCTGTTGTGTATATGATTGTTTTAAATAATTTTGAGAAATCATAGCTGCTTTCTAAACTCTCACACAACTTATTCCAGATTTTGTTTTATACAATGAATAATGACCTGAAAATAATGTATTTTGAAATTTACAGTGAAACCTCTCTGAGCGGCCACCCCTCCGTTCCGAGAAAAATTGGCCGCTCAGAGGGGGTGGCCGCTCTGAAGGGTTTTCGTTACAATTACAAGATAATTGCTATAATACATAATATAAACAAGTCTGACACATATTTCTTATTTAAAATGAAGTTTGAGACTTATCTAAAGAGAAAATAGTACTTTATTTAATAATTTTTTACATTTTTTGAAAAAAGGATACAATTTTTGACTGTTTTTTTTACCCTTCTCGGAAAAAAACCCTTTTTTCAAGTTCGTTTTTCAGTTTAAAAAGTAAATCTCTAACCGATGCGTTTGTTAAATGGGATCGACGAACCCACCCGGCGGCCGTTCAAAGGGGTTGGGTGGCCGTTGCTAGGGGTTATTTTAACATTAGGCCTATGGGCCGAAAAATCCGTGCCACGAAAAATTGGCCGTTAAGAGGGGTGGCCGCTATGCAGGGGTGGCCGTTCGAAGAGGTTTCACTGTACAAAGTTAACATTCTAAATTATGGTAGGAAAATAAATAAGTAGAACAAGGCTTTTTGAATTTAATCTGTTTGTCTCTGTTTTGATGCAAAAAAATTGCATGACATGAACATTAAAATAGAAAATCAAAATGCACCATTAAAACAATGAGTAATAATGAAGTTAGTTAAATATTATAGAAAATCAAAATGCACCACTAAAACATAATTAATGAGCATTAATGTAGTTAATTAAATATACGTTTAAAATAGGAGTTACGATAGGGGATGAATTTTGATGAACTATTTCAGATTAAGATGACTTTAGTTTGTTATATTAAATATCTTACATTTTACTCGACGGTATATGCTTTGCTATGGAGTGTCAGGTATATGCTTTCATTGTTTTTAAGACTAAACAGGAAATCCATCCAAATGATCTTGGAAGGGGTTGATTTATTGTTTAAGAATACAGTAATGTGCATTACACTTCACATAATTGAGGAGATTATATTCTTGTTTATGATAGAATAAACAAAAATTTACAATCTTTTGTTGACGATGAGAAATGACCTTAGATGTATGTAGGTATATTCTCGTATATATATTTCTCTTACAATTCCACAAAAGTATATCACTCTTTAGCATATGGTCAAAAATCATTTTGTCTAGGTGATATGCAACCAAATGTCTCCAACTGACATCAATAAAAACGTGATAGAAGAATCCAAAATAACTTTGCCACTGATGGATTGTTATTGATGTTTTTTCATTTTGATATTTTCTGCAGTATTTTTTTGAACTATAATTTCAAAGAAAAAAACTAAAAAGCAGTGATGGAAGTTTTATAGCTTAGCTAACTTTTCTATAGTACTTTTTTTTTTTTTTTTTAATTTAGTCATAAGGTGCATATATATTAAATGTAATTAATATTGTGAACTAAATGTAATTAATATTGTGAACAGTCAGAGTCATAGTGCAATGTAAATAATTAAAATTATTTAAAATGTATGTAATATTTTCATTCTACTAAATTTTTTTATAGTAAAAGAAATCACACAAGTGTTAAAAGGGTATATCTTCTTGTTAACAGATTTTGTCTAAATTTTGACATGCATCCCTATTTCTTTTTTAAAAATCATGTACCAAATGTTATCTATCTAGCTTGTTGGGTTTTGATTTATTGTGTTCACTTACATACAGATAAGCAGACTGCCAGTCTTCTTATTTAGCCCAAGATATGATATAGATCTACAATATTTGGATAACTATAATCCAAATTTTATTTATTAAACTAATTGGGTTTTTTTATTATGATTTATTGTGTTCACATACACACAGACACAATACCAAAATTGATTTTTTTTTCAGACTCAAGGAGGTCTAAAACATGGAGATTCATTTAAATTTTGAGGTCCAAGTTTTTTGAGAAAGTTAAAATGATTTTTTTCTTATTTTTTTGAGGCCATAAAATTTTATTGACAAAAATTGTTTCTCTCTTAATTGGAATGAAAATCATTTGGTTTTGAAAGAAATATTTTTGGTTAATGAAAAGTGTTTAGTTGCATAAAATATAATGATTTTTTGTAAGTATTTTGGCTGTGTTAGGTGAAATTCTGTAAAGTAGTTATGAGTTCCTTCCAAAAAAAAAAAAAAGTTAAAAATAATAATAACTATAAGAAAAAGTATTATCTTATACTCTAAATATTTTTAAAAACTAGGTGATAAAATTATTTTTGGGCTATCATGGTTTTTCTACAGTTTAATATTTCATTATGAACCCCCTTACTTTTCTAACAAAGTTTTAAGCTTTATCCCCTTTTTAAAATTAAATTTTGCTTTTCATGGTTATTTCTAAAATTGAGTTACTGTTGTTTTGTAATATATATTCTCTGAATAAGCCTCATCTTAATCAAATTTCGTTTTGCTTTAATTTGCAAAATTGTATTACAGCTTAAAATTTGAAGGTATTTGCTTTAATAGCATTTGAAAGTTATACATTCAATTAAGCATTTTGAAATTGAAAATGGTTTGTGTCTAAAATTTAAATACATGCTTCAGCCTTAATTCCAAAGTTATATTTTCATTTACTCTCTTCTTTGTTAATTGCTCTTTATTTTGTACTTGCCGCCTTCGGTGATCAGCTTTTTCGCTGGGAATGTGATTTCAATTGAATCTTGCATCATTTTATATTCATGATTCTCTTAACAATATAATTTTAAACTTCAAATTTAGGGATATATTTAACCCTTGTTCTATAAGTGACTTTGTACCTGTTCTGTTCATTGTCTATATAAATGTCCCTAATTGAGTCAAATGACTGACTATGTCCATAACCCCCAATTCCACATTGTTGGCACTATGTTTACTTTCTTATTCCTCTTGTAAATATGCATTTGATTTCAATATTAAAGTGACCAGCACATTTTATGGCCAGCGGCATGTTAGTTGGAGTAAAACATGTTAAAAAAAATAATAACATAGCAACCATAACCTTTCAGCTTATGTTTATTAATATAAGCAAATTAATACCTTGGAGAGCTTTGTTTATAGATTTCACAAATTTTGATGAAATAAAATATTAAAGGAAAATGTATTAGAGGGTATTATCTCAGATTACAACAATGAAAGAGAAATATGCAATTAAATATTTGTTTAAACAATGAAAACTGTTTGAGTTGCATTGCTACAATGAAAACTATTGTTGTAAATTATGCCAAAAAATATTTTTAAAAATTTATTGAAATTCAAGAAAAAATTGTACGGCAACTTATTTTATAACATTAAAAAGGTAATTTTTTACACTTTCAGATGGTGTAAAAATGGTTTTTGTGCTGTAATATTTTTGGAAATTATTTAGAAAAAACGCCAAAATTTTGCTTAATTTTTAATTAAAATTTCAAAAAAAAAAGGCTCCTAGGTGCACTTTTCCACCCTCCCAAGTATGTTTGTGCCAAATTTCGTAGCTGTAGGTCCAGCTGCCTGCACTGTAGAGCACCAACAGACACACATTCTCATATTATTAGTAGAGATATCTAGAAGTTTACTTTTTTGTAACCATTTACTAATCTTGGATGATGGCACACTTTTTTCTCTAGTAAAATATATATATATTTATATAATTTATTTATATATTTTTGTATAATTTATATATATATATTTATATAATTTATACATATATATATTTATATAATTTATATATATTTATATAATTTATCAAAACAAACTTATAAACACAAGATAAAAACTCAAAAACAGTAAAAAATAATTTTAATATAATTTATATATATATATATTTATATATATATCTATATATTTATATAATTTGTATATATTTATGTGCTTCAACCATCATTTTGGTGTTATTGAACTATATTTAACATGCTATTAATCTTTTTCAGTGCTTCATTGAAATAGGGAGATGAAAATAAAATTATTTGTTCTGTAAATTCAGTGCTTGTATTTTTCAAATTAAGCTCTGTGTGTCAGTATTTCTTATCTGTAACTTTTCTTTGACCTTTGACAATTTCCTTTACAGGGTCTTAGATCAGCTTTTAGGTACCACTTACTTCCATGAACGACACCTGCAATCACTTGTTGAACGCTTGAAACACAGGGGACGTGTCAACAGTATCCAGCATATGGCTGACCAAATCTTCCGCCTTTTCTCTTCTAATGATGCCAATTCAGATGCCAATGAAGCCAGGGAAGATGTGGCTGATTCGGATAAGACACTTCTTAATGAATCTTCTAAGGTTGATATAGACATTCTTATAGATTCTTCCAAAGCTGAGGACTCTTCTGAAGTTGAAAAAACCAACATGAATGATTCTTCAAAAGTAGATATTGACATTTTCATTGAATCTCCGATTAAAGAATCTCCTCCCTTGCTGACCAACCACTGCAATGAGGATGGTACAAACCGAAAGCCACTTTTATCTCCTGTAAGTCCGACATCCAGTGAACCTCGTAACCTGTGCCAGCAGTTGTGTGCCATCCTAAAATCTCGTCTTCTCAAAGCACACGAAGATGCGGAACAGAGGTTTGGTATGCCTAGAAGCGAGACCAGCGCGCTCCTAGCTGCAGAAGTGGAGCAAGTTGCTGCAGCAGTAGAGAAGGCAGAAGAATCTGAAATTCCACCAAATGATAAAAACACACAGACTGTAGAACCGACTGTTCCTGAAGAAAAACCTCCTCCGATCGTCTTAGATGATGAAGGCCCAGAAATGAATACAGCTGGTCAAGGTACATTTCTTTCCAGTGTTAAATCTTCCAAATAGTGTGGTTGCAAAAATTTAATTATTCATGTGTATCTCCTAAGAGGTTAACATTTCTTAAATTGCACATTTCTTTAAAAATTCCTTCTAGAAAATTCCTGTATGCCAATGGTTTATGTATCAAAATGTTTCTTTCTACGTAAAAAATATTATTCCTTGTAGATCAGAGCTTAAAACCATTTTTCAATCATGGTCCATATTCATCTAAAGAAGTTTGTAATCATCAAAATTAGAAAATAAGTGGAAAATTTAGTCATACAGTAACAGTAATTGAAAAAATATATATATTGGATTTAATATAATTATTCAGCAAATTCTAATGAATTGCATCTTATGTGCTCACACTGTGATTGTGTCACATCTGTTTGTCACATTATGATGGAATGCCCATTATTCAATTCTCAACACTTGCATTTCTTTCAGACAACTTCAGATATGCTCTCGACACTGATTGGTAATATACCACCCAGTCAACTTTTTCCGTTTTTAAAATCCATTGGATTTTACACTCTGATTTAGCACTATTTTTTACTATTTTTTTTATAGCATAATCATTGATTTAATATCATTTGTACTAGCATAATAGTATCATTTTAGCTAATCTTTTAGCTTCCAATTGTCTTAGAGCATGGTTTAAGTATTTTATTTTAGATAGACATAAATGTGGCATTGAGTCTGCTGTAGTATAGCTATTTAATGACTCTTGTGCCAATAAACCTAACCAAACTAATGAATTGCTTTAAGCCAAAATGATTTTCATAACAATGTTTGCCTACAGATATTAAACTTTTGAAATAAGGTTATTAGAAGTTTCCACAACCCCATTAACGTTGTACTTTATCCTATTTACATTATTTAACCCATTTACTGCCAGCAACATTTAGAGCACAACCAGACTCTATGGATATATTGTGATGTATCTCATTGTTGGCAGTGAATGGGTTAAGAATCCTCTTTATAGATTGGACATGTGGAGGGTTAAAGTTATTGGTATATGGTGTAACTTATTGTCACTAACAGTTGAATATGGAATTTTAAATTTATATTTATAAACCTGGAACACGGTGTGCTTGTCCTAAAAGTCACACTATAGTTGCATATTTCTGTCAAAAATCATAATTTTTTCCCCATAAAGAATTACATGGAACTCACAGCTGCGAAAAAATAGAAGTGTTTTCTAGAAAAATAATGGTTTTTATTAATATAAAAAATAGTGTTGATCCGCAAATATTTCTTTTTTATTTTTACAGGGATGAGATTCTTCCGCTTTTTTGTTATTTTGGAGAAATTCCGTTTTTTTCTTTCTTTTTCCCCCTCAAAATTCTGTTTTTCTTTTTTTTCTCCGGATTTCCGATTTTTTTCCCCCTGCATAAATTTGCTTTTTCTTCCGAAAATTCCGCTTTTACACAAAGAAAAGAAACCTTCCTATCCTATGTTTTTGAAAGAAAATTCTGGGAAAATATGCTCAACAGTGCAGATTAACTCCACAGGCTAGGAAACTAGCTGATTCATCTTCTACTGACGAATCAACATTATATCAGCAAGCTCTACAAGGATGAACATTCCAACATTCAGTGCCATTCAAAGTATTAAGTACCACCTTTTTGCAGAAAACAAAACTTCTGTGTCATATTTTGCAAAAAATAAGATTTTTTTGCTTGAATATGTTAAAAAAAAATTAGTTGAAAACTTAAGGTCATCTTGTAGGGTGATCATCTTGTAAGATGAAGAAATAAAAAAAAAACGGAACAATAACAAATAAATAAACTACATAAAAAATAAACTCCTGTCAAAAGAGGCTTGTCCCATGTCCACTCAACTGGTACGGGTGCTGTAATGGTATCAGGCACGGGGACATGGGGCAGCGTTCTGTCAAAAGAGGCAGCTAAAAAATTGTGTGCAAATTGAGCAAAAACGCGGAGAATAAGACATAAAAAAAATCTTCTCAAAATAAAATACAAAACAGATGATTTACCTAGGCATTCTAGAGATAATGTATTCCCGACAACTATGCCAGTAATTAAACAAAGAGATACTAATGAAGACTGCATAAAAACTGTAGTCTTTATTGAAAATAAACTTGCAGAGGATGCAAACACATCCTTGATTGAAGAAAAATCTGTCAGAGGTAGGAGCGCTCCAAAATAAGGGGTGAAGCGTGTTAATGGAGATCTGTTACCAACAAAAGCCACACAAAAAAACAAAAGAAAACCACTTATTTAACAATTAAGGTAATGTTTCAAAGGGTTTCAAATAATAATGCTAAATGAATCTGTCATTGTAACTGTACAATTTCTCGACCCCCCTCTTGCTTTATAAGGTGCAAAATCATTGTGCTGTTACTTTTGCGAAAATGTATAAAAATAAAAGAAACTAGCTACGTGACCCGGCGTTGCACGGGCTATCTCGAATAATGCGTCATTCCTTGACGGAGAGAAAAAGTGAGGTCATGTGACACATGCCCAACATTCTCTCCTAAATAAATAAGGAGAAAAGAGCGGTTCAATCATTCCGTCCGCGTAAAGGCTTCAAAATATACTTTTAAAAAATCGCAAAAATAATCTTTATTTTGTAAAATTACGATTCCGGAATTATTTTTTGTCTGACTTTAGCACGGAAGGAATGAGATAACCCAGCGTTGATCGGAATCCGTATTTTTTCATATGCCCGCCTCCAGTTTATATGCACATGAAGCAAGATGCACTGAGTACATGAAATCTAAAAGTGAAACCTCATAGAAAACAATAGTTTTAGTAAAAACCCTATTTGACCCTGTTTCTTTATATCAATTACCAAAACCCACACAAAACTCTATCCACATTGACTTGTTGCATTGTTCAGGTTTTCATATTGCAACAATACATTTTTTTTTATTTCTGTCAGCGTCACTTTTTTATTGTTGTTGTAACAATGTTCTTTAAAGTAAAGGACTTCAACAATAAAATAAATTTTGAATTGCGCTGTAACAATGAAAAGTATTGTTATAAAGTATCCGAAACAATGAAAAGTATTGTTGTAAATTAGTTTTTAATTAATATCTTTTTCACTAATTAAAATTTCGATATTTAAATGGCCGAAATGGATTCCATGAATTATTCGCCATCTTTTGGTACTTTCCGCGCGCTTCTCCATTCGGCGGTTTGTGAGAAGATAGAAGGACATACATACGTTTGTTTACCTTCGAATTTTAATAGGATAGATAAAACAGAATTCAGTATATGATACATTATTATAATTTATAAAGAGCTAATATACTTTACACAGTTGCATGAAGAAAAAGAAATTATTTGTCCTTATTTTTATTTATTTTTTGAGCTAACTTTTATCAAAAGGCTATTAAATATAATTCTTCTCTGACTTCTGTTGGGTGAATGTTGCATCTCAGTAATGTACAGGTGGTAAATATGTTTCAATGTCTAATTTGGTATTTGAAGATGCCCCTGATGATGTGTTAAACTTGTTTGTTAACTTTTAATGTGAATGATTTAATAATAATTTAATATTATTTTTCTTATTTATACGTACTGAATTATAAATAATTAAGTTATTAATTATTATAGTGTAATATTTTCATCATGTTGCATGTTTTGATGTTTTACTTTTTTCACGTATAAATTATGGTTGCTTGCTTATGATTTCAGTCTTTTTGCTTTTTTGCCAATCTCATCCCTGTTTTTAAGACTTGCTACAACAATACAAGTTCTTCAAAGACTGTGCAATTAAGAGCATTTTTATGGACTGTGATGTAGGAAAATTCTTAACAGATATTTCATAAAATTCAACAAATAATTTAATCCATAATTATATAAAAAAATTGTTGTATTACAAATGGTAATACAAATCCAAAGCATCAGCACCTACTGAACATCAAAACTACTTACTATTAGGGGGAAAAAAATATCATTGCACATCTATGTTCTTGCACAATGGGCAAGTCATAAGGTAATAGGAGGGAAAATAAGTAATCTAAATGCTTTATCTTCACAAAAGTCTTTAAATCTAAATAACACTTTGTTTTAAGCATCTTTCCTATAAGTGACAAATATATGAATTGTCATGATTTTGGAACTCATATTTTCTTGTGGGCAGCAGCAAACTAAGACAATTTTGTAGTAAATGTTACTCTTTAAATATATGTACATATAAAGGTTGTAGTTTAATTGCTCAAGATCCTGTGTTTGATATTTCCAAACAATGTTCCAAGTTTATCTGTTAACAATTTTAAGATTTTGGATGAAACTTTAATTTCTTAAAAAATTTTATTAATATTTCTTAATTATATGGATAGTGTTGGAATTACTATCCAAGTCTAAAATGGTTAAAAAATAATATGATGAAAGTTTTGTACATACTTAATCTGCTTAGACTGATGATATTTTTATTGCAGCTCAGTTTAATTTTTCATCAATATTATCCTTCAAATATAAAATTGTTGTAAATGATGATAGATTTGTTACTGACAATTAAAATGTATGCACTAATTATATGATATGGTACCTTATACATGGGAAGTTTATAAAAAATGCTATAAAGCAAGTTGTTGAAAAAAGTTTTTTTGTTTTTTTTGTCATGCTTAACAATGCATTTAGAAGAAACAAGTATATTGGATTTATCGTAATAAAATTTGTTATTTTATTATAGTAATACTTAATGATACTATCATTTAAAAATTACATTTATTGAGCTACATGCACTATATATGACAAAATTATGGAAACTTCATAAAAAAAATGTCACTTTTTTCTCTTCATTAGGTGTATTTTCCATGTTGGAATCGGTTCCTGATAGTCATAAATATAAGTTAAGCATCTTCCAACCTGTGGAACCTTGTGCCTTTTTTAGAATTGTTAAGAAGGAGGTAAATCTTCTTTTCGTTCTAATGTTTTTCTATATATATCTTGCCTGTCAGTGGGAGAAACTTGGTTTATTTACTTGTTGTAGTAATTATTAGGAAAAATTTGGGTTGAAGATTATTAAGCTGTATGAGAAACTGATTGATGTTATATGTCCTTTTTGTTTTGTTTAGGAAGCAAATTTCATCTTTTTTTTTAAAAAAAAGATATCAAATCTTTATTCCTTTCTACATTAGAAGAACTACATTAATAAATTATAAAGAATTAAAAGAACTACATTAATAAATTTTGTTTATATTTTGACAAGTTAGATTTTTACTCTGAATATGAATTATTGAATGATATTTGTATATCTAAATTCTGAAGAATAATGCATAGAATGATCACTTGATACATGAAATATGACCTGTGATGGTCATGTGATTTTAATCATCATACATGTATTTGGATAATTAATCACCCATGTCAAAGGAGATATTTTTTATGGACAGCTTCTTATGGGAGCTAAGGAGCTTGTTCTAGGTATGTGACGTATAGACTTACTGTGTCTTATTGTGTCCCGTATGGAGCCGGATAGGTTGGATTTTGCATGAATGCCTTTTTAGTGGTGTTGGATGTTTTGTGGGTGAATGATTTGAAGGACTTGGTCTATATTTGTGTAGGCCTCAAAAAATTGGCTACAACAGACATGACACATTTCCGCGGATTTCCGCTTTTTCGGCATCGAATTTTATCGTTCTTGGGATCGATGCAAATCTGTATTAAAATTTTTATTAATGTGTTGGTAGTGGGGTGCTCACGCAAACAAAAACTGTACACTGTGTGAAGATTTTGCATATGGCTCTAAAGCGAAAGAGTTTCGAATTCATAAGATATTGTGTAATCCTGCCAAAAACCGTTCAGCGTCCGAGTTATATATCAGCACTTTGGAATCAAAGTTTA
This sequence comes from Araneus ventricosus, assembly GCA_013235015.1. Lineage (NCBI taxonomy): Eukaryota > Metazoa > Arthropoda > Arachnida > Araneae > Araneidae > Araneus > Araneus ventricosus. The sequence continues at coordinate 384,820 of BGPR01000015.1, forward strand.
GCATTGGGAGGAATGCCTGAAGGTTGTATTCTTTTCTTTATCGTTTCGTCCAATCGTCTTTCGTTCCATCCAATCAGAATTCATTCCGAATTCTGATTGGAAAGAAAATCAACCCACGAATTTCTTCCGATCTGAATTTCATGAGAAAAAAGTTCATTAGCTCTCCATAAAGGAAGCCATTTTATTTTTACATTCTTTTTACCATTCTTTTCTTCATTTTTGTTAGTTGTTTCGATTTCATTTTTGTTAGTTTTGTTAGTTTTTCCTTAACGATTGTCTAGCAACACAAACATGGCACATTTGTGCGGAAACGCGGATTTCGGTGTTTTCGGTATCAAATTTTGTCATTCTTGGAATCGATGTAAATCTGCATTAAAAGTTTTGGTAATGCGTTGGAGGAGGGAAGTGGTTGCGTTCACAAAAGACGTGAATAGCACGCAAACAAAAACTGTGTGCCATGTACACATTCAAATTATTCTCAGATTTTATAGATAAAAGATCAAAGATAATGTATATTGAAATGCATTCTTCAATTTAGAGTGTTAATTACAAAATGTTGAGCAAAAAGTAGTCTGCGTTTGAATATTTCAGAAAAAAGATTTTTTGCGTGATGCTGTTGGAACTTGATAGTAAGAAAAGAGAGAGAAAAAATATGAAAAAAAATAAAGAAAACCCCCCAATCGAAGAAAGAGAGCAAAATTTAGAAAATGAAGGGAAATAGCAGACTGAAGCATAAAAGAAATCTGGAACTGTTAGCTCAAAAAATGAGAAACAAAAGTCTTAATAATTATGTATAATCAAAAAAAGTTTTTACATGGCCATATTTTTTAGTGAGATAATTTTTATCATAATTTTTATTTTAACAAAACTTTATACGTAATTCATTTTTCACCCATTAATTTTCTTTTAAATAATAATTCTACAATCTATCCTATTAAAATTCGAAGGTAAACAAACGTATGTATGCATGTCCGACTATCTTCCCATGAGCCGCTGAATGGAGAAGCACGTGGAAAGTACCAAATGATGGGGAATAATCCAAGGAATCCATTTTGGCCATTTAAATTCCGAAATTACAATTAGTTAAAAAAGATATTAATTAAAAATGTCAAAATGAATGAATTGACGTGCTGCCATCTATTGGCAGAATGGTGAATTCATTCATGGCGGATTCTTTTCCCCCCCCCCTATTATTAGTTTTTGCATCCGGTGTTGCATTTTTTTTATTTATTTAACGGAAGTTGGTATTTCCTTTTGAGCAATCTTCTGTGTTTGGATTTATTAACAATTGAAAAAAAAAAAAATCGTTTTCCTGCATTTTTTTTTTTTTCTTTCTTTTTTGTCGCAACATTTAGGTTTGTTGTGGGAAAATATTTAGTCATTTTTATCCATTTTTTTTTCATTATTATTCGTTTTATTTTTTCTTTTGCAAAACAAATATCATGCTAATCTGTTTTAATTTATAAGCATAAGAATTCTTGCATTTTCATTCAAACCAAACTGCTTTAAGGTAGTAAAAATGCTAGAACTGAAAGTTTTAATCCAACAAGAGAGGATTCAAAACAGATTTACGTTTGTTGGGGAAGCTTAGTGACAGTATTTGTAGGGAAAAAAACAGAGGCGGGCATATGAAAAAATGTGGATTCCGAGAAATGTTGGGTTATTAACTATAAGGCAATTAAAAGGTTGGATTTAAAAATTTTAATTAAACAATATAGGATTCAAAGGATTTTTTACGTTTTGGGGGAAACGTAATGTTTATGTTAGCGACAATATGTGTAAAAAAAAAATTAAACGGAGGCGGGCATATGAAAATTAGTAATAAAAAGACTAGATTTGAAAAAATATTTACATTTGTTGGGGAAATTAAGTGACAATATTTGTTGGAAAAAAATGGAGCCGGGCATATGAAAATATGGATCCCAAGGCCTCAAGTGATCTCACTTCTCTCCGCCTGGGAATATCCCATTATTCAAGATTGCCCGTGCAACGCCGGGCCATGTAGCTAGTATTTTTAATATTCCAAGCACTTTTTGTATAAATTTATTCATTTATTGTTCAATTAATCATACTTATTTTGCTTCTCTGTGTTTATGTTTGATACGATTCCGTATTTATGGAGTTCAGCTTTTTTTGTTCCAAGCCTGTGTTATGTCTACTACAATAATTGAATCGAACGCTCATTAAAATATATTGATTTGTAATTAAAAGTATAAAATAATTTGATAATAAAGATTGTAAAAAATTTCATGACATCCTTGTTGCTCTATACAAAATAAATTATAGTACTTGTTAATTTTTATTCAGCAAATTTCCATGAATTAATAGTGAAATTATATGATTTTGAATTAAAATGTTCTGCTTGATTTTTATTCATTAAATTCTTTATCTGGGTTGTTTTTTTGTTTTTGATACAGATTTTAATTTCTTAATTAAGAATTAAGTAATTAAATTCAAATTTCGATTGAATTTCGTTTTGAGATTGACACACAAAAACTAAATTTCAAACACTTACTTTAACATTAAGTAAATAAATCTATGGTAGTGTTAATTAAAATGATAACTCTTTGGGTTTAGCAATTTAAATTTCTGAAGTGCATTAAAAGTATTTGAAATATGATATTAAAACTAGTGTGAAACTTTAAATTGCTTTTGGAAATTTTTATTGGCATTGTTTTCACCAGTAAATGTCAATAAAATGTCACTTAATATTTCAGATGAATTTATTAAAGTCATCTTTACCCGAAGGAATAATTGTCAAGAGTTTTGAAGATAGAATTGTAAGTATTGTTGATTTGCGCTATTGGATATTTGTGTAGTTTTTGCTGATTTTTTAAAAGCTTTATATTATTTCATATAAAGCGCTTTTTCCAAACATTTTAAACTTGTGGCATGAAGCAGTGTCAGCTAAGTAAAAAGTGTAAAGTAATGTTTCTTAAAAGATTTTGTTTTTCAAAAAGCTATTTATTATTATTTTTTTAATATTATAGTTGCCTAACTTGTTTTTAAGTTCTAAATTGTTTTAACATGATTTTAAATGTTTTCTTTTAAAATTCTTAACACTAACATTAATTTATATAAATGCTTTTTGTGTTTCCATGATGTCATTAATAGTAGGAATTTGATATTGTGGATAATTTTATTGTTGGATTTTTTAAAAATTTTAAATTTTCTCTATTCCTTGGTCTGGCCATTTAAATGTGTATTTTGTTAATTTCTGTAAGAAAAAATTCCCTGAAAGAAATCTATTAAAAAATTTATTACTTTTTCAATTTCCCTCCACCCCCCCCCCTTTTCTTTCTTCTCTGTTTGCAAATTATTGTTAAAAAATAAAATTAAAAAATAATTGTTATGTAGGTTTATCTTAGGTTTTGTAATGTAGGCTTATTAGTTCAAGGATGGTGTATCATATTTCTTGCCATTGCATTTTGTCATATTGCTATTTTATTTATTTATTTTTTGTATGTTGTGCTATTAAGTTCTTCTCCAAACAATCATATAAACTAGTAGCATCCAGTATGCTCCCACTGGCATTGCCACCTCCCTGCTTTGCGGCTTGCAACCACTACTTTTTTCAGTTTTAAATACTGTGTATAAATTAGTGGAACAAGCTATAAAAAGAAGAAAAAAACACCCTAGTTTTAATATTTTGCACAATTTTGTCACAATCTGCACAAAAGTTATTAGAACTCTAAATGCAGTATGATATTGCTCTACATAAAGTTTGAATCTCTTACAATAGGTATTTTACAATATTCTTGAGGCACCATGTTGATTGAAGTGCATGTAGATGAAAACTACCATTTTAAACTTGCAGTATTCTGATTAGTTAGCTATGCTTGCAAAGTGGTGAAATAAATTGCTGGAATCGGTCCAGTTGTTGAGTCAAAGGTTTTTTTCCACAGAGAATGTACAGTGAAGTAGTGTTTTTTTTTTTTTATTTCTCTCTATAATGAAGGGTAGTATGGAACAGGGTGACCATTAATGACATATCTAGAGGTCATAAGCTTTCCTATGAAATAAAAATTGTCGAAATCAGTCGTGTGCTTAGTGATAGGGGAGCCGGTCAAGGTTTTTTCCTATATAGAATGTACAGTGAAGTAGTGTTACATCAGTTTCTCTTGAAAATAGAGGGTGGTAGGGGGATCATTGATGATGTATCTAGGGGTCATGAACTTTCATACAAAATAAAAATTGTCAAAATTGGTCCATTGGTTGGGGCTGAGGGACTGGTCCTTCAGTTTTGTCAATTATTTTAAATTTATAGATTGTTACTGAATATTTTGGATGTACTTGGTTAGGACATTTCTTTTTATCAGCAGAATTTCCATCTTGAGTATTTGGAAAATTTATTTAGTATGTGTTCTAGCTATAACTTAAAATTCATTAATTTAAGTTATAAATAATGTAGTAATTAATGGATGTTGACAATAGTAATCAAATGTCTAACTTGTTTGTTCAGAAAGGATACTGAGAAATTACATGTAGTCTACTATTTTCAGAATTTTTATTTTATGTTTTAGTAAACAGTTTGATAATTTTTTCTGCCAATATTTCTTTATAACATTGTTTTGCTAAAAATATTTTTGTATTTCTTGATTTTTTTGGAAAGTTATTTAAACTGTGTTAGGGCATAACATTAGAACTCGCTATAATAACACATAAGTGTGCCTATTAGATCCACTTGTCTAATGTATGCACAAGAACCTAAAATAATTGCTGAGAATACTGTTGACTAATGTTTAGACTATTGTTTGTATTTATTGCATTGATTAATATAGTTAAAATGGTAGACATTATCAATAAAGTGCATCTCCAAGGAAAATGTGAGGAGTAATTTATGTAAATTAGTAAAAAAAATGTCGAAAAGTTCTTAAGATTGTCCGACCATAGCACTAAATAAATACACTTTGACAATGTCTACTACCAATTAAACAAGCGTATGGCACCTGCATAATCATGATAGTAAAAAATAATAATGCCAAATATGTGACTCATTCTCCAAAATAGCAGCAACCAAGTTTATTTTTGAATAAAGGATTAGAAATTGATATACATGAACTGCAGCAATTAAAATCTATTGTATTTTGCGTTTATATTTTTTTCTAGTTTTATTTTTTGAAAACAAATTATAAAATGCAAGATGATACAAGCACTTTCTTAGTTGAACTTATTAGTATTAAAAGCTGATATGTTTGTTCACATCTGTCATGCATATCCAGTTTTGCAATGACAGCATGATAGTTATCTTTGATCTTTAGAGGTTTACTAGTAGTAAGACCTTATTTCAAAGCATCTATCTCTTTCCTTGAAAAATATTACATTATACTATTTATTATGGATGCAAATTGAGATTCCACTTTAATATCGCTAAATATGTATTTTTCATAACATTGTAGCATAGGATAAATGTAGGTTCTGGAAATAGTTAGGCCTTTGTCAAAAGCATATCTTGTTTTAATTTCAAATTTACTATTTTCTGATAAGATTAACCAAATTCAGTATGCTAGCAATTCAGTCTTGCAATTTTGAACTTCAAAGGTTCTATACAAATTTGATATGATTTTAGGCACTTTTGTTAAACTTCATAATTTAAAGTTTAAAATGAGCCATGAAAATTGCCATATTTGTATGTCAGTAAATACAATTTTTCATTCTTCTGTTGTTAAAAAATATTTTTACTTTTTATGATGTTTTTGGTGTCTTATTAAAATATAATTCTAAGTTTATTTTGTGTTATGATTTGCATACCTTAGCAAATAATATAATTGTAATGTTAAACTACCTGGAAAAGTAAACCTAACTATACTTTTGTACTTTTTTCCCCAGGATTTATATTCTGTTCTAATCAAAGGCCCCAGAAGAACACCCTATGAAGATGGTTTATTCTTCTTCGACTTCCAGCTGCCTGCAGATTATCCCAAAGTCCCTCCGCTGTGCCATTATATCTCGTACTGTTCGGATCGCCTGAATCCCAACCTGTATGAAGGTGGAAAAGTCTGTGTCAGTCTTCTGGGAACTTGGGGTGGAAAGGTAGGTGATTTTTCTGAATAGTAGTTGGAGTAAACCATCAAATGGATATTATAAATACCGTTTATTAAAGCTCCTCATTATTTTAACATCAATTTGTCATTTATTTATTCTTCTAAAATATTTAGACTTAAACAAGATCAACAAGAGTAATTGATTTTTGCTTTGCATTATTTAGAATTTTTCTGTTTGTTGATATAACGTATGACTTTGTGCTTAATTGGATGCTGGTAGTACATAACATTTTATATGATGAAAATGTTCAAAAAGATGTACAAAATAAGGACAGACCACAAATATTGTTTCTATTAAAATCATACTGACAAAATGAATTCAGAATACATGTTATTAAAAATGCTGTTTGTATTTCAGGGCACTGAGATGTGGAATCCATCAACGTCAAATCTCCTTCAAGTTATTGTGTCTATACAAGGTGTGTAAACAGATAATTGATTTCCCAATTATACTTCATATTTTGAGCATTTCTTGGTTACAGACATGCATCAGATTCCAAAAATTTTAATCTTTGGAGGTTCACTGTTACAGGCTTGATCTTGGTGTCAGAACCCTACTACAATGAAGCTGGGTATGAACGACAGAAAGGCACTCAGCTAGGGATGGAAAACAGCAGAATGTACAATGAAATGGTGGTCTTGAAATTAGTGCAGGTAAGTTCTCAATTAATTCAACATAAATGTGTGCAGTTTTTTATTATTCTATCTGTAATTCGAAGGGAAATATGCGAAGTTATGCAAATATGTATTCTAATTTTTTTTCAAGTTATCCTCTCCTTAACATGGTTATTTTGAATGTTATGTGGTTGATATTCCTGGAGATAAAAGTTAAAGGTCATTGTATATTTTTTTCTCAGAAATATCTTTTTATTATTTAGTTTCAGCTTTTTCAAAAGTAAGAATTTTTTTTCTCTTATTCTTGGATGTAGTTTCATTAACATTAGAACATAATTTTCTGACAAATATTATTTTTATGTTTAGTAAAATCAGTAAATCAGAAATTTTAATTTTTAGTTTTGGTAAGAAAAAAAAAATCACTGACAGATAAACATTTGTGATTACTTAGCAGTTAATGGTATTTATGAAAGGAAAATTACATCTTGTAAATGATGCAAATTTTTGCTTATGCACTGAAGTTCTACAGAATGTCTTGGAGATAGTAATGTGGATTTTATAATATCACTATTGTAACCCTTTCTACATTTTCTGGAGTACATGCCTTTCGTTGATTACTCGATGGTTTTGTTTTTCTGTGTTATTTATGAACCTCTTGAATGGAAATTGGCTCAGCTTTTGATTATATTATGTGAAGGAAAGAGTAATTTTTTAGATTTTGAATCTGCGATGAAACTCATGCTAAGATGCAACAGTCAATTCACTGCTCCTCAAAAAACAATCTTAAGCAAAAATATGCTGTTCTAACATCCACAACTGCATGACGCCAAATAAAATACTATAAAGAATGTAACAGAATGTCCCCATTTGCACACCTCTCCTCTGTTCCGAGGCCAAGTCTGTACTGTTTCAAAAACATCCAGTTTTTTAGCCTCATCCTGGAGGCCACAGTGACCTGGTGGCTCATGACCTCTTGGCTTCATGGCTGGAGTGTTACAGGTTTGAAGCCTGATTCCTATAAAGAACCATGATATAAGTGGGCCTGATGCATAAATTCTTCATTAGTGTTAAATGATCTTCCATTGCGATGGCGCAGAACTTTGGGGAAGGGTGCTGGCTTGAGTGTTTCCTCTTGGGTCCATTTCGAAATAAACCTCATGTTTGTTTCGAAGCAGGATGTAAATATAACTAAACTAAAATCTGTATCTATCTACTTATAAATATAATTGCGTAGATGTTAAGAAAGGTGTTATTTTATTTATTCATTATTTATCACTAAGAGGTGGAATTCAGTTCTTTGATATGAATTTTAGGGATAAAGCAATTTATTTTGCAGCGTGTTTGAAAATATGGCACAAATTAGTGATTAGAAAGCTGCCTTTTGTATTAACATATAGTTACTTCATGCTTTACTGTCATTGTATTCATATTGCCAGCTATCTCCATTCAGGAATTAGTTGACTCATTATATACTTCAGATAACAGAGTGCATATATAAACAATAAATGCATCTGTTAATTTCATTCTTATGCACTGAATATTTCTGGAACAACAAAATACTATGAAATGATTTCACGCTTTAACATTTTCAGGGTTCGTACGCGTCCTTAAAAGTCCTTAGAAATCCTTATTTTTATGCCCCATTTTTAAAAAGTCCTTGAAAGTCCTTACTTTTTGCCTCCTCAGCGAGAGCAAAATACATGCAGTATTTAGAAAGTGAAAGATCCAAAGAAAAGACTGAAACAAAACAACTGAAACGAAAAGCTCTAGGAGGAAATAGATTTTTTTTTTTAAAACAAAAGAAAATGTTCCAAACCAAATACACCAAACAAATGGGGAAGTAAATGATTTATCTAATGAGGCTGAAAAGTCAAAGGACATAAATTTATTTATTCAATCGCATGAACTAAGAAAAACAATTATTGAAAAGAAATTAAAATAAATACCTTGGATGTAAAATTGAATGAAAAAAAGTTTGGAATTAAAAGATATTTAATTTGATTACCAGTTTCATGGTTTTTTTCATCAATTTATTAACTCATTTTTAAGAATTTTTGTTGTGTTAAATTTGTAATGTATCTTCTATCTATGTTTTATATTATACTTTATCATCTAATAGGTTGAATTTGCAAAAATGAGACATTTTATTTAAAAATCCGTGCGACAACTTGTTAAGTTTATTCAATTTAGAGGTCCTTATTTTTTGGTTTTTTAAGTCCTTGATAGTCCTTGATTTTCTTGTAAGGAAATGCGTATGAACCTTGATTTTGTTTTCTTTGAAACATTCATTAAGTCCTTACTGTTGAAAGTTATTATATATGAAACTACAATTTGGTATATTTGTTCTTTGTATGAAAACAATACTTATTGATGATTTTTAATTTTGCTTTACACCATAGATTGTATATATATTTACATAAGAAGTTTGTGTTTCAGATGAATTCAAAACTATATATTTTTACCTTTTCAGTCTATGACTAAATTGATAGTCTCTCCTCCAGAGGTATTTCGACAAGAAATTGTTGAACATTTTCAAAGTCAGTCTTCAAAGTAAGTATATAACAAAGTAGAGCTACTTTTTATTCAGTGTTCACCATTATCTCTTTATTTTTAGAATAGAATTACTATAATGCATAAAATAGTTGATTTCAAGTGCTTGACTTGGAAAAACTTTCTCTCTTTAAAACTTAGATTCTGTGTTAGGAAAATTATGTCTTTTTAAGCATTGAAAGTAAGTATTTAATTCAAAGCGGAATAATGTGTAATGGTAAAATAGTCTTCAAAAAGGATTTAAGAAATAAAGGAAATTTAAAATTCTTTTTCGGGAGCATCAGTTGTTTCATTATGAATTGTCTCTTGCAGTGCTATTGTTCTAAAATGTTCATTGACTCTGCTGAAAGACATACAAGGGTTACTTTTTAGTAAGGTCTGTTTGCAAATATTGTTTCAAATTTTGCACATGGGTGAGCATGAGTGCACTTCCTTTTCAAAGAATCCGATGGAATTTGCATTTATGGCATCAGTCTATATGCTTCTTAGTGTGATGTTGAAATGTTTAAAAAAATTCAAGCACCCCGCCAAATGTGAAATATGGTAATTCATCTGATTCTTAACAGCAAGAAACAAGAAAGCTGCAGATGTATGCAAATTGTATGCTGGCAATACAATTAGTGACTGTAAAAGTGAAAAAATGCATAAGATTGTTCAAGGAAGGTCATGATGTTCCACAAGACTCCTGAGTCAATACAATAATCAATAGAGTGGTGACACATATTGTCACCAGTCAATGTGAAAGCAAACCAAACACTTTCAAAGCAAAAAATTATGATAACTGTGTTTTGCTTTTGGACTTTCTTGCCGCAAGAGAAAATAATTAACTTTACTTCTTACTGTCAGATCATAAGAAAACTTTGACGAGTGATCCAGAAAAAATGGTGTGGAATGATGTCTGGCAGTATTATTCTTCTTCATTGCTGTTCAGAGCAGCATGTTTCAGCTAAAACTCAGTCTGGTCAAATATTTTGTCTGGGAGTAATTCAATTATCTACCATACAATCTAGACTGTGCACCTAGCAATTACAACCTCTTTCACTACCTGAAGACACCTTCCTGGGTGCCAGGCATTAAGACACTGATGAAGAAGTGAAAATAACAGCAAATATTTGACTATTGTCACAGGTGTCAGAGTTAATGAAAGGGTGTAATAAAACTCATTTATTATTATAAATGTTTAAACCAGCAAAGAATTTATGTAGAAAAATGGAGAATTATATGCAATACTTATATAATATCAGAAAATAAATGTTTTTTCTTTTAAATTTGTTTTATTTTTATTTCAAAACGGTCCTTACTTAACAAATAACACTTGTATGTGCTAACTTTAGTTCTAGATCTGACTAACTATAAACTTGAGTACAATAGACATGCATGGAGATATGTTATTAAAAACAGTTTCTTCTCTAGCTGCTATAATTTTGTGTTATTCAGATACTTATTTTAATCATGTATTTTTAAAGGTAATATGAAAACTATTTTTTGTATTATTAGAGTTTTGCAGTCTGTCGCTCAACGTCCAATAAACATTGCATCAAAAATGTTTTCAGTAGATTATTTAATATTGAAGTACTAAGTAGAAAAATTGTTTTCAAAATGACTTCTCTTTTAAGGATCTTTAATTTTTACTGTTGTAGAAATTCTTTGTTCACAGTAGCCATAGTTTATATTTAATTCGTATCAAATTCATTATGAGAAGAAAATTATTTGTAAATGAATGCTGTTAACTCTTCTCCCAAAAAATTAGTCCTATCGGAGTATCGAATTTCTTATAATGAATCAGGTTTTAGTTTATTTCTTGACAGCTCTGATGTATTTTAAAATTTTGCAATGAATAAAATTTTTCTTTTTCATTTTTCTTTAATTTATAATAATTAAAAACCAAAGTTAAACTGGGCAAAATAATATAATTATCAATGTTTAGCTGATAAATATCTTTTAGCGCTTTCTACTTCATAGAAAAATGTTTAAAAGATAATTGGAATTATTAAAACATTAGTTTTCAGTTTGAAAGTATTTATATTTTTATTTAATGTAACTAATAAATTATCAATTTTGCTAAATTTTTTTTTGTAAAGAGTTTACAGATTATAAGTGCAAAAATTTGTTTCAGGCCCATCATTTGCATTTGATACAAGTAAGATGTGTATCAATTCAAAGTTTTCAAATGATCTGTATTTCAATAATCAAATTAGCATTCTAATGAATTATTTTGTTTAGGGAAAATTTTAAGGTGGTTTTATTTTTTGAGTAAATATAAAAAATTGGAATTTCTGATTATGATCATCTCAATTTCCCCTCAGGTTTATCCAGAGATTAGAAAGATGGTTAGAAATATCTGAATCTTATAATGCTGAACATCCTTTGTCTCCTACCTCACCAACCACTTTTAAAGAGATTCATAGCAAGAGTAAGTATGCTTAATGATTTTCCAATTTATTTGCAATACATCAAAGGAAAACATATTTTTAATTTTATCTGAAGTAATATATATTCTGCATTTGGAAAACACTTAATGTAAAGTAACCTGCATATAACGTGCTGTGTAGAAACACTTTGAAGTTGAATTATCTTCAAAGCTTGTTTTATGAATTATTTAACCTTCTTATCGGCCAGTTATTGGTAAAATAATTTTAAACTCTTTGGAATGGGTTTAAAGATGATAAACTGATATCTTTTTGATATGTAATTAAAAATTTGAATTCTCAAGAATGTATTTATTACCTGTGGAATTTTTAAAATGTATATATAAATAAATGAGAATTATTTACTTTGAAGTGGAACATGGGGGGGGGAAATATGCGCTTGGTCATTTAGTGTTAATGCGGAAATTGAAAGTCATTTTTAAGCTTATAATCATTTACCAGGGCAAATCGGATATCGTTAATACTGATTCTGTAAATGAGAATTTAATATCCTTGTTTATTATAACAGGATTTCAAATATTTTGTTCATTTAAATTTATTGGGACTTTCTATTTCTTCCAGATTATGATTCCAATGCTCAAGATGTTCCTTTACCAGAATTTCCACTGATCCCTGCTTCAAAGGGCTTTTGTCTCACTCTTAGAAAATCTCTGGCTGACTTCAAGGACATTCTTTCAACTTTCCTTCCTCCACCAACTCTCAGCTAGTCTCCAAAATGTTCCAGATCCTCCCTACCCACCACCAAAGGATGCAGCGTCTACGTATTTATGATAAACCTATTTATGCAATAAAAGTATCTTGCCATGTATTGTTCTCTTTTTTTTTAAAGAAAAATCTGAATTATCCATTTTAGTTCTACTTCAAAATTTTCCTTGTAAAAAGACTTTATGTTTTACCTGACCTTTTGGCTATTAATAATACTGTGTTTTGTGTGTTGCAAAACATGTGGTGTTGCAGCACTTGGTACACTATGATGAGTCAGAGATATAATTAATGAAAGAATAGTTTTCTGTGTAGGCTTGGTGAAGGATTGTGTCATAATGCAAAATATACATATATTGCCTTTTGTGAGGAGTTACGTTAGTTTTAAATTCTGTCTTAACAGATCAGCCCATCATAAAAATGTGACTTAAAGAAGAAAAAGTAACTTTCTTAACTTTTACTTCTTTGTCACTTTGAAACATAACTAATTCTGTAGAGGAAGCATATTATTTTATGAGTGAATTTATGGAATACAATGGCTTCTCTTTGTTTCATAAAAATAAGTTGCAAACTTTACTTGTTGTTCTCTAGTTTAAAATTTTTTTATGTCTGAGACTATATAATTACTTATTTATGAGCAGTTGTGAAAATTGGTGAATTAAATTAGTTCAAGCATTTTAAAATACATGATGAAAATACTACTTCAGATATCAACTGTAAATGAGTGAAGCTTGTGTTGTTGAATGTTCAAAATGTGTATGTATTTTTTTGCGTTGCATTTGTTTTCAATTTATTGGCATGATACATGTTACTGTAATTGATTGTTTTAACTTCTGAATATTTCTTTTATGGATTTATATTTTCTTAATTGTCTTTCATTTTCTTTTGTAAAATTTTATATTGTTAAGCCATTGAAGGTTTTTACGTATCAGAGAGCATGCAGAGAAAATAAGAATTGTTAAATATGGAAGATTGCTGTTTTTTTTTTCAAGTTCCAATTTAATCTAAAAAAATAATAATACAACTTTTTTACTCCTCTGCTTGAATCTGTGCAAGTTAATAGGTACAATTTTTCACCAATGTTTAAAGAACTATAGTTATTTAAATAAGAACAGAGCTTTATAAGATTGATCACTCTGGCAAATTTGTTCAAAATTCAAGTCTCATGTTATATATTTTAGGAGCTAGAAAAAAAATTCAGAAAATACATTTGCCTGGGAAAAAGATTTTTTAAGAAAATATTTCATTATTCAGTGCTATTGCATATTTGACTCTTAAAGATGCTTTTCTAATCTTGCCATGTGCACTTTTTTACCTCAAGCATAATTTTCTCACTCTTTCTGAGTGAAATTTGAAATATTGTAAGCAGTTTTGATTGATTTTTTGTATCAAAAATAGTCCGTAACCTTAAAATTCACCCAGTGAGATAAAAAAAATAACAAATAGAATATTTGTAAGTTTCAAAACAATTTTCTTATTTACGTAAATATATCTGAATCGCCATTTAAAAGACTTGAAAGAATTTCTATATCTCTTGAAGTATTTTTGTGAATTGTTTGGCAATTGTATTTGCTTCAAAGAGGATACCTTGTATTCACTGTTTCTGAATTTGGCATCAAAAGTAAGCAAGCTAATTTATCTTTAAACTATCAAGTGCAGGTGCTTCTGTGTATTTGTGGAGATTAATTCAAGTACTTCAGCTTCCTTCCCAGTTAAATGCATATTTAGTGTATTTATTAGTCTATGTGTCTCATCCTGCATGTTGTAAATATGTAAATATAAGTATGAAATTAGTTCAAGAGCTGCTGATTAAAGTTCTAATTTATTAATGACATGTTTCTGTCTTGTGTGCATGCATTCTTTACACTCAATTTATTTTTTGAGGAACAAAAAGGAGAACTTCCAACAAAAGGGAGCTACTGTCATTGGATTTTCCCTAAGAAATGGAAATTATCTTTTTTTTATATCCTTCTTTGAATTGAAGTAGTTTGAAGCGGCAAAATAGTGGATCATAAATTTGCTGTCACATGTTTACTATCAAAATAGGTGGAGTAATATTTAAATTCAATGCACCCCTCGACTTCAGAGGTGCATTTTTGTCAGAGATTTTTACACCGTGAAGAAAAAGTAATTCCAAAAATGCAGTTAATTTCTGTAATTTTCTTGCATGTAAATAAAGGAACTTTCAGAAAACAAAGCAAAAGCAAATCACTCAAATTTAAAAGACTATCAAAAAATCATATCACGGTCCAAAGTTTAATCACTTTGCCTTTGAAAATTTTACTATGAAACATAAAAATATTGATTTGTAGACATAATACTAAAATAGCCTCTAGGAATGGCCATTCAAACATCTGCTTTATTTAGACAGAATGCAGTGCAGATGCTATTCTATATTCAAGGTTTTTATCAAATTTGTTTCTGCTTCAGAAGGATGTATATTGGGGTTTATTTTGTGTGTCTGAAATAATTCAGCTTTTTTAACTATTTAAGTTTAATTTAGCCACTTGCATCTTAAGTGATAATTTTAGTAATATTATAAATATGAGATTATGCGATTGGTAAAGAATAGCACTGGCCATAATGAATCAAGCTAGTAAAGGATTTTTAGCTAATCAGATATGTTAAATGTGAAAACAAAATGCACACTTTTCTGTGTTGCATAATCCTTGTCAATGTTGTATGTGTAGTTCCTTTGTCCAAATTTTTAGGGCAAGTTATAATTCATGAATCATAGAATGAGTTAAATATTTTTAAAGTATTATATTAGTATTATATTTTATGGATGAGTTGTTTGGAACGTTTTGCTAAGTGCGAAATACAGCTTTTGATAGCTTTTAGGAAGCATGGTAATGTAATGAAATGCAAAATGATTACATTGTCAGAAGCTAACAAATTTAATTATTTTTAAATGGCTTATTCAGAAAACTGTACTGGTGAGAACTGCAAGCTTTGTTCTTAAATGGTTTGTTGTTAAATAAAATTAAATCAATTGTAAATAAGATTGGTAAAAGTTGATCTTCAGTATTGTTTTAATTGCATTAATAATCAGTAATATACATTACAAGTATTATACCAGTACAAGAAGCGTATTCTGTTTCATTATCATCGATTTTGTTCACTTTTGCATACATACAACATTACATATACAATAAATTCTCGATTATCCGACCATCAAGTATCCGGAAAGCTCAACTAACCAGAAAAATTAGAAAATGAGTTTTTCTAAAAATTTTACATCCGCGCGCCCATGCCGTTCCATTTACAAGGATAATTTATTTCTGGAATGCAACGTCCGCTCTGCATGGAGGGGCGTAGAAGGAAAAAAAAAGCAATATACAGTACAGTGATGTACACAGACTTGCTTTATGGGAGGGTTCAAAAGCAAAAGTGAGAACCAAGAAAAGAAAAAGTTCCTCACCTTCTGCCGAAAAACGAGACCTAACGACAACCAAAAAAAGCGAGGTAAAGGGACAGAATTGGTGAAAAAAAAAAGGCTACAATCTACCCCCCATTTTCCCTGTCACACTCAACAATCTAGACTTTTCAGGTATCCAGAAATAGGCATTTCCCGAACATGCCAGTTAGTTAAGCTTTTATTGTACATACATTGCTTTTTACACATGCAATTATTAGATGAAAAAAATCTTGGCTTTTTTTTTTTATTATAGTATGCATTTGACATTTTTCTTGTCCCGAAAGTGCCACAATGACCGAATGACAAAATCTCGACTCTGAAACCAGTAGGTCATGGGCTTGAGACACGATCCCACTTAAGATTTGCCGTTTACATAGGCCTGATGTATGCTAAATTCATGGAGTCAAATATCTTCCCACTGATATGGTGTGAAAGTCTTGTGCACATCATCTGACAATGGTTCAAAATTGTAGGAACATCTCAAAATAATCCTAGTGTAACTTTAAAATAGGATGTTAATTTCGATAAACCTAACATTTTGTTGCTACATCCTTTTTGATCATTTTTATTGATTTTTTTTGTTAGAATCTAGTATGGAAATATTTAAATTTAATACCTAGTGAACAGAGTTAAAACTTGCTATGAAATCTGCTGGACTCGGTTTTTCACTTTTCAATGAAATGTGTTAAATTGTTTTAAATAGTCGTTCTACAGAGGGTATTTACATATTTTTAGAACGACTTCGATAAAGAATTTTAAAAAAAGCAAATGTTTAGGAATAAATATTTCTGGCAACAGTTTATTATTTGAAATGAGAAATA
>BGPR01000015.1:401408-472386 GCA_013235015.1 Araneus ventricosus
CAGGTACGTACTGTTTCAAATATTTCTAAAGTGAAATCGCTTGTAACAAGAGAGCTTGTTACAATCCGCCGACGCAGAAATCAATTGCAAAGTCTCTAAATACATCTATAGCTACAATAAATAAAATAAACCAAGATTTACAACTTAAAAAGGCTAAAAAACAATGTTCACCAACTTTTGCCAAGGCATGTGGCTCAACGCAGAACAGTTTCTAGAACCCTGTATGAAAACTATTTAACAGGAGATAAATGGAAATATATTGTGACGCTTAATGAAGCATGGGTTTACCTAAATGACTGCAACAAACTATCGGAAACGAAGAGAAAACAAATGTACAAACCTGGTTCCGTAAAATTTTGCGTCCGATATTTACAGAAAAAATTCCATTTCTTTATCCCTATGACTCAAAAGGTGAAACTTCATCAAGACAACGCTACAAGTCATACTTCGAAAAGTACCACTGCATTCCTTGAAAAAATGAAGACTGATACAGGTATTGTATATATACCTTTTCAACATATTCCTGCGAAGTTCCTTGACATTTCACCTATTGACTATTGTGCCTTGGGTCTGTTGAAAAGAGCTCTTTCTAAGCGCAAACTCATCACAATTTGTGAACTCAGGAAAGTAGTAGAAGAGAAATGGATATCAATACCTCTGGAAATTTTACGAGAAGCTCTTCTATCATAGAAATGATGATGCAGACTTATAGTCTAGGAAAAAGGCTATCAGATCGAACATTTAAAAATAATCTTTACATTTAAAAATTAATTAAACGGCTTCGAAATCGTTCTAAAAATGTATGTATTAATGCCTCTAAGTCAAAAAATGAGACTAAGTAACAAATTAGATGATTAAAACGAATGTTCCCACCAATCTGGGCTGTTTTGCACTAATTACTCTGAAGTCTGGCTGCCACATGTAAGGCATTGTGGTCTCTGTACAATAAGCCTGGATCAAGCAAGTGGAAGCATAGTAATTTGCGGCTGGGTCAGCCATCAATGGATAGTATGACTCATCAGAGGGGTATTCATTGTCCAGGTCCATCTTACTATCTTGCTGGCTGACCAAGAACAACAGCCTTGAATACCCTAAACTTCCTTTCCGTATTTTTGTGGCAATTCCTTTGCGGAAAACCAAGTTTGGTTAGGATATAAGGTGTCTGGTTGAAGTCTCATTTTCATAATTATGTTCAGCTTTCTCAAAAGTTCCTTTCACTTTATAAATACATTAAACAAAAATAGGTGAAATAAAATTTAGAATGACATATTGTTTCCCCCGAAATATGCGAAACATCACTCCTGTCCAATATGAATTGGTGGGTTCAGATCAGTAAACGAAGTGCATGAGATTTATTTGTGAGAAAACAGACAATGTTGATTCGTTGCATTTAAAGGAAAAGTGGACTTCTAATTGTTCTTGCTACCTGGTGGATTCAAACTGAACTATGAGTTTGAGTTATTATTACACAGAAAATATAACATTTCTATGCTACCATTGCAGTGTGAGTGCAAAATGGGTAAATCATGGACTTTAGGAAGTATGGAGGGTTCACTTTAAATTTGAACCCTCTAATTATGTTTAACACTTCATAACGTAAATTATGCCTGAGATAAGAAATATCCGAAATTCTTCTAATGCTTTTACATCTCGAAGTAAGCAGTAGTAGGCTGTCTTTTGCAAGTTCTAGCCTCAGTTATGCATTTGAACAAGAAATATCTTCCCTTCGGCTGTACATAGACTACAAGAAGTACCGAATTGTTGCCCTGCCACCTTGTTAAGAATTTCTGCATTTGGTTCCGGATATTCTTCTCTCTTATAATATCTTACACAGTTTAAATGGCGGTTAATCTTAGAAAGTTCATTTAGTAATTGACCAATCCGTGAGAGAATATGTTCGGACTAAGTTAACGAGTATTATGACAACAACTATATTGCAGATTTCAAACAATCAGATGAGCCATAGATCCTGAACTTCCAAGATCAGAAAGTCGTAGATTGAACCCACAGAAATCTTGTATATATAGGGTCATGGAGCACATTATATCTGTCATCATGGATCAAACATCCTCACATTTATTTGTTGTGGAAATTTTGAGTCTGTGGTATTATTGAGTTATATGTCGTTACCTACCATGGCTTTAAAGTATGAGCTCTGTGATGCAGCATTTTGACCATTAAATGATTTATCAAATAATATCGTTCATCGCTTCTACTCTATCAATGGTAATATTTGAAATTTCTTTATGGCCGTAATACTGCCTTGATGACGTCATAAGGGTGATAAGTGTAATGGACGAAATACAGCAACGAAGCATTTCAACAACAAGATGCAGCAACAATGTCTACATAGATGTCTTCGTTTCAAGATGTAGCAACGAAGGACGCTTCAATGAACACCTTCATACAAAGATGTTCATTGAAGTGTTCACTTTGATAAGTAATTAACTATTTTTAAAGAAACATTTCTAATTAAATGCTGTGATTTTTTATTGTTGCAGTTCATTTCGAAGAGCTGAAAACGAAAGTATTGGCAATACGGAAACAGAACTCCCTTTTTTTCAAAAGCGGATATTCTAGCGGCATTTGAAAGGTACGTTTTCCCTGAGTTGTCAAACTGTTCCTGACGCAACTTGTGACCTATTTGGCTACCGGTGTTGCGTACGTGCCTTTCTTTTTCGATAGATGTAGTAAACAATTAGGAATGAGGAAACAAAGACTAAATAATGATTTTTTGTTTCGTTCTGGTGGGACTCATATTAAAGTACAGATAAGACATGATAACCGCTACTGAACATGTGTTAATAAGTCTATTTGTAAAATTAGAAATAAATAGTCGTTTAACTTTCTTCGCAATTTGTTTGGACGGTTTTTTTAATGTTTCGATCCCCATGTCCAAAATTTTAAATCGGCATTTGTGATAACTAATATGTAGACGAATCATTTCCTCAACAAGCCGCTGATAACTCTTGATTTTTTTGATAAGAAGCCCTCAGTTATGTTATATTTTGTTGATACTTTGCTATCTGATACATAATAAAAATGTCTTTTAGATGGCACCGTGATTAAACAGGCACCTCATTAATGATTGAGAGCAACTAAATGGTAAAATATAGTTTTTATGATCACTGTTTGGATGGTCATGAATGATTTTTTTTATCTTGTTTAGTACGGTTAAAGAAGTTAGCTTAAAACTAAGAGCGCTACATCATTCTGTGTAATTTTTATTTCTTCACAACTTCTACAAATTACGGCTTTCAAAGAACAATTTTTTTATTGAAAGAAAGAAATATTCTGAATTTTAAAACGTTCAGTCGCTTCAGATGAATTAAAGCTAGGGCGGTCGGCAACTCCCGCATATTCAGCGGAAGATGCAAGCTTGCTAATGTAACAACTTTTCCAAATAAATGGTGTCTGAAAGATGCATATGCACCTTAAATAACTTTTAAATAAACAATTAATAACCCGCATTGAAGTTTTATAACTCAAATTAGTTAAATAAAATTAGTTAGTTCAAAGCTAGCAACAATCAACAAGCGGAGGGCAGCAACTAAAAGAAAATGTGCCCAAATATCTATTAATGTGCTTATTGACGTTTGCTATTCCAGATTTCGGCACCATCAACTGTGACTGTACAATTGGGACCGCCATTTTGAACACTTCCAATAATTTACAAAACTCTACATTTGTATTAATTAATTTGGTTATAAAACTACGATCCATGTTATTAACATTTTCTTTAAGGGCGGTACAGATGCTTTAGCAGCTGAATTTTTTCCTTCGGTTATGAGCTAGAACAATTGCAAGAGAATAAATTATTAAGATTTTACTCCCCCAATTAACTCAACTGCTCAATATATAACATTGTTTTACTTCTCTTCTATATGTCATGGATGGAGATTCAGTCTCGCTGTGTGTGTGAAGAATAGTAACTCCACGGGAGACTATAAATCTCTTCTTCCAAATGAAAACAGCAGGAAGCATTTTCCTGTTTCTTCGTCAAAATACTTGTTTTAAGAAAATGCTTAATTTTTTCTTTAGTCAGTAATTGAAGGTTAATTGTGTATGTAAAGTGTGTATACATAGCTATTGGTGGCCTCATGGCATAATCTCAATTTCTTAGACGATTTTGCAGAAGATCTGCCTAAATGTGGACCTGATGCATGTTAAATTCATTGAAAGTCACACGTCCTTCCCTTTGGTGTTGTGTGGAAGCTTGAAAAGTGGGGTGCTGGCTTTGGTGTCTTATTAGGTGTAACGGTTATAAATGCGGATTTTGGATGGAAAGAAAACACGAGAAATGGAAGAGAAGCAAAAGCAATGCTTTACTCAAAGTAATGGCTATTTCTAGCTATACATTTTCTCCATCTGTCAGGTAAGGTTTGGATACCATCCGTATAAAACTTTGCTTGTTTGGAAGCAAACCAGTGAGTGCTCCATCGGGCCACATCTTCGTACATTCAGAAGTGCTGTTGAGACAGTCTGTAGGCCATCGACCGGAACAAATGAAATTCGGACAGCACAAGGTCTGGTGAATACAGTGGGTGGGGTAATACTTCCCAGGCATAATCTTTTATTCACTAGTTTGGAAGTATGTGGTGTTGCATTGTCGTGAGGCAAAATGGGACGTATGACCCATTGCGGTCGTTTGACGATCAGTGTGTGACTCAAACTGACAATTTGTTGTTGGTAGCGAGCACTATTGATGGTTTCACTAGATTTCAGAAGCTCATGATACACTACACCACACCTTCCAGATCCCACTAAATACACAGAATTTTCTTCTTTCCATAGCCGTTTTCTAAACCGTTTAAATCGGCATTCTTGCAATGGTGCATGTTCACCACTCGTATCCCGCAGTATGCGGTAACATTCAGATCCGCTTTTTTTCACAATAAAGTAAATAAATAACACTTATCGCAAATGCTTTTTTGGCGCGAACGTTTTGCGAACGAATATCAGTCCTGTTCACTCCTTTGGAACATTTGACGACTGAGGTCGTGAAACTTGTTCTCACTACAATCACATGCCACGCGTCACACTTCGCAACTACGTCACACCACTCCTGGAAGAAAATCCGCATTATTAACCGGTACACTTAATACTTGTCATCTGACCACGCTTAAAAATTACTAGATACATCCGAACATAA
This sequence comes from Araneus ventricosus, assembly GCA_013235015.1. NCBI lineage: Eukaryota > Metazoa > Arthropoda > Arachnida > Araneae > Araneidae > Araneus > Araneus ventricosus. Next base: position 406,561 of record BGPR01000015.1, read on the forward strand.
TCCTAGTGTCGTTTCGAAACACGACGTAAATATAACTAAATTCAGCTCAACTCAAAGTGTGTGCATTTTTTGGTAAACCATCTATATTGATTGCTTTTAAAATTAACTGTTCGCTAAGACTTTATTTACAAACCTTGAAAGTACATTATTTATAAATATGGTACCTAAATATTAAATCAGGGAAAAGAGGAGGAAAATTTGATGGCACTTTGAGAGTAATTTTCTCGATGCCATTCCTCTTTATTGCCAAATGAATAGCAGCAACAGATGAGATGAGATCGTGCGGGGAAAAGAGGCTGACACACGCTTGCCTGCTCGTTACAGAAGATAAGGCCCACGCCTGAGTCTTAACTCCCCGCAAACCTGCAATTTTCCCCAACAAAACACAATCTGTTTCTTGGGCTAAAGTGCAAGCATTCCATTAGCGCGCTTCTCCTCCGTTTTCCACTCATAAATTATCCGTAGAAAAGTGACGCGAACGGAGCTTCCCTCTCCTAAAAATAGAGGGCCCGCGGACGAGTGCCGGAGATGCAATTTGCTCCGCAATTTTTCAACCGCACATTTTTTAGGGTGATAAAAACCGTTGGAATCAAGTGGATCCATCCACGTGCCTTCTCCAAAGAATTCCATTCTTTTGAAAAAGCAGGTGAACCTCGTTGAGAGACCTGAAAGCTTTGACGCAGATTCGCCTGTGCATCAGTTTTGGAACTCCAATATTCTGTAGAACCTCCAATTTTTTTTTAAAGTAGTAAAATAAAATAAATAAAAAATCTGACGTTATCTCCCCTTGACTTTCTCGATTACGTCTAGTTTTGTGTTTAGCTTCGCAGTATACTGAAGGTTATATAGTATGTATTTTAGACTTATTACCGTTGACCGATTAGCTCCAAAATTGAATATAAATCTACAATTTTGGTGTAACCATCAAATACCAAATTTCAGTTTTCATGTTTATTATTTTGAGTTATAAGCAAACAGTCAATTATATGGATTTGGTCCAAAATTCTATGCAGATCTGCAATTCTAGCAATAAAATCATATGCCAAATTTCATATATTTATCTCAGTGAGCTAGAAAGTTATCGCTTTCACATACACACAGGCGGACAGGCAGTCAACCCTTAAACAGATTTCGTCCAAAATTTGATAGAAATCTACAATTTTGAAGTAAATACCGCGTACCAAATTTCAATTGTCTAACTCATTGCATTTTTGAGTTACCTTGCCACCCACAGACATAATTCTAAAAGAGATTTTTTCAAACTGGGAGGTCGTTGAGATTCTTGAAAAATCTCGAGCTCGCATTTTTTGACAATTATTTTCGTTTTATATACTTTGTATACAGGAAAGTAAGAAAAAAAAATCAACAAATTTTTTCAGATTCTAGGGGACAGGGTAGGAAATCTGCTATTCAAATTATAAGCCGTTATGACGTAAGGCACTCAGCAATAAAATAGTCTTACGCTGTTATGGTTAGATCTTAGGTTTAATTATGAATTGATTAATTAGATTACTATTAGCTTAATTAGCAATCCCAGGTTCTACCTTTGTGTAATAATTATTTTTATTAATGTAAACAATTTAATGCACAGTATTCGACACAAAGAAAGACAATCTTAATTTTAAATATATATCATTAAACTTCATTTACAGTATAGATTATTTGAATATAAATTTTCATTAAATGAAAGTAGCTCAGGAAGAATATGAACACATAAAAATAATTAAAGCAATCACTAATCAAAGTCTATAAATGCCTCTAGTAATTCGATCTGATCAGATAGATTTCAAGTCACCAGGCGGCTTCAAACGACCCTTAGTCACGTATTCATTAAAATATAGACACTTGTAGTTTCCAATCAAAGGCACCAATAAAGCCACGTCACTGAATTTTCTTCCTCACTCACCTTATATGGTCTCAATAAAATCTTTCAATTTACCAGGCGGCCACCTTCACTTGGATAACACAGTCCCACATAGCATGTACACTTGCAGCAAGTTTGATTTTTCTTGATATTAGCTTGTCATGACAAACTAGAGGCCGCAACTTTGCAGCAAACTTTCTGCAAAGTAACAAAGTATAAATCGACCAACCCACTTGCAAAACAAGTTTGCTGTGAAGTTGTTATGACAAGCTTCACACCACGATTGCAAAACCAGTTTGCTGCAAACATGACACATCACAATTATAGATAATCTTTGTCTCTGTTTAAAAAAAACATCCGATTTTTAATAGCATTTCCTAGACCGTCTTTCTTTTTATTAATTCAATAAATCAATGATAATTTGTAAAAAAACTACCTTTTTTATAAAAAAAAAATTCCATCTTTTTACTAAATATAGAACTTGCGCTTTAAAGAAAACTATATTGCCTTTTTCTTAATGTTGAAATTTTAACGTTCATAAACAAAATTAAACCTAAAAAGCAGTCAATGTTTGTTAAAAGATAATAACTTACATTTTGTCCCATTTTAAAAGTAATTACTTTTGAACCCTAATTTCATAATTTATTCTACTAACAAAACGTAGTTATTAGCGAAAATCGCTCTCTCTTTGACTTCAAATCATATTCTCAACTCAAAATTTAAAAAATTAATAAAATCAGAAAACAGTTTAAAATAAATCGTATAGATGAAGATGTATTAGCGCAATCTATCTTCTCCTTTCTAGCTGGCTGAGTGGTTAAGACAGCAGATTTAGGAAACATGTTATCGGAGGTTCGAATCCGCGGTTGTCTTCATACTCTGTTTTTGCTATAGTTTACAATGAGTTTGATACGGCAAGCTTGTGACAAGTTTGACGCGTGGTGACTAACTCGTTTGCGTTAACTTGTTTCAAGCTTGCACTCTTGGCCGTGTCAGTCTTGTTGCAAGCCTGCAGATTTGCAGAGCAAGATTGCTGCAAACTAACATTATTATCTGGGATCTCAATGAAGTCATTCACAAAAATCGGCCACTTCAGGTTTCCTCCAAAACAAACCACTTCACTTTCGTTTGTAGTATTGAAAAAAAAATATATTCCTTCTTTTCGCCATTTTTTGTTATCTCCGGACGGAAGGCCTGCAGTGGTCCACCTCCCACTCTGGGTTTTTCTGCGAATTTGCGGGAGGGTCTTTGATCCCCCTTTGCGCGTTCCGTTGGAGGCTCGGAGAAAATTCTCGAAGAGTAGTGTCCCGTCTGTGATTTTTGACCAATATGGATTTGAGTTTGGGGGCTTCGGAAAAGAAATTTTAGGTTGCTAGGCAGATCGGAGAGCGGATTTGGCTGAGAAGAAGGATAGACGGGTGACGAGTGAGAACGACAGAAAAATGGTAAAAATGTAGGGAAAATTAAGAAAATGTTCTTTTTGCTGGCCGTGAGGGGTAGCTCGTTTGCCTCTCACGGTTAGCGCGGATTTCGGAAGTGAAGACTGCGTGGTAGGAAAGAGTCTTTTTTACTCGTACTAAAAGGGAAAAACTTGAATCAAAGTTTGGAAAATGAAGGAGTAGTGATTTTGTCAGGAAGGGGCCGAATGCCCTGACTTCCGATGCAAAGAGTTGATCGCATCGTTGGGATATTTTTAGTGGAATGCGCTCTGGCGTACTGGCCAAAAGAAACGGCCTGCGAAATTCTTAATTTTGTCCGGAAATGCCTGTATTCCCGATGTGATCATTTATACCTTCTCGGGTTGCTCTCACCTATGCAATTGATTTTTTTTAGGCCGTGCATCCTTATGTTTGCTCATAAAAAAAGGGGGAATTGTGCTGGTGGTGATGGAAACAGTGGTATGTGAATTATAATAATTGATTCGTTTTGCGTTTTATAAATATATTTGCTGAGGCTATGTACGTAAGTACGGATTATTGTTGCAGAGGAACTGTAGGTGGGTGAAATTAATGCAACTGTGTGAGATGTAATTCTTGCTAAAAATAATCAAGAGTTGTTTTTTTCTTTAGTATTGTCTGTTTGTGTATGTGTTTTCTTAATCTGTATGAAGGTGCAATGAAATGTTTCTGAAATGCATGATTATGAAAATTGAGTTACTTGGTTATGAAAGCAGAATGCATTATTGGAAATTCGTTGAAGTAACAATATGTTTATTAAATCAGGTGATTACAAATGTACCTGTATAGGGTAAAAAATGATATTGTGTTTATTCTTGATTTATAAATTTCTTTTATATTTCTAAATTTGTAAATAAAATTAGCTTCTCATGCAGATCTTGGATTGAGTTTCTATATTTAGAGTCAATCCACTTAATGATTGACATTTATACTATGATAATTTATTGAGAAAATCAATTTGTGAGCCTACAATTATATAGCACAAAGTACTCAATGAAATATGTAATTAATGATCCTACACCATAAAGTTAAGTGTGGGAGGCTTGACTCCTTAAGAGTTTAAAATTATTACTTCTCTTTTAAATTCATCCTGTTATTATTCAAATTTTTACAGTTAATAACTGTTTTCCTTTGTTAAAAGATCTCATGTAGACTGAGCTTCCTTAAGGCATGGCCTGGATGTAACTATGGGTTATTGCATAATAAGACACAACGCGTAAAATTTATTATTATTATTACTATTATTATTATCGTCATTTATTGACTTGGGTTAAGCCCATCATTTTTTTACGATCCTATAATCCTAATCTAAATAAAAAAATAATACTGAAATTTTCAATACGACAAATGTGTATATTTTTTATCAGTTTTGAAAATAGAATATCTAAGATATTTACTGCAATAGTGTTTTTCTTTTTTTGGAAAGATTTTGAGATCAGTAAATGTGCATTAATCAATGTATGTTGCCTAGAAGTAATGTTAGCATCTTCTGCATATGAATATGACACCTTTATGATGACAAGTTATGTGTGTTTGATTTAATTAAATATAATTGACTGAATAAAATCTTAACATTTTAAGGGGAGAATTATTGTAAGAAATTTTAAACATCAACTAAAATTTAAATTAGAGATGCCACTCATATAATCCTAAAAATGACAAATTTAATGTTTTTAGTAAGTGAAAAGGCTGTTAGAGGGTAAAATAGTGGAATTTATTAAAGAACATATAATTAGAGATCTGGTTAAGAAAGGGTCGACCCTTAAATTGATTATGTGTTATTAAAAGATGATATTGATGACACAGCATTTGAGTATTCTTTTGTTTTATTAATGATTTATATATTGAAGTATCATATGATTGTTTAATAAATGTGTTAGTTTAAGAAATTTGGCTTTGTTTTTCTTGTCAAATACTTAAGCACTGTGCAAGAAATGAGATTTTAGGGTTATTGCGGATATAGTTTCTTCTAAATACAACACAACACATATAGTTAATCATTTTCTAACTTATTGTTTTAATTGTGGATGTTATTTAAAGGACATTTGAAATAGAAGTTAAGTAGAGAATGCATCTATTGCCTGTTGCTAGGAGTTTCATTAAGTGGAGATATGAGTTGGTTGTTTGTGAATCTGTTTTATATTAATTGAAGTTAAAGTTATGAGATTTAAAGATTACTGATATGTGTGAATATTCATCTTGAGGTTAATAAGCAGTGAATTTTGAGTTATGATAAGCAACAGGTGTAGTGACATTCTAAACTATTGAAACTTCTAATTTTTAAAGGTGTAAATTTCTAATTGAAATTCTTAAATTATTTAAGCTAAGGATTTGATTAGTAAATTTTTTAAGGCTCTTAAATCAATCAAAGGATTTCTAGAATTTTAATTTGGATATGCATATGCTGAAATTTGAGGAAGTGTAAATTACATAATGATTATATTGTAAAGGAGTATGTAGTGTATAGAGATTTGGTTGTAGAGTAGTAATTTGTAAAGAATCTATTAGTTCTTCAAAAATAAAATCAAAAGCATCACAACACGTTACCTTCTTCTTATCTCCATTGCTTTTTTTCTTATCTCCACCCGTTTATATCTTTGGGGTGCTTCGTTTCCCCTGTAAGCGCAGCCACTCTGTGTGATTCGCGTTCCTTATTGGACAGAGGGTAGTGTCTCGAATTTTCTGGACACTTGTAGGATGACCAAAGGAATCGCTATGTTTCTAGTAACTTCTCGGAGAGTCGCACCGCCATTCCAGCAATTTCTATTCTAGAGAACTCTAGAATGCCCTAGGGAACGAATTCATATAAACACACAAATATTACATAACAACGCTTACCATTCAACTTTCTACTTAAATTGTCTTACGGGTCCTAAGTAGGAAATTACAAATAATAAATGATTAATTGAAACAAAATACCTATCTTCTTAGATCACATTATTATTATCAATTATTTTTTAATATTTTTTCATCGTAATTGTTTAAACTGAATAATCATTTAAATTACCAAACATTAAATTTTGAAGTCAACTGTTTCCTTACAGACTGAAGAGATGCCGTTTCACACACTACATGCTACACCACTAAGACGTTTGGATTTTTCACACTTACGACGCTTATCTATGGTCTCTAATCATCTTGCAGATAGTATTTTTCTCATGCCCTATTCTATCACGACATACAGGTCGAATAAGTTTACTGCTAATGAAGGAAGGAAATGAAAGTAAAGCACTTTGTTGTTTCTTTGCTAAAATCCTCAGCGTAAGTAAAGATCTTGGATTTCGGTTAGCCGTGATCTACGGGTAAAAACTGCCAAATCGCAGCGAAAAGTTCAAGTTCACTAAAACAGAAAACAATTCTTACTAAGTAACGATACTGAGTAAATTTAAATAAGCCCACCAGTGACCTATGGGATTAAGGCATGTATAGCTGAGGAGCAGGAATAAGAGGAAAAAGTTTATGGATTTTACCCTCTTGTACTCTTAAACAGCATTATCCAAAAATTGGTAGAACGACTTGCGATTCAGCAGTTATTGTTCGCTGCGTTCAGACTGGCTGCTGAAGATTTTGCTCTGAACGAAGCACAGATGTGGACCAGTTTTCTCTGAAATTCCTCCAAGAAAATAACCTACCCTATATATCGGAGACAAATCAAGATTCTATCTTATGTACTATCTAGGTACCCAAAGGTCGCTTGATCAACATAAAATGCCACATTTTCCTTTTATAATGAGTCGTGAAGTCATAGATTTTGTTAGATATACCAGACCAAGGGGGATTAGAACCCTCAAATACAAATAAATCAATATTATAACACGAATTTAAATTCATTTAACCAAAAAGGATTTTCATTAGCACCTACCACTCAGAAACTTATATTCATGTACATTTATTCAGAATGTATAATGGTGCATTCACATCATTTCAGAAGACGTACTTAGGCATTAGCATTCAAAGCGATAATCTAATTTCAGCAGCTAATCGACTAGAAGACTATCTTCTGTTTCTAAACTTCCTGCTCCCCCCTCCCAACAGACAAATTGTCTGATAGTTAAAATCACAATAGCCTCAGCACAGGAACATAATTAGTTAGCATGAGTAATATGTAATTTTTATTTAATAGATCTTATTTTTTACACTAATATTTGTTAAATATTAAACATAATATACATTGAAGTGTCGAATGTCATGGGATATCTCCTAATATTGTGTGGGAGCTCCCTTTCCCCGGCGAAGTGCAGCAACTCGACGCGGCATTGATTCAACAAGTCATGGGAAATATAATCGTCGGAACTCAGATTTTTACTGCGAAGATTCGGTAACGAGGGGACCGTCCAGAAAGTAATAAAGAAGAAAATGATTTGGGCTCACTTTGTTTCACAGAAAGCTGATAATAATTTGCAACTTTCATCAACGGTTTTATTTCCTGTACGCTATACTTACACATATTTTGGTAAAAATAGCATTCATATTCGGGAAGATATAAAGGTTTTATTAAAAAACCCCAAATTTTTCCGCATGTTTTTTGCTGGTAACTTACAAACTTTCAACCAAATTATGCGAAACTTACAGAATAGGTGACAATATGCTAGCTAAGCATTGTATTAAAATGTGAAGATAATATTCTGAATATTAGAAGAAATATGAGTATTTGTAGTAAATGAGTTTTACTGTAGGGGAGTTGGGGTAGATTGATACGCGGGAACATTGATACAATCCATAAATTTTGATGATTGGTATGGTTCAAGATGTCCATATCCCCTCACATATATGCCACTGTAACCTTTAGTACAGGGTATTTCGGCCATGTTGAGTCAGAAGTTAATTTACAAATGAATCAAACCGCGAATCATCTCGTCTAAGTAAAGTAAGTACGTGTACTCTAAGTACGTGTTGTGTGATTTATTCAACCACATTTACATTTTCTCGCCAGGGAATCTACTCCAAAGGTAGGAAAAAACATTTATTTTTCTGAACTATATTAATTTTTAAGGTTTTAAAGCTTCGTTTTTGATTAACCACTTGTTTTATGTAAAAAAAGCTCTTGACGCAAATTGATATGCGTCTTGGGTGTGTATCAATGTGCCTAAAGAACAACTACTTTGCAAAATCGTCTTCAAAAATGAAAAAAAAAGGAAAAATAAACTATCTGAGAGAAACACGCAATTAAGTATTTGTTTAAACTATGAAAACGGTTTGAATTTCATTGCAAAAATGAAAAGTATTGTTGTAAATTAAGTTTAAAGTATTTTTTTACGAATTTTTAAAAATTTTAAAAAACATTGTGCGGAAACTTAATTAATATAATCGAAAAGATAATTTTTTCATTTCCAGATGGTGTGAAAATTATTTTTCTGCTATATTATTTTCGTAAGTCATCAAGGAAGAAAGCGAAAATTTCCCTTAATTTTTAATTAATTAAAATTTTCAAAAACTGTTTCAAGGTACACATTCCCTCCCTCCAAAGCATTTTTAAACCCACACACACCTATTCTCCTTTATTATTTGTAGATATAAATTATTTTCTTAGGCATCATTGTTTCATTTTTCCAGTCTCATTAAAAATGTTGAATTTTGATTAAAATAAAAGTTTGTTACTTTGTTAAACTTTTAAACATTGATTTGGAATGCAAAGTTTATTGATAAAACTAATTTTTTTTACCGCACACCTAATAATCATCATTATTTTCGTTATTTCCGTGTGTATCAATGTACCCCTGGTGTGGAGTAGATTGATACAAATCCATTTTTAGGGAAAAAGTGCAATAAGTATTTTATTATGTCATTAATGACCAAAATTCAACTGAAATCCTATATTTGATTAACAAATGTATCAATATAGTGTATAACTTCTAATGATTTCTGTTGATAAAATCATTTTTTAGCTTTCCAAAAAAAAGTGTATCAATGTCGCGTCCCCTTACATGTACGAAATAAAGTACAATTTTTCTTTTATAATTTGGAAGATACATATTGCAGCTTGCATAAAAATTCCAGCCGAATACCATTAAGATTTAGAAAAATACCCATTATAGAAAGTAGAATTTCTATTGGTCTCTAAGAGAGAAAAAATTATGAGGATTTTTACACAAATTTATATTTTTAAACTAGAATCATCGAATAGTTGTATTAATTTTATAAAGATTGAATATGCTGAATACTATACATACTTATAAATAAAATACATAATTAAAATTACAATTCGACGATTACTATTCGAAGACTTAAGTTGAAAAATACCAATTTGTGGAAAAACCCTCATCATTTTGCCGCCTTCAGTCAAACATCCTCCCGCTGGTGTGGTGCGGAAGTTTGAAGAAGGGGATACCAGCTCAAGTATCATCCTCGTTATCTGACCACGGTTCAAAATTACGAGGTCCGTTCCAAAATAGCCATCGTGTTGCTTCAAAACAGGGTGCTAATATAACTAAACGAAACTAAAACAAGGAAATATCGTTTTACAAACTCTTTCTCTTTTTACACTAAGTTTACCTTAATAGAAAATAGCTTATTCATTTTAAGAGGGATGACTTTTGGATTTTGTTAGATTTCGATAGTTTGTTTACCTTGTATCGTTTAAAGTAGGCCTAACTCTAACTAAACTGTTTCCTGGTAGATAAATGACGAATAATATGGTAGAAGCTCTGCGAAATTTACAGAATAATGCATTTTCTTTTAAAAGAACTCAAATTAAAATAAGTAAATAAAAATATATTTGTTTCTGTTTTTCTCATAAGATAAATGAGAAAAGTAAACTAATGCTCATCAGAAAGTATAAGGGGTCAACTTAATTTTTTTAAAAAACAAATAAATTCAGAATTAACGCCTTCTCATGTAATAATTGACCAGGGTTCTCCCCCGACTTTCTTGCATACGTTCACAATATGGTACGGTTTGTGTTAAGTTTAATTGCACAGTAAAGTATGCATTTGGTCCTCTTGTCTTTGGCAGATTGCATCGAAATTTTATGCGCATTAACCAATTGTGATCTTAAAACCACATATCACATTTTCTTTATCTAGCTTGTGGCGTTTTTGAGTTATCGCATTCAGAAAACCGCGAATAGAATAGTTGACAGACAGTCAACCCTTTGGAAAATCTGGACCAAAATTTCTGTTGAACTAATCCAAATTTCGACCAATTCTGGTATAAAACTATATGCTAAATTTCATCTATTTTGCTTGTTACGTTTTTTCGTGTTCACATCCACGCAGACGAGAAAACAGACAGACTTCTGGTTGACGAATTTCGTACAAAATTTGTTAGAAATCTGTATTTTTACTATTAAGATCACATACAAAAATTTCCACCCTACAGACCGCTTTGCTTTGAGTTATCGTGTTCAGAGAGAGACACCGAAAATAGTTTTTCCTGATTAAGGGATTCTTGAAACGAGGTGATTCATCAAAATCTCGAGATCGAAATTTTCGACGATTATAATACTTTCGCTTTGTTTACTTCGCTTACAAGAAAATAAAGAAGAAAGTTATGTAGTAAAAAGTATGAAGGGGTTGCATGCTAAGAGAGGGAAAAAATCGTTTTCTCAAAAGTAGGTAGTTAACAAATTTTACAATTTACTTAATACTGAGACAAAAGGCACAAAAAAGAGACAAATTTAAGGCAGAAACGTCGTATTTTCTTGTATTGAACAAGAATGGGGTTTATTCTGTTGGATAAATGGATAAGAAAAGAAAATCCTATCAGATTCTGAAGTGTCCAACATCAATAAAGTTACCGGTTCATGTTTCCTGCCGAATTTCTTCTTTCGGCGTTAGCTTCTATTTCGATTTGATAACTCCACACCATGGTGCGGTTCAGGTACGAAATAAGGATTATTGAACGAGTTCGATTTCTTGGCTATTGGAATGCTGCAAAGGGTTGTTCTAGCGGAAAGGTTTGTACACCCAGAATGCCTATGAGCAAATGAAACTCCACCTGTTTGAGACAGATGATAGGAAGTATGTGCTTGCCAAGTTCAAATTATATTGTTTAATAAAATTAATAAAAATATTTCTCAAAAACACAGTTTTATTAATGTTTATTCATTATTTAAATTTTTTTACTTTAATTATTTCTACTTTTTTGTTTTTAATTTATAATTCATTATTATAAATGCTAGTGGTTACACCCCCTGCTCGCTCCGCTACCCAACCCCCAAGAATCACGTGATCCCAGCTCGCTTCGCTCGCTCGCCATAAAGTTATGCATTACTGCTAGTAATAGGAAATTATAAACACATTAATTATTGAAAGTAAATTTAAATTATCTGAAATTGCATGAACTCCTAAGATTAATTTTTCATCAATTACTAAAATTAAAATCTTCTGATAGCGCAGAGATATATATATATATATGTAAATATTAAAAAGAAATTTGAATGCTAGTTTAATACTGAAAAACTTTAATGAATTTACATGCTCATTGGATCATTTAAAAATTTCCAAAAATTAAAAGAAACATCGCATAGAGAGAGTAAATAACTAACGTCATTAGGTTATTATGCACACAAATTGAAAGGTATACACGCTACGAATTAAAAGCGGAAGCAAAAATTCTGCCTTTCTCAAAATAAAAGTATAAAATCTTGGAATATATAAATATTCAAGGACAACAATATTTTTCATACCTTTAACAGTGACAGAAACATGGGAATGAAGGATTTGATAAAACTATAAATCGGTTTGAATTTTATTACATTAATAAGAAATCATTGTTACAGATTGTGTTTGAAACGAATTTCGAAATGTTTATTAAAATTGGGGGGGGGGAAACGTATGCCATTTAAATTCAGATCAGTAAAAATAAAATGTTTTGATCTTTAAGATGGCATTTAAATCATCTTCGTACAATATATATTTCAGCAGTTATTGGCAAAAAACTGAGAAAAAACACCGAAAATTGGCTTACTTTTTGTTATTTAATTAAATATTTTAAGAAGTAATAATTTTTGAAAATTGGAAAACAGCTCGAATGATCTAGACAATTAAACAGAACATATAACGGAAATTTGCAATTAATCCAATTACAAAGTAATTGAATTAATCTGCAACCATATTAAAAGAGGTATATACTACGACATAATACCGGAAATGAAAAGTCTACCTTGGAAGTAAAAGTGTTCAAAACAATATTTTCTAATAATAATTTACACTTTGGCAAATGCACGTGAATAAGGATTTGATAAACCGTAAAATGTTTTGAATTTTATTTTATAAGAATAGAAAGTATTGTTACAGAAATTGCGTTAAAAATATATTTTAAACGTTAATTAAAATTAGAGAAAAATATGTACCGCAATGGAATTAGTATCATTAAAAAGATAATTTTCTGATCTTTAAGATGGTGTAAAAATAAATCTCGTGCAATAAATATTTCAGAAGTTATTGGCGAAAAACGTTGAAACATTAGGTTTATCAGCGGCTAATTTTCGTTATTTAATTAAATATATTAAGGAGTAATTAATTCTGAAAGATAAAAATAACACAGTTGACCTAGAAATTTACCCCAGAATGTCGTGCACAAATTTCATATCGCTACCGTTCACCATTTAGAAGGAGTTGTTCCCAGTTAGCACGTAAGTTTGCAGCAAGTTTGATTTTGACTTGATATTACCTTGTCATCGCAAATTTGACTCGTCAAGCTTGAAGCGAACTTGTAGCTAGTCCGCCGTGACAACTAGTGCCACCTCCTTGCAATGCAAATTTGCTGCAAGTTTGCAAAACAAGCTTGATGCAAAGATAGCCCAAAGAGATAAATATCTTTGTCTCTGTTTAAAAAAAACATCCGATTTTTAATAGCATCTCCTAGACCGTCCTTCTTTTTATTAATTCAATAAATCAATGATAATTTGTAAAAAAACTAACTTTTTTATAAAAAAATATTTGAAACATTTTCCATCTTTTTATTAAATATAACACTCACACTTTAAAGAAAACTATATCGCCTTTTTCTTAATGTTGAAATTTTAACGTTTATAAACAAAATTAAACCGAAAAAACAGTTAATGTTTGTTGAAAAATAATAACTTATACATTTTGTCCCATTTTAAAGTAATTACTTTTGAACTCTAATTTCATAATTTATTCTACTAGCAAAACGTGGTTATTAGCGAAAATCGTTCTCTCTTTGACTTCAAATCATATTCTCAACTCAAAAAATTAATGAAATCAAGAAAATAGTTTAAAATAAATCGTATACGAATCGAATAGAACGATATATTAGCAAAATCTATCTTCTCTTCTAAAAGTTTAACTGGCCGAATGGTTAGCGCATCTGCTTCGGAACCGGTAGACCGCGAGTTCTATCCCGGGTTGTGTTCGTACTCTGTTTTTGCTAGAGTTTGCAATGCAAGCTTGCTGCAAGTTCGTCCCATTTTGACTTCGAAGCTTGCGTTAACTTGCTGCAAACTTGTTTAACACTTGCACTCTTGACGTGTCAAACTTGCTGCAAGCTTGCAGATTTGCTGTGCAAGTCTGCTGCAAACTAAAATTGCTATCTGGGTTGTGACAAAAACACACGGACAGACACATGCATTTTCTGTTTTATATTATAGTTAAAAGTAATTCCTTTTAATGTTTTTACATTGCATGGTTCACTTTGTAGGCTTGTTCTATCACTATTACTAGAGGTAAGTGACAAAATATTCCAGATGAGGCTAGATAGTCCACGTTTTCGACATGGCTGTACCAGGTTCAACTATCTCTTCCCAATACGAGTCCAAGTTAAAGCTTAGAAATCCTCTAATAAACAATATCCTGGAATTTGGTCTGAATCTTTTTCTTTTTCGGAAACAGAACTTTCCTTTTATTTTCTTCCTTTTTTGCAATCATAACACGTGTCCTACAAGAAAAATCTCGTTTCAATGAATAAAAACCCTCAGATTATATTTATCACAACTAAAGAACATGATAACAAAAAAAAGCAAGCTACATTTCAAAGCAAAAGAATGTGAAAAAACAGCAGCAACAAAACATTGTGAAAAAAAGCATAACGTACGTTCTCTCATTCATGCCAAAGTCACTGAAAGAACTGACGCCAGATTCTTGGCACTTTCATGCAATAAAAGCGCCTCAAAAATCACTGCTTATTATTATCGACTTATATTTATTTTTAAATGACATGATGGGTAGACTTGGATAATCTAATTAAATACAATGAAACATCTCTACAGCGGCCATCCTCCGTTCCATAGAAAATTGGTCGTTCAGAAGGGTGGTCGCTCTAAAGAAGATTCACATTTGAAAGGACGAATTATGTATTTGAAAATTCCCTAATTCGTTATTTCCGACAAAGGGAATTTTAAGAATCATCTGAAGGGAAAAAAATACCTTATTAGATTTTTTTTTTTGAAGAAAGATATAATTTCTGTTTTCTTGGATCTTTAACTCTTTTGGAGAAAATATTTTCAATTTTGTTTTGTAATTGGAGAAGTAAATTTCTAATAAATTCGTCGATAGTTATTTTAGAATTGGCAATAATATCATTGATTTTTCCTAAAGTATGTTGAGCTGCAAGTTTCGTTCAGTGATGGTCGCAACATATATTAGGAGTTTCTTCGACAGTGCTTGAAAAGCACAAATGAACTCTTGTTTGCCCCACCGCGGTAAAGGCCAAAGCTCACCTTTCTCTCCACATTGGGAAAGGAATGATTAATTTCGATCAGATTTCAGGTGTTGATTTAGAGTGTATGTATTTTTAGTTCCTTTTTTCCTCCCTTTTCTCTTAATAAATGGTACAATGCTAAAGAAACGAACGGAATGACCTTCATATCTTCATTGAACTTGAACGGGTGACTAGTCTGGCCGCTCTGAGGGGTTTGAATGTCTTTAATAGAGGTTATTTTAACGTTGTGTCTATAGGCCGAAAATACCAAGTCAAACAAAAGTAACCGTTAAGATGAGTGACCGCTAAGCAGGGATGGCCGCTTAGAGAAGTTTTACTGTGGATGTAAATGCATTTTAACTGTGAATGTCGCAATTTTAAGAGTCAGAGACAAGCCCACTTCGGGGAAGATACTATAAACTTGATCTTAGCATTAGTAGATAACCCTCATTCACACATATTTTCACTTTTAAAAAATGTTCACTTTATTCATAAGATTTACGTTAATGTTTACGATGCATTGATTTTAGCTTAAGAATTGATCTCATATCCAGGGCCGGACGAGGGGGGGGGGGGGGCGACCGGTGCGCCCCCCCAAGGCCCCCCCCCCCGGGGGGATTTTGAAAAATTCATTAAACTTTTTTTATCCTTTTTTAAAAAATTCTTTCAACCAACGTTTATGTAAAAAAGGCATAAAATATTAATAATTTTTCTAAAAAGAAATATATTGCAATTTTTTTTTCTGGTTTTGGAAATTTCCTTCGAAGATCTGTTAAAAAAGTAAATGGTGGATCTAGTGTATAAGAATCCAACAATTCCCTTTGCTACTTAGAGGTCCACGTGTTTTCTTGGGCAGAACAAAAGGTAAAAAGTGATAACATTGTTCAGTCCTAAACCAGGTTCGATTGCTCCAGGCATCATATGGTCACTCTCTTTTCGATGCGCGGGGAGGGGGCACCCAAAGTGGATGCAGGATTCAGGGTAAGGGACTTGTGTGTGGTTCCACAACTGTTCCCCTCATGGCCGGCAGATAGTCTTTCCCACGGCAGCTTAAAGAAACACTTCTAGAGGAATGTTTTTCTGCTTATCTAGTTCTAAATTGAACACATCTGTTCTCCTTGTATTCAACAGGACTGCTAAACGATGATGAAGCATATATCTCACAGGGGTTGGTCGGTTTTCTTGTCAAAAGTGTGGTTTTCCAGCATCTATGAATTCATCGTAGGAACTTGTTAAAAGGTAGTCTGTTACATTTATTACTCAGAGTTTAATCAATAATAGGGAATCTGAATATTGGATTGTGTGAAACACGAAGGGTAACCTAAAGAGTTTTCTCAGAAGTTTAATTTTCCATTGAACAGTTCGTTCGCATTCGGAGTATCAGCCGTACAACAAAATAAAATACTCTGCATTTTCTCTTACAGACAAATTTCAAGTATGCTAATTTTTGTCTCTTTTTTATAGTTATTTATTAAACAAACTTTTCTTTTTATATTTCTAAAAAAAATTAATATTATAACAGGTTATCAATTTATAAACAATGTAGTTCCCCCTTTGTTTTTGTATTTAAATATTTTTGATATTCGTTATTATTGTATATATTTCATATAAAACATTTTTTTATTAAGAAACGAAAATTTATGTTTTCTACTCTTTTTCATTATAAAATGTTACATTTTTGGAACTTTTTATTGTTCTGCGAAACTATATATCATTTGGATAATTTTTAAAATATAAGAAGTATTTTGAAGATTGATTCAATTTAAATATCCTAAAACTGAAACTATCAGTAGGTTGTGTATAATTGTAAATAAGTTTTTGATCAGTCGATTATCTTTTTTCAGTTTTATTTTTTTGTATATGAAGAAATAATTGTTTGTTAATATGAAGAAGTAATGAGTTCAACTTTTTTTACTGAAGAAATAATGAGTTCAATTATGAGTAATGTTGATGTAATGTTTCAATTATGAGTTCAATAATGAATTACTTTTAAGAATTCACTTGATAATCCAAAATACAAGAAAATCCCATTAATACAGTATGAAATTTTATTTCAATACTGAATGCATGAGCTGACATCGTAAATCGACAGAAAAATTGAAAGGGGGGTTGTTTTCACTTTTAATTGACTGCGAAATTAGAAGATATTTTAAGTTTCTTCAGCTTTCATGTTTAGAAACTCTAATTGAAACTATTTTCGCATTTTATAATTTTAACTTTAGCTCTGAAAGTTTTCAAACTGAACAGTTTTTAATATATCTTCTTAAAATCAGGAAGACAGGACACATTTCTACAACAAGAGTTTGCAAAAAATAATGGGAGAAATTTTATCGTTTATTTAGAAAGGAATGCTTGAATTCAGGCCCAGCCCGAAGTGGTTTCGAAAGGTGCGAGCGCACAAGGCTCCACGCCGCTGACAGATTGCGCAGAACGAAATGAATTGCATTCATTTATTTAACGAAATCAAAATTTGGCGTCAAGTTTTACCTTCCAGGTCACAATATTGCAAATATTTACATTACAATTCACTGTAATATTGTAATGTAATATTACAATATTGCATTACAATATTTATTTAAATTGTATCCAAATTTTACTTTTGTTCTAAAATTATATTGACCTTATCAATAACGCTCGCATCTGCAGAAAAATCTTTCTCAAGACTAAAAATAATAAAAAAATATCTTGAAATCTAGCATTAGAGGCGAACAATTGATTTGCTTAGTCAATTTATCTATCGAATTCGCATTAACCAAAAATCTAAATCATACTGATATTATCAACAAATTTGTTATAAAACTTATAACAAAATGAAACAAAATTCACATATTATAAACTTATTTTAGTAAGTTGAATACCAAATTCTATATATGAAGCAGTTATTTTTGTTGTTTAATTTATTAATGATTTTTTGTGTGATTAAAATATTAACTTTATAAAAAAATTTTAATTATTAATTATTTTCAAGTATTTTTTTAGTCTTTACTTAAACAAATTGTGAAATGTGATAAATAACAAAAAGAAATAACTTATTTTGTTGGGAGAAATTTTTTCAAGGCCCGGCAAATCAACTTTGCACCGGGCCCCGCTTTTGTTCTGGCCGGCTCTACTCATATCAATAAATTCTTAATAAACGAGCGTTCGGCTCAGTATGACCATTTCTGGTGCTTGTGTCATAAAAATGTAAAACTACTAAAATAATCCACTTCCGGGTCTATAATTTCCAAATTTCGAGTAATTTTATCTTTTCCTATCTACTAGCACAAATCTGTACCAGTGAAATTTTTCCTCTGTATAGAGAATGGTTCAAAAATTGCACCACTAAAGCTTCAGAATTTCACTCCCCCCTCCCAGAAAAATTAACCTATAAGCTCTCTAATAACCTTATAGACAGTTTTATTCTTTTGTTTTATTGTGGGATGGATAAATGCATCGATAATGAGCGCAAACAAGAACAGGTTTATTCATGGGCGATCGAAAAGGACTACAGATTTTTTTATTCCAGTGTTTTGGAGAAAGGTGAGCATTTTCTTGTTTCTTTGACAGAATCGCCATCTTAAAAGGATATTTTGAGTTCTCTCACATTTGTAATCCTAAAGTTAATTTACCTTTCCATCAGAAGCTGAGCGGAGAGATGGAAACCATAAAAAACACAGTTTAAAAGAATAATTGACTGAATGGTGTATGATTTTATGTTCAGCGGAGCAATTTTCGCCGCCGAAAGCACACAATTTCACTTATTCTTATATATATATATATTGATTGTTTATATTATTTTTTCCGTATATATATATATATATATATATACGGAAAAAAATCCCAACACCAATAAAGAGTTGTGCTAGATAAACGAAATTTGATAGGCGTGTTTATACATCTGAAAGATGACGTCTATTCAAATTGCGCGCTAGGCGCATAAGTGTGGCCACTATGAACATGCAAATCAGGTTTGCTTTAAATACGCCCTGTAAAGTTCGTGAGAGTTATTTCTCGTTGAGATTTGACGTAGTGAGTTGATGTTAGTCAAGAATGCCTTGAAGAAGACGAAGAAGCCATTACCAACAGCTCACTGAGTTTGAACGAGGCCGTGTAGTAGGGCTACGAGAAGGTTGATTTTCCTTCCGCGATATTGCAGAAAGACTTGGCAGGAATGTATCCACTGTGCATGATTGTTGGAAGCAGCGGTCAAGGAAAGGTACTGCCTCAAGAAGACCGGTTTCCGGGCGGCCACGTGGCACTACTGATAGGGAAGACCGCCGTGTTCGGCGTATGGCTGTGACGCGTCGTACTGCGTCTGCGGCAGAAATTCGAGCTGCAGTTGGCACCACAGTGACACAACGAACTGTTAAAAATCGGTTACTTCAAGGACTGCTCCGAGCCACACGCTCTGTAGCGTGCATTCCATTGACTCCAAACCACTGCCGTTTGCGATGTGAGTGGAGTCAAGCTAGAGCTCATTGGAGGAGGACATTGTTGTGTTTTCTGATGAAAGCCTGTTATACCTTGGTGCCAGTGATGGCTGTGTGTTGGTTAGAAGGAAACCAGATGAGCGCCTGCAACCAACCTGTCTGCGGCCTAGACACACTGGACCTACACTTGGAGTTATGGTCTGGGGAGCAATTTCCTATGACAGCAGGAGCACTGTCGTGGTTATCCCACGCACCGTGAGTGCAAATTTGTACGTCAGTCTGGTGATTCAACCTGCTGCGCTGCCATTCATGAACAGCATTTAAGGGAGTGTTTTCCAACAGGATAACAATCGTCCTCATACCGCTGTTGTAACCCAACATGCTCTACAGAGTGTCGACATGTTGCCTTGGCCTGCTAGATCACCAGATCTTTCTCCAATCGAGCACCTATGGGGCATCATTGGACGGCAACTCCAGCGTCATCCACAACCAGCATTAACCGTCCCTGTACTTATCGACCAAGTGCAACAGGCATGGAACTCCATCCCACAAACTGACATCCGGCACCTGTACGACACAATGGATGAACGTTTGCATGCTTGCATTCAAAATTCTGGCGGTTACACCGGTTATTAATGTGCCAGCATTTCACATTTGAAATGGCTCTTCTCGAGCTTCTATTAACTTGTGATTTTGAAACTTTAATCAATTCAATCTGTTACCTAGACAAATGAATTGCCGAAATTTCATTACTCTACAATAATTTTTTCTTGGTGTTGGGATTTTTTTCCGTCAGTGTATATATAATTTAACTTAAGCATCAAAATAAGCAAAAAGCTACAAAGTATGGTATAAAACGCAATAAATATAATAACAAATTAATAGACAAAAAAGGGTTTGTAACTTTTATGTATGTAAAATGTAACTTTTTTCATAATCATATAAAATTTGCTGTTTTGAAATCAGTAAAATCTCAAATATTTAAACTTGTGTGTAAGAAATACTCGCTTGAAATATTTGCTAAATTAGACAACATTTTTATACCAAATGCCACCAATGTTTCCATAGGTAAAAGCGATGAGAGATACCCATTCTTTTTTTAAATAATATTTTATATGCACATAAATGCGGCTTACTTCAAAGAAAATTAAAAGAAAGAAAACTGAACAGACTGAAGTTACTTGAAACACAACTTACATTGTCTTTCTACTCTAGCTACAAGAAATATTTAGAGTAGACGTATTTTACTAAATAGCGTTCATACGTTCTTTCGCGGCTGAGACACTGAATTTACTAGCTAGTAAAAGGATAGATTAGCAACTGACAAAAGCACTTATGTTAGCTTCACTGACATAAAAATTCTATATGAAGATGCTAATAAATTTTCTATTACTGAAGATGGCAGATTTTGTGGGGGAGATATGAGTTCATTGATCCCAAAGGAATCTGATTTCCTATCTGGCAATCTTTAGAAGCACTTTTCTATAGTGTCTTTTTATGACAGCATATTTTTAGAGCAAGAAAAGGTTGTAAAATGACCGGGTTTTCTGAACTTCTATCTGGCACGCTGGCTTAGGGAGTATGCAATAAAAGCAAATGAATAAAATTATATAAATTCAGAAAAAAATAAAGTAGTTCATTACCAAAAATGTTTGAAGAAACACAAAGAATGGGTAGAAATAAGAAACAGAAACTTATTTTGCAATAAATCTTACTATTTTTCTATTAAGCTTGTACATTTACATTTGTCATTTTGGGGTAAATATTTAAGAATAATAAACCTTAGTAAGAATAATTCATTAACAGATGATTTTTTTAAAAATTAAAGATAGTTAGCATTTTTCTGATATGAATCAATGGTTCGTATCTACTAATTAGAACCTCCTATTTCATCTCCAATCTGGTCACAATGAAGCGAATAGTTCCACTAGCACCTACTCATCTCACTTGACACGAAACAACGAGTTTAGGGAAATTTTAGCATTAAAGGTCGTTGTAGCGTTGCTGCCTTTTTGAAATGAAGACACCAGATTTTAGAAAAATAATTCTATTCAGACTTAGACACACACAAGACGAGCAACACACATAGAAGATACAATGCGGTACGTTGCACCTTAAAAGCCAGAGTTATTCCGAAAATAACGACCACAACTAGGCCTAAAGATCTCACCTCACTTCTTGAGGTCGCCACTACAACTCACTCGTTTACAGAAAAGTAATCCTAGACTATCAAGGAGTTGCGCCAAGCACCCGATCAACCATCGCCAACGGTAGCCAAACACTACAGCCGCCATCTCCTTATTTTATATAACTTCTTATTTAGAAATTCAATTTCATTCAAATTTTCTTTCAAAAGTCATTTCAGTTCAAAGCTGCAGGTTAATTAAAACTCACACTGTGCACAGGATTTTAGCAAAATATCTACCACTTGATAGAATCGGTAAATATATTAAATTACACCACTTTTGAGGAAAGCTACGAATAGGAGTGGCGTTAGAGTCCGCCCGACGGGGACACTCTCCCCGACAAGGGGGGAACTACCTGCTGTACAAGGGGAGGGGAATAATGATGACCCTCTCAAATTTTTGCCAAATTTTTATTTATCTACTAGTTTAATAGCCAGTTGCATGAATAGGATAAAATAAGTTAACCCGGGGGGTCACAGCATCCACTACTGAGGCGCCCTGCCCCTTCCCCGGACCCACCACTGGCGCCATCCTAAGCTACATTTTAAAGCCAAATACGACAAGGAGATGAAAATACCATGCCTTACTTCGGCCATGATTTATCCTTACCTCTCTACTGTTTCAACTTTTACATGTTATTAGGAACATCGGCCTTTCTTTTCTTCATTAGGCTTCAAAATTCAATATAGAGTACTTACTATAAATTTTATTCAAATTATTTTTGAAGGGACGAATTAACAGTCACTGCTGATTCAAAGGAAAAAACTGGACTCGTAACGAACACTTTGTAAGATTGTACAAGTGAATAAAATTATGCTCGTACCTAGAGCGGATTAAGAAAATGAAAAGTACTTTTTGATGATTTATGATACAGCAAGAAAAGGGAAGAATGTATCGCAGAATACTTCCTGGTATGTGCTGAATGCGAGAGCACGTTTTGTTAATAAAATAAATCTTGCATCTCTCGAGGAAAAAAAAATATTCAGCTGGAATTCGAACAGAAAACTGTTTGCGAGTGAAAAAGCGTCCGTGAAAATTAATTTGAGTAAACAAATTGCATGATTTGACTTATTTTTGCTGTACATCAAAAGAAATTCATGTCGATAACACAAAGAAGAATATTTATATCATTAAATCGTAGCTTGTAACTTGAACCTGTACCGAGGGAAACGAATTCCACCACTGGGTAAAGGACAATAAGTACTCTGACGTCTAGTGGTTTGGATTTGTCAGTAATTTTGCATTGTATTCGTAGTGGCGAAATATAACCTATTAGAGATTCAAATGTAAGTTTGGTTTATTAGATAAATGTTCTATTTTAAATGTATATCAGACCTGCAATTTTGAACTGTGGTGATTTGACGAGGACGCCATCTGAGAGAAAATCTCAAGCTTCTACGCCCCACAACCGCTTCAACCTCGGTGGTACATTTACAGTGCATTATGCCCAGATAAAGCGAAAAAATTCCAAATAACTGATCTTCAGTGAATCAGAACTAAAAACCATCTATCTATACAGAAACCGAGACTCTACCATCAAGCTGTTTATTGGAAAAGTTGGTTTCTAAATTGACGATTTCAAATTTATTTAATTAAATTACGACTTTTGGCCTTATTTTAAAATTAAAAAAAACTTCTGATGATATTGAATGCGAAATAAATGTATAATGATCGACTTATATACATGGACGGAGTTTTTAAGCAAATACTTTGTGTATTAATTTTTGTTTTTATTTCCCCCCTTCTACTCTGATTCTTCTTTACTCCTAGAGGGTGTTGTTGAACAGTAAACCTTAGGTCGGCTCCCTCCCAGTGGAATAATAATAATAATAGTAATGGATGGAAGAGGGTTGGAAATGTGTTCCAGGAAAAGATATAATCGTAAATTGGGGGAATGTTAGTTATTTTCAAGCGCATCATTTGTTCCAATCATTAAAAAAACAAGCCTTTAAAAATGATGCTTTATTCTATGTAGGGCTCTAGTAACATTTTATTCAATGTTTCTTTAATTTTAATAAAATTAAAAGAAGAGATTTTAAACTTAGTGTAAAGCAGTACCTTGATTATTTTTCGTATGTTTTCACTCTCTTCCTCTCTTTTTATTACTCTTGAGTTCTTTCCTTTTTTCTGCTTTATTTTTCCTATTACTTAGCCCGAAAGAGGAGGCGCGGAATTAAATGCTCTCCACGAGCCCTATAGCTAGCTATTCTTGAATAATGGCAGCGATTCTAAATGAGATTCGTAAGATAGGTTCTGATGCCTGAGACACGTTCAACCAAATGCATACAAATCGACTCGGAGGAAGATCCCATCGCTTTTGCCCGAGCCATTCATTCTCATTCTTACTTGACTGGTTCTTGTAGTAATGAAAATACGCCTGCACGCCAGGGCACACGATCCAGGCAGGAAAATACCATGTAAAATTTTCTTTTGACATTATTGGGAAGTTTCGAAATTCTTTGATTTATTCTGTTGGAAGTTTTCTTTTATCTCTTTATACTGCAATAAAAGAGTTCAACCTTTTATTCTGGTGACACATTGTTCTTTGGTGTATCAACGGTTTCTAAATATAGGAGCTTTGACGCAAGTATGTTACAATAGGCTTGAAAAGACGGATTAAGTTAAAATAAGCCTAAGTTCGTTTACGAAATAAAAGCATACAGGACGTAGAAAATCACGCACATATTACAAGAAGGTAAATACATGTCCAGCATTTATTGTAAAAATAAATGGCTATAAAATTCGTAGCAGCATCCATTTTTCAAGAACTATGGCAAGGAGTTGAACTTAGACCACTTATTACTGTAATTTAGAATAGTCCCGAAAGATATTTTTACAGTAGAAATAATAAAAACTCATTTATCATATGGCCTGGCATACTATTACGCTTACAACTAAGCAGGTTAATTTCTCTTTGGAAGCTCTTGTTGCTTGACTACCAGCTACAAATTAGTTAGCATGTGTACGATTATTTTTAGTCCAAAGACGTATTTAAACAAAATAATTGTCACTTTTTATGATTTTACCTTTTCGAAACAATTGTTCTCTTTTTTATACCGAAGAGAGTGAAAGAAATAAAAACAAAATTTAAGACAAAAAATCATAGAAAATATTAAAAGTTGCACTTTCTTCCTTCACACACATTATGTCTTGCACTTACAGAATACATATTGTCTAGAAAAGGATCAAAGGTTTGTAAAATGGAACAGTAAGCAAATTATGAATGTTATGTAATTCTTACAGGGGATTAAAGAGTGAGATCAGGTATTGCTGTTTCTATGCTTCTTTGTGTTAATACCTAAAGACAACAATTGGTGCCATTCGGCTTCAGAAGTTGTCAGTTATTTGAAAACTACAGGAAGTCACATGGCAATGGCTCTATGGACAAAAAAAACCTATTGTATACGTAGCTGTGTCCAACAGAGGTGTTGCGGACTCTATGCTGCTGGGATAAAGTTAACAAGTCTATAAGTAAAAGTCTTGCATAAATTTGTGGTGGTGGTTCTAAAACCACTTGGTCTAGCATATATAGCCAAATCCATGTCCATGAGTCCTTGACTCATGAAAAAGGGAAATATAGCATCTTCTGTTGCGACGTTGGAGAAACTGAGGTAGAATTTTCACTTAGCTCCAGTACAAAGGAGTGAGTTGCTTTCTTTGAGGATTTTCAGGAAAAAATAGCACGCATTTGTGTTTCGCTTGGAGGAAAATCGGTAAGAATCTCGGTTTCCCGCCCAACTTCAGCGAACAATTTGCCTTTGAAGCACACATATGTTTATCAGTTTTTCTAAAAGTAATGCTGGTAAATAGCACAGTCAAAGGACAGAACTGAACTTCTTTCACTGATTCACGTTCCTGAGACATTTTATGTCTTAATAAACTCTGCAACTTTTTGCTGCACAAGTTTGTGGCCATTCCTACTATTTTGGAAGATGCACCCTGAACAGCCTGTTTCATGCAAGATGATGCACGGCTGATCAAGGCGTCACATTCTTATAGGATAATTTGGATAATTATGTCATTGCATTAGACTAATGCATATATGGATTAGCCACCGTATTTCGCTGATCTTAATCAGCGTGATTTGTTCCTGTGACACCACTTGAAGGTTGCGCAGCACTGACAAATTCCCATGAGGTTTACGGAAGTGAAGCAGAGGATCAATTGTGATTCCATTAGTGATTCATATCATCCATTCCATTACTGACGCTTCAGAGCATCGCTGTATTTTCACATTTCGTTTGCGATATATTATTGATGGGGGATGATGGACAGTTCTAGAAAACTGTCGCGCTATTTCTAACAGTTTTTCAATGATAGATATTTTTTGAAATCAGAGGACTAACTCGTTTATAATTGATTTTAACTCGTAAATGCATATTTTAATGAACAAAAAAAAATTCTAATGGTGGAGTAAGGCTTTCTCAGTATTGTATTAAATCTGTTCAATTTTTACAATTCTTCGTCTGCGAGTCTAAACTGTGCTTCGAATTACAAAATATTTGATATTTCAATATTTAACTGAATAAAAGTAACAATGAATTTAAAAGGCAATCATTTGGACACGCTTAAGTATCCCAGGTATCCTTCTAAGATCTTATAAGGATTGAAATAACAATAAATTTTCCAAATAACATGTGTCATCTTATTAGGAAGTTAACTAAATTCGGAGATCAAGAGGTTAATCATGACAGAAACGTTATTTAATGGAGTAGAGTAAAACCTTGCTGAGCGCAGATTTGTAAGACGCGATTTTGCGCGTACGCGTTATCTTAAATGTTTCCATTTAATTTGTCCAATGCTAGAATTTCACAGTTTTAAAGGATTTTCATCTATTGAAAATAAATCCAAAGAAATTTTACAGATTACTAAAGCAAATGGCGGAGAAGGATTTTCAGATATGGAAGAAAAAGAGGTAAAAGAATTAATCGAGAATAACGATCGAGAAATGACGAATGAATAATTGGATGGTCTTGTAACACTAGACGACAGTGAAAGCAGCAAAGGTTAAACGGAAAATAAAGTGCCTTTATTTTAGAAGAAGTCAAACGAATTGTTAAAAAAAGACAAAGGAACTGTTTGATTTTGCAATGGAGATTGACCAAAATGAAGAAACAAGGCGACACTTTATGAGAGGCAATGAAAGACACTGCGTTCCTTGCAGCGAAAATTTTAAAGATTTGTGTCAGTCATAGTCCCTAGCAAACTCACCAGCTTATTAAAAAAATATTGTCTCATGTAAGTACTTATTAAGCAGTAATAAAAATCCTTTCATTTAACATTTGTTTCATTTCCCCCTTTTAATTACAAGGATATTTTTGTTTGTTTAAATTATACATATTATTTTGATCTATGCCCAACACTTTATTTCACAAAGAATGTTAACTTAGATGAACGTGATTTTGCCGTGCGCGCATTGTATAAGTGATGTAACTCCTTTGCTTGCCATGGTTTATTGCACTACAAAATTTCTAAGGGGCATTCACTTTCATGCGTTATTAAACTATAACCAGTAGCGGCGATTGGATGGGAAAAGAAGGAGATGATTTATAGATACCTAAAAGTACAGGAGGTAGACATCAAAATATAAAAATTTAGTCACAAAATTAGCTAGCTTCCTCTGACACTATTTTTTAAAGTGAAATAAAAATATAATTATTTTCCACAAAATGTGGGGGAGCGACCGTCTCCACTGACTATAACAGACTGGATTCAGACAGATCAGTTTTCAAAAAAGCATTTCATTTTTCACTAAGAAATATACCGATTCAGTGGAAAAAGAAGTGAATTATTTCTCCCCTATTCTTATCAGTTGCTGTAGGCTGTTATTCAAGTCTAAAGAATATTCCTCGCATTCAAGTCTTCTCGCAATCGCGCTTCCAGAAGCTGCATATTTCCTCGGGGATTCTTGTTTATGATGGGATATTTTCAGCTATAAATAGTGCGACCCGGAGACGCAAAGGAGGAATGCATTGACACTTCGGGCGCTGAACTTTCTGCCGATCCCTTCCGATGGTTTCAACAACTACGGTTTATAGGTTATCAACACATTATACGACGAGACGAGAGCAGTTGTCGTTTTCACTGGGTTTAGTATCGCATAAAGTTTTCTTTTTACAGTTTTCATGAAAACATCCTTCAAAGAATATTCTTTTTTTGTTGTAAAGAATAAAAGAACATTCCAATAAATTTTAAAAGGGATAAAATGTCCAGTTATAAATAGAAAGTGGAATACTTATTACATTAAAGTTCGTTTTGATTTAATCATTAAAACGTTGCTTATCAATTATTGCTGATTTAGAAAATTTGTCATTCATTATAACTTGTCATTGAAGTGTTGCTTAGCAAAAATGACAAAGTTTTAAATTTCGTTACGCATACAAACATTACGGAATTTTTCAATAAATTGTATCATACACCGCATTCTACATTTTAAATCTTGCTTAAAGAAGTATAATGCATTAAGGGTAAAGTAACCATTTATTTTTGCCCACAAAACGGGACATTTAGTTTTTAGGTAATAGTATATGTATTCAAAGAAACGCACATTTTTATTTATTAATGAAATGAACAGGAGAAATCAACTAAAAATAAATAATTTATGTGATCCAATATTTTTATGAAGAACAAATTTGCTTAAGAATAGTTGGCACTGATTTCAAATCACAATGAAATTCTTGGCAGAAATGCTTAAAATATACTGTGGTAATTAACATTACTTTAACAACTGCAAACTATGTTTTTTCTCTCATCCACAACTTATTCATAAGAGAAAAGACCTTTTCGAAGCGTGCATTAGTGCCGGGAAGACATAAGATATATTCGAAAATTATACGAAATTTTGTATTATTGAAATTATTGGTTTGAAAGTGCTTCAACAATTCCAGCCAACGACTTTCACAATGTTCCATTCTGTGACTTTTGCGGTTTAATGTGATTAGAAATAAATGCTAGATAGCATATGCGTGAGATGTATTGCATATACCCCACGGTACTAAGTGCTACCGTCGGAATTTTCTTTATTTTATTCTTCGTACTTTTTTTTCTTGAATTTTTAACCGTGGGTTGCTCTCTTTCTGAAAACGGGACATTTCGGCGTCCCGAAGCTGTGCTTGGGGACGCCGGACATACTATCTGAAAACGGGATGGTTCCGTTCGAAACGGGACTTATGGTCACCTTAATTATGGGTAACCTAGTAGATTATGAATAATGTATATATATATCTGAAAACCATTAATTATTTTACCCATGTTGTAGTATTTACTTGAAAATAATCAGGAAGCGAAAAATAGTTAATCACAAACTAAGTCATTGCATTGGACTACCCTCTCGTCACACACAAGGATGAGAATTTGTGCCCGTATTTGCTGGATCTTAATCAGTTCGATTTCTTTCTGTAGGGACACTTGAAGAAAGCGATATATCGATGAAATATCGCTGGTGGAACGGGAGCAAATCATCAGTCATGGAATTACATCTCTTCTGTACGCGACATTGCATGATAGCACAGAAATTCCTTCTTTGGTTACGTTATGTGATTGCTGGGGATGATGAACAATTTGAGAGGACAGTCTTATGACTTCCATCAGTTTTATACTTATTATTAGCATTTAGAACTGGAGATTAAATTATTGATCACACTTGTTTCTAATACAAGAAAGAATACAAACAAAAATTCTTAAGCTCATTAAATTAGAAACATTAATTTCCTGCAAGAATAACTTAAATATCTGTCATAGATTGCTTACTATTCCATTTTCTGGACAGCTTGTGTCTGCTTTGTAACAATATTTGAAGATACTGCTGTGATCGCACCGTGTTTAAAATACTAATGGGATAGAAAAGGACCAGGAATGCTTCGTTTAAGATACATTAAAGCTAGAAAATGTTTGCAAACTTAGTTAAAATATTTTTACGATTTACGTAAATATCTGGCAACATTCAGTATTTAATTTCATATTGTCGTCTGAAAAAATCTGTTTTTAATGAGATAAGAATTTCAACTTTGTAGATTTTTTAAAATAGCGTATGCAATTGAGCAAAGAATATAACATTGAATTTTGTTTCCGCAATTACAATTTCTGCTACAAAATATTTGAAATGTTTCAAAAAGCATTTAAAGGCAACTATTTATGAAAAATCAGAGTGGTATAAACTGTTTAAAGAGGTAGAGTAACAGTCGTAGATGAATCAAGCTCTGGTAGACAATCCAATTCGTCTAATCATCAACCTGTAGATCAAATCAGAGAATTGGTGCTTACTTACGGTCGTTTAACACTTAGACACATTATTGATCCTATATCAAAAATATCTGAACTCTGGCGAGATAACTCATGAGTTTTGTACTGTGCTAATTCGCTTTCCTCTTACAGTGCATTATTATTCGTGAATTCTTGAGAAAAAAATTCAACAAATACAGCTTCACAAGCTCAGTATTAATCTGACATGGCAAAGTGCGAATTTTTCTTATTTGCACAGTTGAAGCTACCTCTTCGTGTTCTTCATTTTGAATACAATGATGCAATAAAAGAAAATTCTCTACGAAACCGACTTTAAGGCATGTTTTGAGAATTAGAAGAAAACGTTACCAGAAGTGCATTGCAGTCGGAGGAGATTACTTTGAAGGAATTGTACTAAATATTGACAAATAAATAGGTACCTTTTGTATTATGACAGAATTCTCGATACTTTTTGATCACAGACGTATATGGGGAAAATGAGCCAATAAATTGTTCAGCTCGAATTTTATTAACTCTATCTAACTCTTGTATATTTTTGTTTAATAAATTCAGATTCCTTATTTTCTTTCGCATAAAATTATCTGGAAAATATGTTTCCCTCTAGTCTTTATAACGGGGATAAATATAAGGCAATCTTATAAGTTTCAACAAAAGAAATAAAAAATTATATAACTGTTAAAATTTCATCTTCAAGAAATCTTTTCTGATAGTGATAGTGACAGTTCACTATGAAAACGGAAGAACTGTGTAATTTATAGCTATACCGATAACTAGATGATAAATTACATGTATAACAAATCTCACAATTTTTTCATAATCTTTTTAAGATTAATGGGATAAAATGTGTCCTAATACACTGGCCTTGGAACACATATATCCTACGCTGTGATATTGTATTTAAATAAAAAAATGCGTTTAACCCATCGTGATGAATCGTTTGAAGTATTAGAAATTTAGCCTCTCTGTTTTATTCTCTTAAATCCTGTTATAGCAATAGTTTTCAGTTTTAATCCACAAAATATGGAATATTGGCATCTGATACTGTTAGAAAGTGATTGGGCTGTATGAAACAGAGAAGATCTTTGAGAGAATGGGTCACAAGTAGAGCTTTTTTTGTTTCATAAGCAAATCTACTGTTTTACTACCAAATTTGTTTTTCTACTTACAGTACTGTAGCTTAAAATGTTTGTCGAATTTTTTATGAAGTTAGGACTCCTCTTTAAAAGGTTCTGTATGAAATATTTATGTAGCACAGAAGATACTTTACATTATCTGTCACACTGAGAACCTTGTTTCATGTACAAATTTGCAATTGGGCTGCCAAATTTGTACTGTGCTCTCAGTGTTATAGCTTAAATTCTTTGTCAAATATCTTAAATAGTTAGGGCTCATCTTTAACATCTTCAAGGACGAATTTAAAAAATGATAATATGATGCAATTTTTTTATTTGATTATATTATTTTTATTTTATATTGTCTGCAATTCAGTGAGGCATAAAAAAATGAATTTATTCTTCTGAAATTTTATCCAACAAACTAATTATTTTCATTTAGAATAATTTTAATTTAAAGAAAAACTAAATGTACACATACGTGTCAGTATCCTTGACAAGGTTGAACATAAAATACTCTTTAGTCATGTAGCAGGTCAATAAAGAAGTATTCATAATAAAAATGTCCAGTTAAATTGCTCATGAACTTTATCTTAAACAAGACTTCACGACTGCAAAAGTGGTGAAGTAAAAGAATCTTACAGTTGCAAAATCTTTCTCGGATTTTTTTTAAAATTTTTCATTATTTTTGGAGTAAAATTATTGTACAGTTCACTAAAATTTGCAGAACGATTAATTTTAATTGAATTTCTTAAATTTATTTTTTTTTCAACTGTGTCATTTTCTTATCAGTTTTTCAATTTCGGAGACGAAACAAAATTTTCCAAACGGAAATGGGAGGAGAAAAATTATTTAACCTACAACGGAGTCGAGGTTGAAAAATTTTATTAATGCCTGATCCGAAGGCACGTTTTTCAATATTCTTAATGCATGAGATTTACGGAAAAAACAATGGAATGGTTAATGGTGTACTTCTAGATTTAACCTTTGCTAAGTCAGGTTAAATCAAGTAGTGTCTATATAATATTTGTGCACTAATCAAATGTTAAATTACTCCTGCTTCCTTATACCTGGAAACACTCCCTTGACATTAGTGCGAAGTCACGATTGGTAAAAAGTTCTTCAGGTCGCGTGACATTTCTGAACCTAACTCGTTAGTTGTGATACGACCACATACATTTCATTTTCCGGGGAACCGGATATTCATCGAAGAACAATTAAGCACGCATAGGAACTGTTTGGAAAAGCGAGGATTCCGGGCATTTCTCGCAGCGGCGCCTTCTGTTGCACGAACGCGTATTTAGGCTGGAATCGGTGTTTTCGTTTCGCCTAGAAACAGGAAGGTACGCGTTGCACAAACACTGCTAGGAAAACAGCATCTGCCCTTTGCATGCGTAAACAGAGGCGTCCCTTGCCTTCTTTCTATCTTTTTTTCTACCAAACCCTTTGGCATTTACGGAGTAAAATGATTTTTCACGCTTTCTCTCTAAAGCATCATTTTCCCCACTTTTTCACTGGACATTCAAGAAGATACTACCGTATTTCTTCGAGGATAATATTCGATCTTATTTGAATTTTTGTTGCTAAAGCCACAATGAGGCTTATTCTAAGGAAATGTATTATTTTTTCATGCAAAAATTACGCTTGTTTATAAAAAAGAATCGTATTCATTTTCTATATATTCATGCTCCATAATTTGCATTTACTTAAATACAATCATATCGCCTTCTTTTGAAGACCGCAATGGCATAGTGGTACGGTCTCGACTTCGGGGCTGGGGGTTCCAATTTCCACTGAAGATCAGTCATGTATGGAGCCTGTTGCAGGTTAAATCATGTGTAGTAGTCAAACGTCCGCTTGCCGGTGTGGGGCGGGAATTTGGAGTGGGGGTGCCAGCTCAGGTGTTCTCTTCGTCATTGACCGTTGCTCAAAATTACGAGGTCCGTCCCAAAATAGCCCTCGTGTTGCTTCAAAACGGACGTTAATATAACTAAACTAAACTAAACTAAACTAAACTAAACTAAACTAAACTAAACTAAACTAAACTAAACTAAACTAAACTAAACTAAACTAAACTAAATCACCTTCTTCTGAAACATCGGAGTAACGCTCCAAACCCTGAATTTCTTGAGCCTGCCTGTTTTCTGATGTTATCTTGCTCCTATCGCCATTTTCGGACAATTCGAAGACCCAACATTTTGTTTTTGTAGTTATAATATTCTCTTTCTTCTTTTTAAAAGTTGTAAGATTTTTACCCCGGAAATCTTCCACATATCCTTTATTCTACTCGGCGGAATAGCTTCTTTTGCACTCATATTATCAGTGGATCAAAATATTATTTATTCCCTTTAGAACTTTCATTACATCAAATGCCGTTGCTGCAGCACATGATGTACTGAATACTGAAGATTCTATTTAGTCCAAGTCATGTCATTTATTGATGCGCTCGTGTGCTGTATCTGCACTTCCAATAATCATCCTGTAATGCGTCTTTCGTCCATCTGGCTGACGATCTTAACTAGGGCTCATTTTGAAGAGAAGACCAATTCTCCGATTAGAGGATTTTTTTCGAGGAATTATGGTAGGCAATAGCGTCTTTAAAGTTTGACAATTGTGTTTATGCATGTGGACTATAAAGTAGCTAGGCGCCGCCCAGCTACCTTATACATACATCAGAAACTATTATAAGACAATAGAATCTAGCCAAATGTATGTTCTGTATTTACAAGCCTCCCCACCACACACACGCAAAACTAAAACGGAAAAGAAATAATAAATTGTAATTGCCTATATTAAAAATTAATGCAAAGTTATTATAACTGTAAAGTAATTGGACTTTCATTCACTTCCTGATACGCAGACTTTTGAAATTTTGTACACTGGTGTGTTTTGGATAAAAATATACTATTTTAATATTCAAATTTTAATTATTAGTTAATAGATGAATTTAATTAAATTTTGATTCCATGCAAGTGGCGTCACCTGGTAGTGAATATGAGAAATAATTGATTTCAGGATTCCATAATATTTATGAAAATAAGTAATAAATTAAAGTCTAAATAGCAGAAAATAATTAAAATAAATATCTACTTTTTAATGTAATAACAGAACAGCGTTTTTAAAGACTATTTTTATTACATTTATTCTACCTTAAGCGCTTAAATTATGGGTCGCGAGACGGCACGGAAGGGCAAAATTGTAATTTTTTAGGTTAAGCCAAACCTGATAACAAGTATCGGGGTGGAAAGAAAAATAATCTCAATTGACATCTTAATTTAAAATATTTGAGTGAAACACAAAATAATTATATTAAATGAAATTATTTTTAACTCTCCTTTGATTAATAACTTATATGAACATCCTACTTTCCTATGTGCATGCAAACTGGGAGGGTTAAGGAAAAAAAAATCCTGTCAAAAATAAATTCTCCAATATTTTTTTCCACTTAGAAAAGGGTAATTATCGGAAATGTTTAAGCAACGATCTGAATCAGTAAATTGCACCTTAAATAACGTCGAATCATTATTCTTTGACATTAGAATTTCTTCTATAACATGATTTTGTGATGGTTTAGCATTATTATTTCGCATGATTTTAGATGGTTGAATTGATTCTTCATTCGATATTAGAAAATATAGGTTCCAGTTCCAATATTCATGGTGGTCAGCTTACCCTATGGTTTTAAGAAAATATAAACCGAAGGAGTTGCATTTATTGCTCAAATATCAAAAAGTTATAAGAGGGCCGTTTTTTTCAACCTCCGATCGAGCTGCTAAACAGGCAGACAAGTGGTAGGAGGTAGGCATGGGCGGTGGGCGACTGCGCATCTCTGTAACCATAACCTCTGTTTCTGCCGACGCCAGCTGGCCAGTTTGAGCTGAGCTGTAGAATTGACGCTCCCGCCAAGTGGGAGTTGCGTAGTGTTATTTGCTTTCTTCAAGCAGAAGGTTGGTTTATGGAAAACGATCAATGCTTAGACAGATGCGATCAGGCTTTACGACGACTCCGAAGAGCCATTCTGACTTCTGGAGTTGTCTTCATTCATGACAACGTCCACCCTCACAGTACTCTCGTAACACATCAACGTCTGGAGCAATTTAAATGGGAGGTATCTGATCACCCAGCGTGTAGTCCCGGCTAAGCTCCGAGTGATTTTCATCTCTTTCCTGAATTGAAGAACTGGTCAGGAGGTCAAAGCCGCCACACTAACGAGGAGCTTCAAAGCAATGTTAAGGCCCATCTCACATCAATGGCGGCAAAGTTCTTCGAAGAGGGGATAGGAAACCCGGTCCGCTCCTGGTCCACCGATATGACAAATGCCTGAATAATAAAATCTTCACACTCTGGAAGATAGAACAAATATTGCTCAAAGAGTTCAATGAATAAATAAATCATAATAAAAAAATCAAAACATCAAAGGAAAAAAAAGTAAACGGAATAACAACAAGCTTAAAAAAGAACACAAAACAAAAGAAAAAAGAAAGTGAAATAGTCTAACAATAGCCATTAAAAAACTCAAAAGAAAAAAAAGGAAGTGAAACAGACTAACAACCACTAAAAACATAAAATAAAAAAGTACACAAAACAGAACAAAAGAAAAAACTTCAGAGATAGAAGAAAACCTAGGCAGAAATTCACATTTTTTTTTTCAAAATTTCATGGCAATTCAAAAACCTCCCAAACCGAAAGACAATAACCGTTGATTACAAAAAATGCAATTTATGAGTAGTAATACGTATGCATAACATAATAGAATACAAATAACGCAGAATAACAATAAAAACCAAAAAGACAAATAAAAAAAAATTCAGTAAATGTGAAAAATACATAAGAACGTTTATTCGCCTCTTTCAATTTCATTTCACTTCCTTCAACATTTTTCTTGCAAATGATTTCCTTGTTAAATATACTATCTAAGTATAAAGAGTTGCAACTCATAAATGTTTCTTGAGACAAGTATCAATATTAAGTAACATAGCTTAAGTTTTGATGTTAAAGATTCTGATAAGCGCGAGTTTAGAGAAAGAGACAAGCACATGATAATCTTGCTGCATAAATAAATACAACAACCAGATGAAAATTAACTCAGCAGTCATTAGTTTAGAGTGAAAGCTCTTTGAAAAATGCTTCAACTTTTCCCTCCTTTGTTTCCTTAACTCATTTTCCACTGATGTTGCGTTTTGTTAAGGCCAAAATAATTTTTTTTTCTCACATTCTTCCGAAAGAATTTTTTTAAATTTTTCCTTTTAATAAAATCGGAGAGGAAAGGTAAGAAAAGATAAAACACAGTGGATTTTAAGAGCATTTGATTAATAATTTTTAACTTAGCTGAATTTGACAGTTTTTATTTTTTTATAGCGCCTTTTTCCTAAAATTAAATCTAAGTACTTAATACAGAAAATAAAAATTTATGAAAAAAATATTTTGGAAGGCTAAAATTAAAATAGTACCAGCGGCAAGTTTCCGATTTTTAATACTCTAATGTACCAATTGATTTCATTTAATTAATTGCCCATTTTAAAGCTATAAAAATTAACTATAAAATAATTATAAATAAAAAAGTTAATTTAAATATATTTAATATATTTAAATATATTTAATTATAATAAATTTAATTATAATTAAAAAATTAGCTAATAAAATAAGCTATAAAGCTTTCAGCGACAAATATTAATAATTTCACAAATACTTATGCACGTAAGATGTTACATAAATAGTTTTAAAGCGAAATTTAATCGCAATTATTTATTTTATGCTATTTTAAATATATAATATTCAGTAGAAGACAAGAAGAAATTAATCAAACTATAATTTTTAGAAAACAAAACTATGACTTTAGACAATTTCTTTGAGAATTTTCACAAAATTTTTCACGCAAAAGATTTCTGTATCTAACAAAGTTGTGTGTTTTCGCAAAGCAAAAAAGGCAAAAACTATTTGTTCAACGAATTTCCTTTATTTATTCCTTAATCTGTATATAGTATAATTTTTGGAACAGCTTTGATACACGGCATCAATGGCGATAATCTTGTATTGGCGACTTTTTGTCGCCTAACCGAACATCGTATCGTTAAATCGCCAAAACAAAATTTCGCCGATGGGGTCCTATACTGAAGTTGTTGAAAAAAGTCGCCAGAACAAAATTATCGCCAGCGATGCCGTATATCTAAGCTGACCTAATTTTTATATGCTGATATTGTGGCTTATGTAATACGTGGCTGTATTTTATGGCTAATATAACATAATTTTTATATTGGCGTATAAAACAAATTCTGGGAAGTAAAAACGGTATGATGAAAAACATAAACTATTTGTTACTGATATTGTAATTCATAACGCTACTTTTAGTAAATTTTCCTGACTGCATCGATATATATTTCTTTATTCACACTGAGCCTTAAAATATCTCACTCATCCATGGTGTACCTCTTTTGCAGATGACTCACGCGCGTGTACAGTGAGATGAAATATAGCCTCACTCTGAGGGTGGAGGGAGATGATAAATATATCTCCTTTCACTTGTTGGATCCGCATTCATTGCCTTATAGGCGCTAAAATTCTGAGCGTGTTAGAATTTGGAAATACAGTACGCTGCGAGCCTGAAAATTTGTTCTTCCTCTAACTTTTCATAATAATTGTTCGTGAATGTATTCGTGTGTGCAGAAATTTTTAAAAAAAATAAGTAGAAGATGAAAATTATTAAACTTCACAATCATGATATATGAAATTTCCATATATATATATGGAAATTTCATATATATATATTATATATATATGAATATATATATATATAATAAATAACAAACATTCATATCAAATTCGAAAGGATATGAAAAAAAAAGAATTGAAAGTATATCCGAGTAAAGTAAAGGATTGCTTATCAGAGAGATGCCGACGCGAAGTATAATCTTCGTGGTAGGGTCACTCAAGTCGGTAATGTCTGATATTTTACCTCGAAAACGCATCTTTTAAACATTTTTCACTGGTCTCTCATTTTTTACTGATTTCTTCCACTATTTCCCTACGCTATCTATCGTTTTCGCTCTTCCATTTAATCTTCATCGTTCACAACATACTACACTCCCCTGGCAACAGCCAAAGTTAAGCGTGATAAACCGTCACTTGACACCCTGTTCACACCCCTTCAACGCCAGTCTGTCGCGTGACCCTCCGCTTACACTGCCACGTCAACATCCGTCCTTCTGGTACGTAAAATATTTTTTCTTATTTTTCTCTAATGTTATCACATCGTAATTCTGTTTTAATTATTCAAAACTCCTCTCTCTGTTTTTTTTTCTGGTTGGTTTGGCATTAGGGATGAAAATCAGTGATTTAGGCCTTGCGGCATAACTGATTGCAAGAAAATGTCAAACTTTTATATTTAGCAATTCACAATAACTTCATCCCCTGAAGAAACGTTATTGTGCTTTTATTGCGTTTTTCATTTCACATTTTATACTCTTTCAATTTTCGATTTATACTCTCTCTCTCTCTCTCTCTGTATATATATATATATATATATATATATATATATATATAATACATAGATAGGTTGTTCCATACACTTTAAATCGTGCGTGTATTTCCAAGACAGAGCCGACAGAAAGACAGAGCCGGCCATCTAGCAGTTAAGATAAAGAAAGAAGTAAAGAAGAAAAAAGTTTGCACCAATTATTCGATATCGTTGCCAGCATCATTTCATTTCTGTTGCTTCATGAAGCTCTAACCATTCACTTTTGACCCATAGATGCAACGTTTCTTATCATTTGGGATGCGCGATCTTACTTGATTTTTCTGTATGGACTGATACTTTGAAAAGAAACAGAAATCTAATAATATTCACAATAAAAGAGAATAAATGTCATAAATTTGCTCTTTTTCCCCTGCTCGCTAGCGTTAGCCTAGACCCTGGTTGATATGTAAACCCTGCTAGTTTCTCTCGTTACAATGAGAACACTGTGCATCCTAGCAAAAAACATTTATGGTTGAACTATGCAGATTTGCTTCTGATGTTTTAACTTAAATCAGCACAAAATAAATTTGTTCACCTTAAGGAATGTAAAGAACTAAATAAAATGGGATCTTTTCTATATTGGCATTCTAATAAATTATTTTCAGTACTTTCCTTCAGTCGACAACTTAAGACAAAATTTTAGAAAGTACAGTGTACTATGACTAAATCAAGTTTCGGCTTTCAAGCAGTACAAGATTACTTGAATGGTCATCAATTTGATGAATTGTGTTCACATATAGAAATATGAAACCTGATTCTTACCCCTTTCTTCAGATTTCCATACTGCAACAGACTGAGAGTAATTGGTTTTCAATATTTTCAAACCAGTACCAGCCTCAAACACATATGATCTCTGTTGGATTAGAGACTCGAACCAATGATCTGAAGTTGAAAATAAGTGATTCTATCGTTAGGTAATTGATAGTAAAACAAACTATACGATGGATTTGGAGGCCCTGATGGGAACGAAATTTTTTATTTCTAATATTGATGACATTAAATAACTCTGATTCACAAGAAGCCTTTTTCAACAATATAATGGAAATGCTGTTAATAATTTCATCTAGCTCAGAACATTACATTAATGTTCTATGATAAGCTGCGCTCATTCACAACGTTTTGTTTTGATTGGATATTAAATCCATACAGAATAAATATGCACCGTTCTTGACATTCTTCTGCATAGAATCTCAGGCTGACATTCACTGAACTCTGACCTTAAACATCGTTGCTTAGTGGTATTCAAAACTATCACTGTAAAATGATTTTTATTATTAAAATAGGGTTTAACGGATTTATGTTTTATTCCAATGCGAAATGATTTTTCGAGTTTTAATGCATTTCAAACAGTAGTAATCAAACATTGAAGCTTTTGATTTTAAACTAAACAAGTGATTTTTTTTTGTTACAACTTCATAGGATTTGAATTTTCTTTTTCTATTTGTTTCTGTAACGAATTTCCAAACCTAAACTGAAAGTTAATTATTCTTTTACAAATTAAGAACAGAAAATAGAAACAACAGTATTGAATCCAACATAAACTTTATTTTTGCAGGTATATCAGTGGTGTTCTATGTTTTCCTAGTATATCATTTGTTTTTCCTCAGAGATATTCATTCATTTTTATTTGTAATTATATGCTCTTTTCAGCAGAAGGAATTAATTTTATTTTATATCTGTTACATAATTTTTCTGCTAGGATTAAAAATAAATTTGGTTCAAAATCAAAACTAAAGAAAAAAACATGATTTTTTCCATTCTGAATGTTTCTTGTTTTCTTTCGCTATTAGCATTTTAATGGAAAAGGACGACTTCGTTTCCAAAAGATACAGAATATTTCCGCCGCAGAATATTTGCAGTTTTTTTTAAATACGAGAAAACTCGAGTTCATGATTATGTTTTGGGGATTTTCATCATTCATAAATTTTAATTAAAGAGAAAACAGAGGACGGCTATCTCCTGCTTTCTTTTCGTTATTTTTATAATGGTTTTTTTGCGTAGCTTATTAGTCGTACCTTAAATAAAATAAACATTTGAATATACATCTGAAATCTCAGTTCTTTAACTGAGATTTTATTCATTTTATCTTTGTGTGCGCAATCGAATGATATAGTGAAAATAAGGAATACGTTGTGTACTAACACAGTTATTGTTTTGGCGTTTTTTTTTAGTTTCAAATCCAAATTTCAAATTTATTCGAATTCATAATATTACACTTATTTACAATTATACACAGTATATTTTATTTGTTTTTAACTTTCTTCTTATTTTTTTCTCTCTCTAGTTCATATTTCTATACCTGAGATTCAATGCTTGCATTTGCACTTATTTGTTTTAAATATTATTTATTTATTTTAAACTAGCTGATCCCATGCAGAGCATCTGCGGTGTAGTATATTGCACACCATGCTTTTTTGACCAATTGGTGCATTCTGGCTCCTGACACTTGAGTTCGCCAAAAATACAGTGCACGCCAATTATCGCCAGAAAAGAAACTGAGCCAAGCTGGCGAAGCAGCCCTCCAAAACAATTCGCCAAGACAAAAAAGGCACCAAATTGTGTGCGTATAACAGAAAAGTACCCAATATACAATATTCTCAATAGTAAGCTCCACGATGTTCACCTCAATATATGAAATATCCACGATTTTCCCTTCGCTGACTTATTGATCTGAACGTTTTCTAGTTCGCCTAAGCCCATCTCTTCATTACTAACTGATATCTTTTGATTAATTTCATCCAAATCTCATTATAATGTAAGAACCACTGTGAATTTTACGTCTTAAACTCATTTTCCCCCGAGAATAACTTGATTTACTCCAAAACGAATATAGTTGTAGAAGCAGGCTATGTCTATGAAATTATGCCTAACATGGCTACCGATTTTGTTTTGTAAACAAACTGGTTATTACCATCGCCTGAAGAGAAATTAACCTCTTTTTTGTGCCACGTACCTTAGCGTTTTATCTATATAAATAAGAATTTAATTACCTGTAAATTATTGTGCTTGTGCTGTATGTTTCATAACTGTTTTTTAACAGTACTATAGACATCTTTAGTGAGATATTCATAGGGAAAAGGTCAAAAACCGAATATTTATATCTGTTTTTTTCCATCAACGTGGAGACACTCGGCGATTTTTTGCCAAATTTGGCGATAATAGAAAGAATCAAAATTTGAACATCATTTTATTTTCCATCTAAAATGAGGAAATTTTAGGTTTCTCTGAAACATGTTATCTTCCTGTGTTGAAACTAACAGGCGATTTGCGGATAACCTTGAGTCCATTAGATGAATTGTGAATGGGTAAAAACTTTCGCAGATGCTCTCAGCGGTGACATTGCCAATTTTTTTAATTACTGTGACTCTGTTGCCTTTTTAGGGAAGGTATAGCCGTTTACCTGCATTTTGTCGATATTTATGAAGCGTTTGTGCAAGTCTAGATTACTTATTTGGGCTCTATTTGTAAATAGTTGCGTGACTTTGCCCTTTTCAATCATCGCATTGCCATGCACAGTACAAATACGTCGCAAAACTTAGACAGGAAAAAAAATTACAAAAATGTTTGGTATTATTTAATTTTTGTTACTGTTTGCTGTTTTCAAATACTTTTAATGCATTTAAGTACATCACTCTTCCTGAAAAAGAACGAGCAATTTTAGTGCCACTGGTATCTAGTTGTCTGTTCCTTGTAAATAACTGCATATTGTTTGGTTTAATTATAATGCTTTTAGCTGAGCAAACTAAAATTATTTTTAAGAAAATACAGAAAATGTTCGCGCATTTTTTGAACGTTTTTGATGATATATATATGCGATAATTTGATATAGAACAGATTAATTTATTCGGTAGTTAGTTTTTCAGAATTCAACTTATAATTTTATATGTTTTTTTTAAATCAGGAAATGATTTTTGTAAATAAACAGTGGATACAAATGATAGAAATCTCTGTTTTTATTTATTCCGAAGAAAAAAGGCAGAATAAGTATGACTCTTAATAATAAAGGAAAAGCACGTAATAATTTACGATCTATTTGAAAAAATAATTCTAAAAATGTATTTAATTGGAAGTGAACTTATGCGAATATTTCTAATTTAAGAACTGTAATTTTAAAATTAACTCCCAACCCAAAGAACTTTTATCCATTCCAGCCCAAACACGTTATCATCCTAATCAGTTTAATCTGTACCTGAAATAGTGATTTGTTTATTTTCAAATTCCGAAAACAAAGATTCATCCTCGTCTTAGACACGTGACCGAACTTAGAACTCAGTTCAGAATTCTGTATGAGAATATGTTGCAACATTTGATGAAACTTGGATATGTCTAAGAGATTGCGAGAAAAAGATATTTATTATTGTAATGGAGAAGATTTGGGAACTTGGTTCAGACTAACTAAAGAAAGTTTTAGTAAGGCATAAATGATAGGTTTTGGGTTTGAATATAATGGAAAATTTAAAAAAGAGATGAAAAAAGTGTAAAAATCAATTCCTCATACAATTAAAATACTTGACAAACATGCCTCTTAGATACATCGAGCTTTTCTAGAAGAAATTAATGATTACAAGAATTCATCCAGTTGCCCCTGCTAATGCGGCAGAGATGTGACAGAAATGAAAAACAAATTTCGTGATGCATAGTTGAAGATATATAAATACGTAACTCATCGTTTATCTCGTACATTTTTTTCTCTCTTCAAACATCCACATCCTCATACTTAAGCCATTAAGAAAATGATAGAACTTTACGTTGTTCCTCACAATATTAAAATGTCTTGTTAATAATATAGTCTTAATAATAACACTTTAATCCTTTAAGCTAAGTCGTTAATTCTTTTGTTTAAATCCTTACTATAATAATGAAATTTAGAAACATTTACTTTTGTTAAAGTATTTGAATCAGTTAAATCGGAACCAAAGTAGACATTTCTAAATTGAATTAATGACAAGTTGAGTAAATGGAAAAGTATTTTTAATGACAAAATACTTCATGTAGAATAGCTGAATCTATCCAATGACTTGCATTTTAACATTACCATTCGAGAGAATTTGTCAATATGGTAGGGTGCCATTGAACTAAAGAATATACATGCAGGTTGAGAAATACGTAGGT
This sequence comes from Araneus ventricosus, assembly GCA_013235015.1. Lineage (NCBI taxonomy): Eukaryota > Metazoa > Arthropoda > Arachnida > Araneae > Araneidae > Araneus > Araneus ventricosus. Next base: position 450,056 of record BGPR01000015.1, read on the forward strand.
GGTTCAAAAAGTAAGGTAACAATTCCTCTAAGAGAAAAGGTTTATTCACGAAATCAAACAGATAGATAAAGGTAGAAAGTCACTGGTACATATTGCTTTTCCACATACGTCACCATGGTTGTTGAAGCATTTCGGCCATCGGTGCACCAATTTATCGAAACTGGCATAGAAGAAATCAGGGTCCAGGTTGCGGAGCCACTTAACGCCGGCTTCCTGGACTTCGGCATCGGTTCTGAAATGGCGGCCTTCCAGGTGCTTCTTCAACAGTCCGAAAGAGATTAAAATCATTGGTGCGAGAACAGGTCACTATACAGGTGTGCAGAACTGTCGGAAACGTCCACCACAGAGACATTGGCACCCTTCCTACAGGCGGGATCTTGCACCTAGTGATTTTCATCTCTTCGGACCGTTGAAGAAGTATCTGGTAGGTCGCCATTTCAAAACCGATGCCGAAGTCCAGGAAGCTGCCGTTAAGTGGCTCCGCGACTTGGACACTGATTTCTTCTATGCCAGTTTCAATAAATTGGTGCACCGATGGCCGAAATGCTTCAACAACCATGGTGACGTATGTGGAAAAGCAATATGTACCAGTGACTTTCTACCTTTATCTATCTGTTTGATTTCGTGAATAAACCTTTTCTCTTAGAGGAATTGTTACCTCACTTTTTGAACCACGAGGTTATGTTTTGAGGTTATTTAACGTTGTTTTTGCGTTACCACTTGTTTAAGTAAAATGGCTCTAGGGGCAGATTGATACAATTGACTCCGGGGCACATTGATACGCGTCTTGGGTGTTTATCAATGTGCCTCAACAGCAATTACTTTGCAAAATCGTCTTCAGAAATGGAAAAAAACGTAAAAATAAACTATCTGAGAGAAACACGCAATTAAGCATTTATTTAAACAATGAAAACGGTTTGATTTCATTGCAAAAATGAAAAGTATTGTTGTAAATTAAGTTAAAAGAATTTTACGAATTTATAAAAATTGGACAAAAAATTGTACAAAAACTTAACTAATATCATCGGAAAGATAATTTTTTGCATTTTCAGATGGTGTGAAAATTATTTTTTGCTATATTATTTTCGTAAGTCATCAAGGAATGACGCGGAAATTTCCCTTGATTTTTAATTAATTAAAATGTTCAAAAACGGTTCGATGTGCACTTCGATGTATCCCTCCAAAGTATTTTTAAACCCATACACACGCATTCTCCTTTATTATTTATAGAGATAAATTATTTTCTGAAGCATCATTTTTTCACTTTTCCAGAGTCATTAAAAATGTTGAATTCTGATTAAAATATAAGTTTGCTACTTTGTTAAACATTTAAACCTTGATTTGGAATGCAAAATTTATTGATAAAAAATTTCTATGATTCCACACCTATTAATCATCATTATTTTTGATATTTCCGTGTGTATCAATGTACCCCTGGTATGAGGCAGATTGATACAAATCCATTTTTAGGAAAAATGTGTAATAAATATTTTATTATGTCATTAATGACCAAAATTCAACTGAAATCCTATATTTGATTAACAAATGTATAAATATAGCGTATTAGTTTTAATTATTACCGCTGGTAAGATCATTTTTTAGCTTTCCAAATAAAAGTGTTTCAATGTCCCCGCTTTCCCCCTATATGGAAATTGCATTACCCCTATTTTCCCCATTATGGAAAATGCATAATAAAATTGGTTGCAATTATTTTTGGAACGCAACAGAGTCCATTTGTTCAAATTAGCCAAGTAATAAACTATTATTTTGAAGTAATATGACCAATCACCCTAGTTCCATCTGTGTGGTAAATTATACTCTCTCTTTTGTAATGCAGTCATGCTATCGCTTTTGTAAGAGATTGAACGATTTTCATAGTAAATTTAGCAATCCTAATTTTTGTAGTAAACATAATTTTTGATAAAATAATGTTCCCTTTTATATTTTTGCAACAGTTGTTTACATGCAACAAATTCTGGTTTTTCTTAATAACTAGTTAGAACAGAAAACTAAGTAGATTTGAGCCCAAAGGTAAAGGATTTGTATAAAATATTTATAAAACTAATGTAGTGAGTAAAACAAAGTTAATTTTTCAGTAAATTGAAGAAAATGATAAAAACTTTTATTCAATCTATTCATCCAAATAAAAAAAACATATGATTCAATTTGAGTGACAAATGTTTTTATTGAAATAAAAATGCAAAATAAAAATTGCGGAGTATTTAAACTTATTTTGAAAGCAAATAAGCATGAATTATTCAACGCAATGTAAACAAAATGTTACTGAATATTTCTTTTGATGTATGAATACATTTTTTAAATGAATACGTACGTTTCGAAAACTATTTACACAAATAAATGCTCAAAAAACGTAAAAGAAAATAACCCTCATCCAACATATCATATGTGATGAATGAAACATGAGACGTAAAAAAAGACGAAAGATGTGTTGAGGAAAAGGTAAATTAAAAGGAGAGAGAGAGACTATTCAAAACTTACGATTTTAATTTTTCAACGCCATGAAAAAAATAGCAGTTCAAAGGCTGAGCGATGAATTATAGTCATGGAAACGAGTTGAGTAAGTTTTTCAATCAATTCCGGAATTGAAAACAAGCAACAAGATATTGGCTGTTCTTTATATTTCGAGAGAAGAGAGAAATTCATTAAGGCTAGAAAATAGATCATACATCAGAAACAGAATTTATCTGTAAGTATGAAAAAAAGAAACAAATTTAATCTTCTCGAAGTTATTTAAAAAGTGAAAAATTCTGAAATCCAATAATAAATTAAATTAAATTATATCAAGAAGAAACATTTAATTAAAATACACACATCAGTAATTTACGAGCAAACAAAAGTAATTAACATATAATTATGATAAAATATTCAGCAAAAAGTGAAATTTAAGGTTTCCTTGAGGACTTAATAATGTGCCATTGGATAAAATTCTAATTTTGGTTTTAACTTCATAAAAACCATTCTTGATCAGAAAGATAGTAAATGAAGCTAAAACAAGTCCTGTTATTATAATTAGCAATTTAACTTACAGTACCTAATTACAGATGCAAGACAGCGTAATGCTTACTTACATTAAGGGCTGAACCAATCTCTGTAACAGGAAACGTAAAGGATTTCACTCCCCTGTTGAATTAATCTGTCTCTCCTCTAATCAACTGGTTGATCATTTTACTTACCAGCCTTATGCAATTATCCCAAGTGTGATTCTGCTAGGCACAGGAAGCGAGTTTGCCAATATCACTTGTTAGTCTCGTAAAGTAGAGACAGGCAGCTTGAGTAACACTAGTTATGAAGAGCTGCTGGATAATGAGCTAAAAGCGTCCTGGTTTATTGCATGCAGTGGAATTTCTATGAGGTAGAGCATTTTATAAATGACGAATCGTATACGTTAAAAGAGACATTTATTAGACGACCACATTTAAGAACATATTTACATATCACATCTTATACGTAAAGCAACAGCTTACATGGCACTGAAGTCAATCTCCGAGGAGAGAATGCTTAGAGGACCGTACCTCCTTTCTCTCTCTCTCTCTCTCCTTTCTCTTTCTCAAATGACATAGTAGAGACAAGTATATATACTCTGTTAATAATCAGATCTACATATCAGCAGCGGGAATCGGATAGACAACGTCATACGATTCCGATTAAATAGCTGCTAAATATGGATGTCAAGTGAAGTGATTAGTTTAAAGAAATGACGTGAAAATCTTAAAGAAAGAATGCTTCAAATCTTAGAATAAAGGTACGAGAGACAATTTAGAAAAAATGCAAGCTTCTTAGCTTAAAATGCAGAATTTCCTAACAGATTCCTAAACTGATTCCTAATGAGAGAAAACAAGAATATCAACTCCATGAACGGTCGAGGAGTCGCGTATAGTATAAATACGCATTATTGGAAATTTCGCGGTACGAAAAATTTATCTACACATGAGTCTGTTCTAATACATTTACTGTACTGCGCGATGACCTCCTATAAGGGAATCTTAGTTAAAATAGCCTTTATAAGAATTTCACTTAATTGGAAAGCAACAGTAATGATAAAATCATCTTTTATATGTATGGAAAAATAGTTTTAAATTCATAAAAAAATTATTATTTAATTCCTTCTTATGAAACCTTCATTAAAACCTTCCTTATTCTTCTTAGCGTTTGTGAGAAAAATTTTAATAAATCCTGTTCAGTAGTTTCTATTCCATTAACGTTCGATTTATTTATAAATTTCGTTTTTTTTATTTATTTATACTAGTACTAGCTTGGCAATCTTACTTTTATTTATATAGACTAGCTGTTATATCCGGTGTTGCTGGGGATGAAAATAATTTTCTGAGTAATATTTTTCACATAAAAATAGTTTTTTATAAGATGTTATAATAGACAATATCCCCTTATCATCTGCAATTTCTTTAAGAATTTGAATGAGGGTATTAGTTGCAGTAAATGATTTTTAAAAGCCGCCTAAAGTTAATTTTCTCCATAATCTATTAATAATTTTTAAATAATGATATAAACTTTAACTAAACAATACAAGTGACGTTTTTGAGGAAAATGAATAAAATAATTCAAAATATCTATATCATCTTCATTTAGTAGAAATGACAAGATTAAAAATAAAATAATCTTTTTCATGAATGGAAACATACTTTTTAATTAATAAAAAGTCAACTGTTTAATGAATTGTAACTAAACCTTAAATAAAACCATCTTTATGTTTCATAGTATTTCTGAACGAATCTTGAAGAAAACCTATTCAGTGCTTTGGATTTCTGTAGCGTATAAACTATTTATGAATTTTCACTTTATTTTATACAGATTCATCTAACATATCTATCAGCATTCACACGCCACTCAAACTTTTCTCGCTCTCCTACTGAATAAAATAATTCAGCTTACCATCTAGCGCCCATGGTGACAAATATAACAGGGTTTATCTGGGGACCTATTTAGGCGGGATAGGCTCCAAATGCGGAACACACTGCTGGTAATCCTATTACCTGAAATAAAGCCCATCTTTACACCATGAGTTACCTAGCAACCATCTAGAGCTTTTCTGTCGCTTTATCCGATGTGTCTTCTTTAGCACAAATTGCCGTGTGCTATTGGATCTAAAATGTCATATATTTAATTTAATAGGGTGCGATTCTGATATAAACGCATTTATTAAAGCCGGATATTAAATTTATTTCCTTTTCGATGCGTTTTACTCTTTCCTTAAGGGAAGATATCCAAATATTAAGTAAATAGTAAATTGTTTACTAGATTAGTTAGGACTCGAATAATTCATACAATTCGTATTTGATGAAAGACACCTTTAAATTCCCATTGTAGATTGTTCTTAAAGTTTGTAAAAAAATATTTACCAAATGTATCAGACTGTTTTATTTTATTTTATTCTTCATCGTTTTATTCATGCTTATTACTTAACATATTTTACTGACCTTAACGTATTTACTGATTTAAAGAGGCATTTTGATTTTTGTAGCATTGAACTACAAAACTCATGTGCGAGTTATCTGACTATTATTATTATTTTACTTTGTATATTCATAACAGATTTTTCTTCCTAATATAGAAATGTTTGAAATTCATTTTTGTATTCCTGTTTTGCGAAGAACTAAGGACTCAATTCATGCGCAAGTGATAGAGGTCAAATGTACCCTCGCCAAATTAATTACTGAATCCATTTTGCATTGTGTTGGAAGAAAAACGACTTCATGGTCTCATTTCACAGGATAAAACAAAGCTTAGTTAGATGACATGTGCAGTTAAGTCTGTCACATCGTTGTGACTACAGCTGAACAGATTTCATTCATTAAGAGGACATACGACTGTTAAACCTCGAAAATTTTCGATTATATGAAAAAAATATTATTCCCCTGTCTTTTCGGAACAATTTAAAACAACCCGCGTTAAAAAATTCCCACAATTATGAAAGTTACGAAGGAAAATGTAACAGCTATTCAACATAAACAGTGAATATGGCCATATCTTTAAAGCTCTATATCTCAAAATGTGTTTTTTTTATATTGCACGTACGATATCTCAAGAACTATCGAATATTTTTACATAAATTTTTTATTGAATATGTGTTGTGCTATGTTCTAAAAACTGAAACACATTTTTGTACATATTTTCCTCGAAGAAGTATTTTTTGGGGGGTTGGGGTGGGGCGGTAGAAATGTTAAAATTTTAACAATTTTTATTTTAAATTGGTATATATAATATATCATGCGCGCAAGGTGACTATCTCATTTTTCTCCAAAAATTATACCCGTATTTATTACTCTCTCAAATAAATACATATCAATATTAAGTTTTGAAAATGTGTGTACAATAACAGAAAGAACAGATATTTTTCTAGAAAAAAAGTTAGTTTTTGAAATGTTTTGTTTTAGAGATATAATGTATCGAATTTGACAGTTTGCCCCCATTTTTCGGAGGTTTAAAGGGAGTATGTCTCCTTAATCCTTTTCTTTCTGTTTTTAGGGAAAGCACAAAATTTCTTTTGGCTAATAAGTGAAGTTTAATATTCTGATTGTTAAGCGCAATCTAAAAATAAAATTTGTATTGCATTTTAAGAGTTGTTGGTTTTCTTTCCGTTTAGTTTAAATTTGTTGGATTAACATCCGTCTTAGATGAAATCTGAAGGCTTTTTTTCGACGGGAAAAGCAATTTTAAACTGTGATCAGATAAAATGGTTGAAACCTGAACGCACCAAGTCAAGGAGCTGTAAGATAAGCCCTAACAAGTTCAAAGGAAGGGATCGATAATTACGAATTGACTCAGATTTCAGTAAGTGCCATTTAGAGATTTGGCAAATCGAATGTGCACTTACAACGGAACGCTTATGTGAACACTTTAGGATTTTCACATTTTTTCGAATATCTCCCGAAAATCTGGATTGATTTTCTTTCATATTCGACCATGTAAAGAAGAGACAGGAACTCACATTTCACATTGAAGATTCGGACACGAGGGCATTTTGGGACCTATCAGAAATTGAAGAAGACGAAAAGGGGATTTTGGATCACTTCATTTCACAGAAAGCTGATAATGATTTGCAACATTCATTAATGGTTATGCTTAAAATGCACATTGGTTGCATGCATTTTCGGAAAAATAGCACGTATATTCGGGAAGATATAAGGTTTTCTTTAAAAAAATCCCAAATTTTTCCGGATGTTTTTTGCTTATAACATGAGAAATTTTCCACCAAATAGTACGAAACTTACAGAATACTTGAAAGATTGTTAGAGAAGTATTCCATTAAAATTTGAAATTAACACTATTAACATTATGAATATTAGAGGAAGTATGAGTATTTTTAATAAATAATTTTTTACTGCACATTCGAAACGTAGTGTAATTTTTCTTTCATAACTTCCAAGCCAGATATATAGGGCAACTTATATAAAAATTCCAGCTAAATACCGTTCTGATTTTCCCTCTGGAGCGGCATTGCAATGAGGTGAATTTCGGTTTCACTAAGAGAATCTAAATAACCAGGGTTCTTGCACAAATTGATGTTTTCTAAACTTGAATCTTCAAACAGTAATGTTAAATTTTACGAAAGTTAAATAACCTGAATACCCATGTATACTTATAAATTAAATAAAAATTTAGATTGCATTTCGACGATAACTATTGAGAGTTTGAAAATGTGAGTTCAAGCCTCTTCTTTATGTGGACGAAGATGTAAGAAAATCCATCCAGCCTTTCAGGAGATATTCGAAAGCAATGTGTAAATTCTAAAGTTTCCACATTATTTTGGCAACCCACTGTAAGTAGAATTGCGAAATCGTGCTCGGGTTGATTTTGTGGAGGTTTGTCTTGTTCTTCGAGTTTGAAGCACTTACGCGGGTTACATCCTACAGAAAACTCCTCCAGGAACGCATGAATTCCTTTAAATAGTCCTCTATCTTTACGGAGTTTTCAGTTTTAAATGAATTAAACGGAAGTTGTTTTCTGATCCACGCCATTATTATTTCAGATCATGTACCTATTCTCTTTGTGTGTTGCTTAAGGGGGAATTATCAGGGCTGGCCCAAACAAAAGAGGGGCCTAGTGCAAAGTTGATTTGCGGGGACTTGCAACAAATTTCGTATAACAAAAAATGATTTATTGCATTTTGCTATTTATTACATTGCTTAGATTGGAAAAGGACTAGATAACATGTTATCTAACAATGTACCTAATGTAATTTAATTGGAACGCTTTTTTCAAACAAAAAATTTTAAGAAAATAAAACTCTAATGTTCCATATGCATGATTAAAAATTTCTAAGCTTTTAACCTGGTGTATGAACCTTAAGGACACGTAGACTTTGAATTTTCTAATCAATAGTAACTCTCAACTTAAAGTCTAATATTGCAATGGTAAATAAACCTTCTTTCTAGATATTAATTTTAAGAAATCTTGTCTCAGACTCAAATATCAATCTTATTAAACCTATCCTACGAGCATACATCATTTCAATACCAGTCATTTATGTTTCATTTTGTTTTGTATCCTACTTACTTATATTTCGTCCACTCTTATGTATCTTATTTACTTATATTCTGGGTTTTATTTTAATAATATCAACAAGACTATGCTAGTGTTTTATAAAGGCAACAGCCTCAATGTTGTAGCAAGTCTGCAACGATCTAACTGCTTTGTATATCAACAAAACAATAGAAATGTAATTAGTAACTTTTGAAACAGCCTCATTAGCTCTTGCAAAGCCTAATGTGTAATAATACTGTTTTTTGGAGCCTTTTATCAATAAAGATTCTACGCACACCCATACAAACCGACAACCGGAGATTTTTAATTTCTGAAGTCGGGGGTGTGTTGTAGTGTAAAGTAAAGTTGTGGTTATGCTCTTAGCAAATGCCTGCGCGTGAATTAAGTTTGCCGATTTCGAGATTTGTCAGTTTAATTTAATTTTTTTGTTGAAAATAGTGATGATAAAACCTTTTATGAATTGTCAGATAAAATATATTTTGTTACTGGCTTTCCAGCCTGCTCTGCCACCTATTAGGTTCGAAAAGTGATTTCTGCGACTGACTTGAACTGAGGAAATTTTATAACATTAAATAAATAAGTCTGAAACTGCTGTTGGCTTGAAAAATCAGAAGTTGTTTTCTCTAGAGAAGGCTCATAAAATAAAGAGAATCTGCCTTGAGCTGCCTCGAATTTGAGACGCTAATGAATCTGACAGTTGATGGCTACAACTGATCTTTTGCTTTAAAGACTTATCTTTTTCTGTAATACATTAATGGAAACTAAATTAAGTAAAGCAGTAAAACTGTTTCGAGCAAAGAAAGTAATTTTTTCGCTGCTATCTTATGTTACAGGGTACAAAAGATCCGCAGGTCTCTTGTCTAAGACAGATAAACATCCCGCCAGACAGCTGTCCCATCGGTTCGCGGATTTCTTTTCCGCACCGCCAATCGCTGTCGTCCCGAGAAATACTTGGCGAATCGCCGGACATCTTACGTTTGAACGCTGCGTTTACAAAACTGAGTGATTGAAACCCTCTTGTCCTTGCATTAAGCAGCAAATGAAAGTTAATAGGGCTGATGAAAAAACAATTTTTCAATGCTTCTCTGTCTGCCAGTCACCAAATTGTCATTCTAGATTTTTTTATTTTCTTATAGAAGATTGTTAGGGGAATACATTGTATTTTAATACAGATGTTTTTGAGCATCAACGTCATTTTCATATCATTGAAAGTGTAATGAAAAGAAACACTTAGGTATCCATCGAGAACACGTATATATGTTCAATCACGCATTGACGACGTAAAGCTGAAGTAATAGGGTAAGAAAGAGGAAGTAATAACCAAAAAGAAACAGAAAATTCTGTTTTAAAAATATATAAATCAATGAAATAATTAGCTCATAAAATATGTTTTCGAAGATGTCTTGAAAATAGTTTTATAGGTACCATAAGGGTTGAACACATATTGTTCGTGTCTTACAGACGTAATGCAATCTTACTGTAATATTTAACTGCTATACAATTCATATTCATAGCTACTGTAGATGCGTAACAATATTAAGAGATTCATAGGAGCAGCATATCTAATTAACTGAAATGTAACATCGAGAACGAAATGAAAAGGATATGTATGGAAATACTTAAAGAAATGTATCCATACTTCATGTATTTTTATACAACATTTCTTTTACTCAAATTTATGCGACGGGGTAATGAAAAAAGGCAGTGTGTAAGAATTATAAATAATTATTTTAAAAGTTGGATAACTGAAATCAAATTTTATATCCGAAAAAATAAATGGCTGTTAGTTTTCATCAATTTTTTAAATTAAATTATCTATTGACAAGATTTCAAACATCCCTTTAAGACCGGGATTTTGAAGAAGAAACACGCAAGTGCTTCCACACCTGTCAAAGTCATTGGAAAATAAGATATGTCTGCCTTTCGACCGCCCATGGAGTTAAAAATTCTTCTCTTCCCGCAAAAGCCATGTATTTGTCTATTACACATAAGGCGATGTAATAGGAATCGGATAAAACTACCAGAGTGCTTAAGGACACAAATTAATTACTCAGTAGAAATGAAACGCTAATGCTAGAGTGGTACAAAAATTGCAGAATGCCGTACCATTAGAGCCGTCCTGGTGGTGCAACATCAGTATCGGCCGAGCTAGCATCCTGTTTAAGACAATAAAAGTTAGTTACAATAGATTTAATTTAAGAGGCGCGTTAAAAAAGGATTTATTACATACGTACATTCACATAAAAATTTTGAAAAACTAGAATTCAATTTTAAATCAAATTTCTTTTTTCATTGAAACTTTATACTAACTCTAAAAAGCTTATTTCGTGATCACCAGTATGTACCAGTAATAGAATCGGGATCCTAAGATTAACACGTGATATTCAGGGTTCTAGGTAGAATAAGAATTAAACAGGAAATCACCGCATTTGTTAACTGAAAAAGGAAGAAATCGACTCGTTTAGGCGAAGTCATACCTGAAACAGAACCTATACGAACTCTTAAATATCGCCCTTTATGCACTTCAAAACCGAGCAATCAATACAGCAAGTTTGTGTGCCCTTTTATAAGTTCGGAAATCCATAGACACGTTCAGCAAATAAATGCTTTCATTTGGTACAGAAACCCTTGAAGATAGACAGGAAAGCATTATATTAAACGAGGATCGATTTATTGAATAAGATGAATGGTCTAATTATCATAGGAGACACGGTTAAGTTTGCATTCACAGACGAGAAGAAAAACTTCCCTCTTAGATAAACTCATAACTTATCTTGCATGAACTATAATTTGTTTTTATATGAAGTAATGCTAAACATAAAAATCTTAGATCGATGAGATATGCGATGCCACTGGCAGAGAATCCTTATGATCTCTTGATAAAATCAGTAAAACAACTCATAAAATGGTTAAAGAAATAATCTAGGATTAAATACAGTAACTCATTCGTTCATGCTCACTTCTTTTCTTCTAGTTTCAGAGTGAGAATCATGTCTGAAAAGGAGTTTAACTCTTACTGATCTTCTGTTGTCATTGTGCCTATTTTTATTTGTTTATGGTAATCATCGTTTATCAGGATTCTTCTCTGATGTCCCAGTTTAAAGCTACACAAGAGCGGACTTCATAATTTTTAGCTGTGTTAAGCTAATGAGGAATATCGCCCGAATGAACCATCTCCTCTTTAAATTTTCACTGCACTCCAGTTTTGGAGTTCGATACTGGCACACTTAAAGTGCGTCAGCCCCAAAGATATTGCGGATCTTGGGTGGAATTTTGTGTCTATTAACCAACCTTTCGAATATGAAATTCTGTGGCCTGTCGATGGCAGATATATCAGCTGGAAGACTATTAGGAATATTAAGGGTACGTGGATAAGAAACCAGAAATTCCAAGGCCTATCTCTGCAGTTGTGTGAAAGAATAAAGATTTCAACATCAACAGCAAAACATCAATCGAAAATCTTATAATTAGAAATTTTACCAATAGAGAAGTTACACCGACGGGCCACTTCGAGAATCTGGATGAGAAATCAGGGAGTTTTTTGCTCAGATTCTTGATCAATCTATTAGTCAAATATGTCAAGTATGAACCATTGAATATCACAGACCTGGCCAATCTACTGTATAGTTAGAACGACCTGGTTAACACTAACCTCGATGATGAGTATCATAGAGTGGGACAATCTAAAGGGGGCAAAAATTGCAAACAAAAGATGATAAATACTGGAATCAACCTAGACCATTAAGCTTGGGGTTTTTTCTGGCGAAAAAGAACCGCTAGTCATTTTTCGTCTGTTGTCTGTATTTTTTAATCCAAACTTGACACCATCTTACATGCAATTTTGTTAGCTTCGAAATTCTCTTGCATTCTGCATATTTTGTGTACTCATTCTCGAAATCATTCTGGATATTTTCTTCACTTAATCCTAATCTTAACTTTATTTTCTCTGGTAGAAAATTTTCATTCGCAGCAAGCCTGAAAATTGAACGTTTGTTCTTCTTCATAAATTTCATTTTCGTCTGTGTTACTTTTCTTCCCTCCTAAAGAATATTTTACTCACATAAAACATGATACAGTAGTCTTTTAAAAACTGCTGTCCTTTGCATTTCAGGATTGATATTTACCCTTTTTCAAACTTTGAGAGGTCATACAAGATAAACAAAACATGCTATATCAAAAATTTAAAATGAAATTAATCTATTAAAATCTGCATCAGACGTTAAATTAAAGTGAAAGCAAAAGTTTTAAATACAAATACAGCTTGATGACAATAATTAGAGTGAAGAAAGTGAGAAAACAAACACCATTATTGTATTTTGTTTTAACTTAACAAAACACGAAATTCTAATTCATTACCATATCCGAAGTAATAAGAGCTTAATTTGAATATAAGAAATTTCTTTAACAAATTATACACTATTTTAATAAATTTGATTTTCTTAAATTTATAACAAGCAATATTGTGCAGAAAAACAGATTTTTCCCATTGTATCATACGCTGATGAATGATTTCACTACAAAGAGCAATGTAATGCACTTGTAGAGGGCAAAAACTCTCTTTTTCCTGCACACTAGTCGTCTTTTTTCTGCCATTTATTAGTATAGGTAATAATCTCAGTTCAGCATATATGTCTGATTTCCAAAATATTATGCCTTTTACAAGATTTGAACATATCTTTGTTTATTTCTGAGGAGTTTTGATATCTAGCGAGGAGAAAGCTTCATTGCAATATGATCGCTGAATTCTGTCCAAAATTAGAAATTTGAATGTGAGACACCTCAAAACCTTCGATTCTCCAAGAATAAACTTAAATTTGCAATTACTGCATTAAAATTTTTATTGTTAAAAGAGTTCTCGAAGATTCATTTAAATTACCACATAAAATAAAGTTTTTTTCTGAAACACAAATGTTATGCAAATATTGTTGGTAAATACTTGATTTCCCATTTAAAGTTCCTTATTCAGTTCGACAGTTAAAGTTGCTTTTCTTGACAATAAAAAGGGCCATATTCGAAATTTTTAAAAATTGTTTTTGTAAATATAGAAGAATTAAAAGCAATAAACAAATAAAGTTTTTCACGGAAAATATAAATTTTGAATATTCTGGAAGCCCTATATTAAATGTGAAAGTCTATAATTCCTAGTTGTATTTAAAATGAGGATAATGGTTGTCTGATTTACAATTAATCTATGTAAAAAACTATATTATGTGCATGAAAGATAACGAATCATACAAAATTTAGAAATGAAAAAAAAAAATCTTCACTTAAAAACATTCAACAGGGCTATACTAATTCATTTTTTCCCTAAATTAAATAACCATGTATTATTTAAAAGAATATTTCGTCAGAATTTGGCGAATTCAAAAATTGATTAACTGCTTGAAAAAATCAAAACACATCTTTTTTTGAGAATGTACCTAACTGACTTTCAAAACGAATTGTTTTATGAGTTTACCCAAATACTCTGCTTAAAAAAGTTGGGGATTATCAGATTATAGTTTTTTTTTATTGAAAAACGCTTCAAGGAACAAAGGATTTCAAAAAATATTGCACTTGAAGATAGAGAGGAAAAAAACCTTTTGTAAATTCTTTTATTTGTAATTTTTTTAAGTATCGCTTTTCACAAGTTCAGTTTAGATTTTTGGAAAATTTTTGAACCACTTTTATGTTCTTATTGGAGGAGAGGTTTAAAAACAATAGGTAAAAGACGGTTTTACTGCAATGCAATTAATTTCTGCTGCAACGCTACTGCAGAACGTTGTCTGATTCTCATTCATTTCAGACAGAGCATTTTTGAGACAAATCGGTAATAAAATAAAAAAAAAAAACCTTTAACTGTTTGACCAAACAAACAATTCCTGTAACTACGGGTAACGTGGTTTGTGCCTTTAGCATTCGGAACTCAATTTCATAAATGACGCGATAGATAATTGTTTTGGAACCAGGAGACTGGAAACTTCAAAGTTTATTATTTCACACCTCAAACACAGCCGAGTCGGTTTGATCACATGATCATTGTGGAGGACAAAGAAAAAGAGTTTATTTATCGTTTTATAGCGATTTAATACCTTTGTGACACAGTCTGGATTCTTTTTTTCAATAATTAATTGAAAAGGCGATATCTAATTTATTGACAAACAGGTTTTTAAATCTGCTTTGCAGATGGTGTGTTTATTTTTAAAGAAATGTGTCCAAAATTAAGTTCAGCTGTGTTTGTCAGAGATAAAAGAAGTTAAACGCACTGATGGCTTCAAAGACAAATATTTTCAGATATTTGTTGACGACAAAAAAGAACATGAGTATACTAAAGATTCTATATAGACAAGGTATCAGACGAAATGTTTTACTTTTCTCGTTTTTTCAGTGTTTAGTTAAACAGAATAAAATTCAAATTAATTTGTATCGCAGATTTTTCTTTTTTTTCCGTTTAAATGTACGCTGTTGAGTGCCGCTATTTTACATGAATTACATTTTTGCCTTTTTGAAATTAATTCCAATTGTTTTACTGTGTTGTAATTTTTTTTTGGGGGGGGCAAGATCATCATCGTTGGCCATATTGCTCCACTCACATGGATAAGAAATTGATTCTAAATACTTTAATAAATAATTAGAAGAACATTTCACTTATTACATTTTTGAATTAATATAAACAATAACAGTGGTTTTGATTTTAAAAAACTTTATAATAAAATAATTTTAATTAAAAAATTACAATTGCTTGATTAAGTAATTTCAATTAAAACTTAAGTGAAGAATTAATCTTAAAAATTATTTTTCCTCAATTCCTTACATTGATTTGCATGTAAATATATATACAGGGTGTTCATTAATTATTGTCGGGGTTTCGGTACCTCATAACTTTCAAATAAAAAATATTACGCAAAAACCGATTACGTATTCCTAAATTACAACTCAAAGAATTTTACTTGGCAACAATGCGATCTTAGCGCATTTGCAGTCTGGGTAATTATGATGTCATAAATAAAAATGGCGACCGTGCAAGAAAAAGCAATGTGTGTATTGTGGTTTTTCGAAACTAAATTTGGTTTGGGGGTTTGTCAAGAACATTGTGTACAAGACCCCTGTGACCTCCCTTGATGAACTGAAGCGCAGAATTGTTACTGTGATCCAAAATGTTACCCCACAAATGCTGGAGAACACTTGGAGGGAAATCGAATTTCGTCTCGATGTGTTACGAGCCACGAAGTGCAGCCATGTGCAAATTCATTAATCTTTTTAATATCATTAATAAAATTCTTTGAGTTGTAATTTACGAATACGTAATCGGTTTTTGCGTAATATTTTTTATTAAAAAGTTATGAGGTACGGAAACCCCGACAATCATTAATGAATACCCTGTATATTATTGAAGGAATTATATATTACTTGAAGGAGCCGATTCATTTATACGTGACACGTATCAGATGAGCCAAACTATTATAATTCTGGATAGCAACTGCAATTTGGATAAGCATTGTGCATCTTTCAATTGTCTCTTACAGGATGTAATATTACAGCGTAGAGTAACATGTAATTAGATGTTGACTGACATACGCACTTACGTTTGTCATGTGACTGTGACGTCACGTGAATTGATTCCACCACTGTGGAAAAAATACATTAAGTAAGGTTGACTTATTTAAAAATATTCAAGATTTAAAAATTACTAGAAATGTACTCACAATTTTTAATACTGTGCATATAAGTCAAACTGAATGATGAATAACTATTTTAATAACAAATAGAAACTAATGGAATAATGTGTTAAAAAACTAAGCATACGAAACTGAGCTTTTTAGCAATGAATAGTATTCTCTTATATTTTCTTTTAAATCACAGGGTCACATGCCCTATAAAAGTTTGCGAGGGTTTTCTAGACAGTTTTGATCTAGGAAAAAAAAAGACAAAAGCAAAATTCTAAATATGACAGCAATAATTAGAATTCTTGTCATCTAGTTTCCTGCTACGATTATTTTTTCTAATCTTTAGGCTAGAATTACTTATTTAAAGAGTAATTGATTAAAAAGCACAATCAGGTATGAATATTAGAACCCTATTAAAACACTAACGGAAACGACTTGATTATTTTGAATAGTTTAATAAAAAAAAAAGGCTTGGAGCAGTGGCGGCTCTTCCATTAGGGCTGCAGCACCCTTGAAATTATTTTTTAAACTTTTATTTTTCGTTTTGAATCTAATTTGCTTACTTTTCCACTCTCAGAGTTCCATGACTTACGACAATGCAAAAAAGTAATAAAAAGCTGAAAAAAGACATAAAATGAATCCAAACGAAGAGAGCCGCAAAGTACTCCCCCCCGAACAGTGGCGGATTTTGACAATATGAGGCCCCAGGCGCAAAATTATTTTGAGGCCTCCCTCCCAAGAAAACTTTATTGTTGATAAAAATGTAATGTAAAATAGCTTAATTATGCTTTTAATTTTTGATCTTCGTTATCCAATTATAATCATGTATATAATTTAATATTTTTAATAATTTATATAATTAATATTTAATAATTTATATATATAATATTTTTCTATTATTTTTTGCTTCTTTTATATATATCATTTTTCGACTTTCTGAAATAATTATGAATAATTTAATTAGTAGTTAATAAAAATAATTATTATATTTTTAGCTTGATGTAGGTCAATTTTAACAAAGAAATTATAACCAAACAATTACAAACTTTTATTAATTAAAAAAATAGATTTTGAATATTATGTCTTTTTAAATTATATTTAAAATAAAGTTTGGTTAATTATACTTCCTGTCGTCTTTATTCTAGTTTATAAAAATTTACGAAACTGAAGAGCAAGATTAAAATAAATACACATGTAGTGATGTTATGTTGCTTTTATTTATTTACGAAAACAAATTTAATTATTTATCATTAATTATCCTTCTCCTTTAATTTATTTTCAAATTTCAGGCTCGCGAAAAAATTTTCCGAAGTAGAAAAATGTATAAAACCTCGCTTCTAATACTGTACAGTAACGGATTCCGAGACTACCACCTTTGGACGATTTTACACCGTAAAGGGGTGTCAGGCAATGACTCATATGAACGCATTTCCGGAGTTTGTTAGATCACGTTCAGTAAAATGTAAATATCACCCTTCCATTTTTCACTTTCCCTCTATTTTGATGAGAATAACTCCTCCCGGCGCATGCGCAAAAGCGCGGAGGGTTTCCGAATCCGTTGCTAAACAATAATGTAGGAGAGAATCAGATTGCTGATTCAGTATTCCCCAGCAGTTGCTGGGAATACTGAATTATTGTTATATAGAGTATATTGTTGATCCAGTATGCAGAACGACCAGAAAAAGACACTACTCCGGCAGTATTTTTTTTGACGTTTTCTGCGATAAAGCTGTTTTAAAAGCATCGATTTATTTGAATGTAGAGCACAGATGGATTAGAGATTATCAATATGAAATCGTATTTCTTTCTTTCAGATGGAAAATTGTTGGCAATGTATTTTAAATTTAATAAATTTAGCAAAATGAAGATGAAAAAAAAATATTTGCCATACACTTTTAAAAAACAACTTTCAATGCCTTAATAGAAGAAAGTTTTACAAAATTACAATATAAATTTTAAATGTTTTTCCCCTCGCTGTTTTAAATGTACTTTTATTTCTATAATGTTTAGATTGAAAAACATTAAACATTAAACCACATTACCCAGAGTTTTATTTTGTGAAATTATTTCTTTGTTTAATAAAACATTCAGATTTGAATTTTTTTAATCATGTATCTTGCTTCAATTAGGTATTATTGTTTTTACATAACATGTTTATAATAAGCAAATAAAATAACATTAATAAACGTAAACCTTAAAATTAAATGAATAAAATTAGAAAGAAAAATATATAACCAAAGTTTCCGGAGTGCGCGAATGCAGGAAGCAACCAAGAAAACAATGAGCAAACAATAAAATCATCAAAAAACAAAATAAAAATTATTAAGAAATAAAAGATTGAATAAAGTAAAGGATTAAAGAATCCACCAGATGAACTTTCTCACGGCGTCACTCAACCCGAGTGGATTCAATATAAAAGGCAACAGGAAGGCATTCCTGTTGTCTTTTATTTTGAATCTCCCCTTTTTCTCTAGTAACAGTTCCAACCAAGAAAACCGTTTATTTTAAAGGTAGACGAATTCCCTTGTTTTTCAGCTTCATGACAGTAAAATGAAACTACAAAAAAGACACAAGAACTGCACCCTTTCCAGTCGCTTCCGATACTAATAAAAAATCTAAATGAGTACTGCTGCTGGACTTTGCACAGAAGAGGTGTCCTCTTCCAATAGTCGGAGAGTTGCTCGAGGGTTTCTAGATCGGTTTCAACGTTTTGGAAAAACATCGGTAAATGCGGGTGGTCGCATTTGAATGTCAATAAATCCCCAAAGACGGATGTAGAACGTTGTCCAGGGCTATCTTATTTATTTGCTTCAGAAAAGCAACTATATAGACAAAGAGTTCCTTCTCTCTCTTCACACACACACACTTCCTGGAGGCCCAAATTCTATTATGTTTATTAAGGGGGGCCCACTTGCCATCCAACAATCTCGTCAGTAGGGCTAGTCTGCCACTAGGGCTTATTTCCTCCCATTGTTTTCATTCACACCTTTATTTTTTTTTTAAGAGAAGAAGGAGAAACTTTTCTGTGAATTGAATTAAGGCTGCAATATCGTAAATTCGACACCGGCTTAGAACTGCGATGCATGTTACATAGATTTTGAGGCCCCCTAGTGACGCGAAGCACGAGGCGGCTGCCTCTAACGCCTGTGCGGAAAACCGCCACTGCCCCCGAAATCCGTTCACTGCGCAGAAAATTCTGAGAGAAAAGCAACCCTTTCTCCCTTTAACTTAGACGGGCTATGGGCTGCAAGGGCGAGCAGCTCTGGCTGGCACGGAGTCAACTGAAAGAGAAAAGGCTGGTCTTTTTAATTAATTTATTTTTTCATCATTCCCACATAAAGGGGCAATCTCATTGACTGTATATGGGTTTTGGTTTCGGTTTGTGTTGCGTCGACAGAAACACATCTGGTTGATTGATTATTTGCTTTCTCTTATTAGAAGGCTAGATTTCTTTTGAAGAAGATATTCATTCGTGGAAGAGTGTTATCGAGTGAAGAGGGCGAGGAGGAAAGTATGTAGGAGCTCTGATTTTTTTGTCGTCAGCAGAATCGTCACATTAACATTCACTTAACTTTCTGTTAGTAAAATTAGTAGTAAATGTCATGTGATGGTTATCTAATTTGTTCGAAAAGCAGGTAATTCCATATATGGCTTTGGAATTAAAAAATTGGCCTAATGAAATATAAAGTAGCTTTTCAGAAATATATTCTCTTGATAAATATTATCTTGCAGCCCTCCTCGTTTCTGAGCTCACGAGACGCCACTGGTTTGGAGACATAATAAAACCATATTTACGCCTTGAAAATGCCAGCGTGCGATATATGTTCACTGCAATTTAATTATAAGAATGAAATTAGATGAATTTATTCAAATCCAGCATGAATAATAATAAAAAAACTGTCTGAGTTCTTTGATGCCGTAGCAGAAATCGGATTTGCGCGTTCGTTACTAACGCGGAGCAAAGGGGTGTGTTTATTCATAGGTGTATACAGTTTGACTGAGTCTGTTTGGCACGTAGCCAAACCAAACCACGTGACAGTGTTACTTCAATCTTTGGCTTTTTATATATATTACTAAATGATTTTTTTACTTTCTCGTATATGAAGTATAGAAGGAAAAAGTATTGTAATCGTCAAAAAATTCGACCTAGACAATTTGCTGAATCTCTACGCTTTAGACATCTCCAAGTCCACAATTTTTTGAGCTATGTCTTACTGTTGGTCTTGTCTTTGTCACCATTTTGTCTTTATACCAAAACTGAAGATCTTTTTCAAATTGTGGACGAAATCTGTCCAAGGGGTTGTTTAGTGGTGTAAGTTTATATTTTCTTTGATATTTGTAAACATTGTCAAGGGCGAAATTGTCCGCCCCTAGCAACCCCTCCGAGTTCAATCTATACCCCCCGGGGGTAAAATCCCCGGATGGACGCTTGCTTCTCTCCTTGTGTTGTTGTTGTTGTGCTGTGTATCTTGTGAGTGTGAGCTCTCGCTAGCTCAAATAAATGCAATTTAAATTTAATACAGTCTGCTCTTTGTGT
Organism: Araneus ventricosus; assembly: GCA_013235015.1. Taxonomy (NCBI): domain Eukaryota; kingdom Metazoa; phylum Arthropoda; class Arachnida; order Araneae; family Araneidae; genus Araneus; species Araneus ventricosus. The sequence continues at coordinate 470,762 of BGPR01000015.1, forward strand.
GCTCTTAAGCTATCCATTTAATCCTAAACAGGGGTGTCTGTGTTGTCAATACATGGGCATATAAACGCAATAACTTAAAAACGGAACAAGCTGAACTGGTGAAATTTAGCATATCGTTTTATGGCCAGAATTGTAGATATGTATAAAATTGTGGACCAGATAGAACACGATAACTCAAAAATACAATAAGCTAGATGTATGAATATTAGCATGAGATCTTTACAACAGAATTACAGGTAAGAGGCAAAGTTTGGACCAAATTGGTCAGATGGAAAAGTTACTGTTCCGAAATGCATTCTCGACTCTCTTCGCTTTAATACTAATCAAAATACAAATAGAGCCACATTTAGGAAGTATACGAGAAAGTCTGTTAGAACTTTCCCTTTGTTTTTATTAGATATAAAGTAAAACTCCATTTATATGTTTCTCATTCATACGTCGTTTCATCACAATCCAAAATCCAATCATTTGTAACCATTATAATGATAAAGAACTTCGTTTATACTCAAAGGATACAAAGCTTTGGTTATACGATGGTACGGTTCTTCCTCTCTAAATTCGTAAAGTTTTCGCCCCAGTTATTTTTTATCCGTTCCTATTATGAGGGAAACTTTCCCTAGAAAGCAGGGTAGATAACATTAATTTCTTCCCTGCCATTTCCAAATAAAGGCCTATCTGTATGCACTTCAGTCGTATAAAATAAGAAATGTTTAATTAGTACTCAAGATGTGCTATAAAGATATGATTTTTCTCACATTTATGGAAAACGTTTTATTTGAAATTAAATTTTGTTTCCGTATTATGTTGTAATATACTAAAACTGCCTTAAAAACTTTAAAAATTTTACTTTTAAATCAAACAATAGCGTTAAATTTGTAATAATCAAAGTTGTTTATTAAAATTTTGATTACACGTCTTTTCATTTATATGTCGTTTTATGTTAGTTCCGTGAAAGACGCATAAACTGTACTTTACTGCATTTAAGTATATCACCACTTAAAACTAAGAAATAAATGGGACATCGAGAAAGTTTTGTCCGAAAAGTTGGTTGAAAGCGATAACAAGTTTTAGAAAACCATTTGTTTCCCTACATTGCGCGTAAAAAGTAAGAAAGTAGATGGAGTTGAGCTGAGAAGTTCATTCCTTCTCGCGATGACAACACGCGTCGCTCATCCGGAAAACAAGAACTTTTCGTTCCCCCTGCGAGTTATTTTTAGTCATCTTCGCAGTCATTGATAAAGCTCGCCTTTTACTCTAGCCTGCCGCAATACTTTCGAGATAGTTGTCTCTCCACGAAAACAAACGGCAGGAAGAGTATGAGAAACAGCAGGTTTCGGAAAAACACAATGTAGAAACGATGTTTCTTCGTAGCTTTGAAAAGTCTTGATGACCTGAGATGAGGATTGATCACCTAGAGAGTGAATGAAGTGGGACAAACATCGTTTAAAATATATCGATACAAGATTAGGTGAAATCCACGCAGATATTAGTTCACTAGAAATTTAAGATTATCAGATTTTACTAATTTTAACCAGTGATTATCTAGATATTGATGAATCATCAGGTTTCGGAGAAACACAATGTAAAAACGATGTTTCTTCGTAGCTTTGGAAAGTCTTGATGAC